>PISX010000010.1:0-475000 GCA_004024625.1 Mellivora capensis | reverse complement strand
AGCACTGGGGATCTGGAGCAGAGGAGAAATTGGGCCTGACATACATTTTTGCTTTTAGAATAGCCTGCAGACAGTAGGGAGACATTTGGAGGCCGCTACGATATTCCTGTCAGGAGTACAGAGGCTTGGGCTTGAGTAGTGGTTGTGGAGATGGTGAGATGTTCAGACTCTGGACAAATATGAAGTTGGAACCAACAGTGTTAGCTGTATGTGCAGTCTGAGCAAAAGAGAGGGCGTCCGGGGCAACTCCAAGGTTTTCCCGAAATGGGGACAGAAGTTTGGCGCTATCTTTTGCTGAACTGGGGACACTTTTTGGTGGGAAAGGCTGTGGTAGAATCAAGGTTTTGGCTGTGGTCATGTTGAGTTTGGGTGTCATTTAGATGTCAGAGTGGAGGTGAGGTGGAGGCAGCAGAGCAGAGTTGGGGGCTGCCCGGAAGTCAGCTAAGTACCCCTCTCAAGGAGGCAGAAGCGATGCTCATCCTCAGAGACCCCACAAGACGGGGTCCATCTTGGTCAGCAGGGAATCTGTGACTGGCCAAGTGAAGGGGCAGTGAAGGGACCATCCCGTGCTTGTTTCTGTTCTTACTGGGTTGACATCTGCTGCTTACACTAGATGAAACCTGGGCCAGGTCTGCTCAGCGCCTTGTAATCACTTTAGCTCCTAAGCCCACTGGTGGGCATCAGGAGATACTCCATTCATATCTAGTCTGTGCATTGAGTGTTATTTTTCAACAACAAGGAATGAATCCCTTCATTTTATGGTGGAGCAAACAGCCTCAGAGGGAGGCAAGAACAGGAACAGGAATCAGATGCTGGATGTCTTGACTATTGCCTCAAGCCTCTCCCATCCCTAGATGGGACAATTTTGTAAGAAACCAACTATGGTTTAGGACTTCACTCTGCTAAAAACGTCCTTCACTCAGGTCCCCATAGCAACCCTGTGGCGTTTCAGCAAGCCCACTTTACAGATGAGAACCTTGAGGCTCAGAGATCTGAAGTTCCCTGCCCAAGCCACACAGGTGGGAGGTGGTGGGGCAGGGATTCGAACCTGGGTCTGTCTGGCCACAAAACCCATTTGTTTTCCAACTAGTCCTGCCCGTGCACATGCTGTTCCTTCTGTCGGAAATGTTTCTCCGTCTCTCACCCTCCCTTCATCTCCCCACTTCCTACACACATTTCCCAGCCCAGCTCCATGATCTCTTTCCCCAGGAGCTCTTCCTCAGCATCAGCTGCCCCAGACCCCCTGCCAAAGAGCTTAGACCTCACTGCACCTTCCTTGTAGCACCTACCAGAGTTTGTGATGAATGAAATAATCACGGTATCTGTGTTAGTTTATGGTTTGAACCCCCACCCCAGACTCAAAGTGCCGGGAGGTAGGGACCACATCAGATTTCCCCATGTCATACGCCCACTTCCTAGCCCAATGCCTGGTGCCTAGTAGATGCTCAGAATATAGATACAGGTATAGATTTTTTTTTTTAAAGGAAACATTCACGTTGTGTGCCCTGACCTTTGTTTTAACAATTCTCACCATGTGTCCCAATTGCTTACACGAGGGTCATCAAGGATGGGGTTCAGGGCTTGTGAGACATAATTTTAGGAAAAGTAAAGCGGATTAAGAAGGATCCGGACACAGTTCACCCTTCACTCCACTCTGTGTCTGCTCCAGTCCCCTGCCTGTCCTCCTCGTGTTCTTTATCCTCTTGTTCTGTTGCATTTCTCTTCAAGCGTTGGTTACACACAGACGCACTGTGGTTCTAGATGTTGAGTTTCTGTCTCCCACTCCTGGATCTTCAGCTCCACATAGGCAGGGGCTTGTCCGTCTTTCTTTCCTGTCACTGTACCCTCGGAACACAGCTCCCTGCCTGACCCAGAGAAGACGCTGCCTAAACGCATGAATGAATAAGGAGTTAGGTAATTCTTGTACACCTACTTGCCAGGCACTAAACTAAGCCTTTGATTCCTAGTTCCCTTTTGAGATATGACTGCCAATTTGGGGGTTCAGCCTCCCATTTCGCAGATGAACAAACCAAGGTTCAGAGGCAGAAGTTAACCTATCCAGAGCCGGGGATGAAGTCCTGGCCTGAATCGTCATCCCGCCCACACGCTGTGATTTCTTCTAGGGACCAGCCAAGAACCGGGTTTATAATAAGCAGTTGACACACGGCAGTCCAACCACTGAATATCTGGTGGACATTTTCCCAGTGGTTTCCAAGAGACATAACTGTCTTGTAAAGACACCTCTTAGAAATACCTGTTTTCTTTCTCGCTTTTCTGTAAACAGAACATCCATTCTCTCCCACTCCTGAATTTTTTTTTATAAGAATTAATTGCCCTTTTTATGGCTTTGGTGTGTTTGTACTTGTGAGAACCCTGGCACCCTTAATCACAACAACATTCTCTATGAACAGAGAAAATTTGAACAGTCATTAAGCACCAGCGAATGTGGAGCGTATTAATGGGCAAACAGTAAGTCGGGGAAGAGGAAAATGTTTTTCTCT
This sequence comes from Mellivora capensis, assembly GCA_004024625.1. NCBI lineage: Eukaryota > Metazoa > Chordata > Mammalia > Carnivora > Mustelidae > Mellivora > Mellivora capensis. The sequence goes on along the minus strand of PISX010000010.1, from coordinate 472,499 downwards.
CACAAAGTACATAAGAAAAGTTGATCCAAACCAACGCGCTGCCATAAATCTGTTAATTTTGGCAAATTACCGGGAGGTTGCAGGGCGGCAAGAGAGAGCCAGGCAAAGGTTGGCCGGAAGCTGCCCACCCACTTCAAGAAGGGAGACACCGCCCCCAGAAGCAGACTGCAGCTCGGCTCTGGGCCCAGGGACTGGCTGCTTTTTGCGGGAGTTTCTCCCATCTCCATGTCACCCCCGTATGCCCCTTTCTCTCCAGTTAGCAGGGAGTCACAGCCTGGTTAAGATTGGACTCTGATGCTGGGATGATGGCGGTGGTGGGGGGATGTGTGGGGGGGAGTGGGGGGTGGGCTGGGGCGGCTGCAGCCTCACAGTGGTCTTCTGGGGTTCTCTGCATCCCAGTTGCATTTTGGGGTCTGCCCTGGGTCCCTGCCCTGGTCTGAAGCCACCTTCTCCCTCCCCTCCCCCACGTCCAGCCCCAGTCTGCTTGGGGCCTGTTTCCCTTGGCGGGAGACCCCTTCATGCTCTATCTGTTCTGGGACCCAGTTGTATTCAGGGCTTGGAGGGCGTGGGGGTGAAGGGATTGACTGGGGGCCGCATGGAGTGTGTGCATGCCCTGTGAATGTGTGCGCGTGTGTGTATGAGCAAGCTTGTGCTAGTCTGGGTGCTGCTGTGTTAGCGAGGGTGTTTGTGGGGCTGCTGGTGTCACTCAAGGCTTTGGATAACAAAGACTATTTCTTCTTCTGCGTGGAAAAAAACCCCAGCCTTCCAGAGGCAGGCTCTTGCCCTCTCCATCCCTCCTCCACCGCACTGCCTGCTCTCTACTCCCCTGCCCTGCTGTCCTCCCCCCTCCTCTGCCTCCTTCAGAATGTTTTCTTTCTGTATTGTTCTTTTTTCTCATCTGAAATTTCCTCCCTTTCTTTTCAAATCATCTTCTCTGCATTTTTTTTTCTGTTTTCCATTCTTCTGTATCTTTGATAGAGACCCCTTCCCTTCTCTCTCCTCCCTCCCTTCCTCCCTTCCTCTCCTTTTCCAACACTCCCCGCCCCCCTAGACACTCTGGTCTGGAGAGTTCGGGGTTGCCACACTACCAGCACACCTCTCCTACGAATCAGCCTCCACTCAGCGTCCTGGGGGCTGGCGGATGACGGCAGGCTATGGAAGCCAAGCTCCCTTTAGCCAGGTCTCCCCCGGATGGGGCCCCCAGGACCAGGAACCAGCAGCAGGCTCAGGTCCCTGCGCCTTCGCCTTCCCTGACGTCTTCCTTCTCCAGACTGATAAGATCTGCTCACTCCTGTCTCTTCCTCCCCAGCCCTGTGTTTTCCACAGGCAGGCTCTGGGGCCATGTGCTGCAGCACGAATAGGTTAACGTATTTATAGTAAATCCCTTCTTGGTTATGCTGGAGGAAGGGGCTGCTTTGGTTAACCATCTATTAGTGAGGCGGCTATTTCCAATGTGTTCCACATGATTATTCGGCAAAGCTGCAATTTGGCACTTGTTCTGGGCTGGAAGGAATCGCTTCCCCAGAGGTGACCCTCGCCAGAAGATTGCATGTCACCGCATGAGGAATGGCCGCTGCCGGTGTGATGGGTAGGCTGTCTGCCTCCCCTGACCTCAATCGCTTTTCCTCGGCGCGGCTGCTGGGGCAGATGGGGGTTGACACAAAGTGCTTATAATTTCTGTCGGAAGGCGGTGGAATGGTAATGGGGTGCTGGGCACCTACTGGTTGGCCAAGGGCCTGGCCTGAGCAGGCCCTAAACTCCTGCTGGGAGCAGCCACCCCAAGGGGGAAAGGCTGGGCTGTGGTTAACTGGAGGGGGTCCCCAGAGGAGGGGAGGGGGCTATGGATTCAGAAGCCAGCTCTTAGGGTACTGAAGCCTGCAGGGCAGGCTAGGAGTGAGCGTGTACCAAGCACCTCTTGGGTGCTCAGCCCCATGCCAGGCTCTTGCGCAAACACCCTTCCATCCAGCTGCCAGTGGCCCCATCAGCGTGCCACCTGATTGGAAAGCAGATCCAGTGTGGCCTGATGATTATAAACCCCGACCCTGCGTTCACTCTACGGTGTGGCCCTTGCTGGCCCTGTGGCCCTGCACACGTGACTTGACCACACTCATGTTCTGTTTCCCCATTTATAAGAGGGGATCGGATCCATGCCCTCTCGTGCGGTCATTGCAAACCCTCGGTGAGGCAAAGTGGTGAAGCACATACAACAGGGCTGAGCACTGAGCAAGCCCTACAGAAGTACTATTATCGCTGTTGTTCATGAATGGATTTGGCAGACTTGCATCAGATGAGGCACTGAGACATTAAGAAAACTGTTGCCAGCTGTAACACTCTCAGGAGTTGCAATCAGGTGTAGGAATCAGCTCTTCCACATCCCAATTCACCTCCCCGGATGATGGCCCTTCTGAGCTTTATCTCCTTCCCTCCCCTCCTTCCTTCCTTCCTTCCTTCCTTCCTTCCTTCCTTCCTTCCTTCCTTCCTTCCCTCCTTCCTTCCTTCCCCCCCTTTCTTCCCTATTCCCTTCCTTTCCATTAACTGTTAATTTTCCTTTTCAAATCATGAGACACCCTGGGGACCTGGTCATGTAGAGGCCACTGGAGGGGAAGAGGGATGACTTTGGGGAACACAGAAGACGGGTCGCCCTTGGCATGACTGCACGATGGAGAATGTATTCCATGACCACCATGCTGTCAGCGATCCTGGGCCCTGAAGTCTCCCTGAGCAGACCGCTCCTGCCTCTGGGCCTCAGTTCCCTCCTCACAATATGTCAGATCAGGTATCTAGGAGCTGGGTCTTTCTGATCCCAATCCCGCCTCTACTCTGTGACAGCAGAGTGACCATGGGCAAGTCACCTCCCGCCACCACCCCCCCCAGGCTTCTGGGTTTCCATCTGTGGAATCCAAGGCTTAGGGGAGGAGAGGAATGCTCTCTGGGATGTGCAGGGGCTGGAGCCTCCTGACCTCACCACCCTGCCTTGAAGAGCTGGGCTGGCTGTATCTAGCCCTTGCAAACATCTGGCTGGACTAGGCTATACTTGACCCCCCCCCCAAAAAAAAACCCCTATAGGTGTAACTATGACAATGTACATTTGGGACTAAAAGTATTTAAGCTCTGCAGGGTGTACTAGGGAGGAGTCTGAAAGGACAGGCATGCCACTTCATGTGACTCTACGAAATGTACTCTCTGCCACCCTCTTGCGTTTTTATATTAGGATACTTCCTACCTTGTGGGAACTCTGTCTTCTACTTTCCCATTGAGTGCATGCTTGAATGTAGGAATAGGGTTGGGTTGTGTGGTCTTCAGTTGGGCTCCATCTCTAGGCAGGTGTTCATTTGTGTGTCACCTGAGGATCAAGCTGATCAGGGCCACCTGTGGTCAAGGAAGGTTGCTAGCACTTCCAGGTCAGAAGTTTGGGCTGTCTCTAAGAGAGCATGTGGAAAGTAATGGGCTGTCTTGTCCCACCTGTCCACTCCAAGATCTAGAAGTCCAACTCTGAGATGCCTGCCAACCATGTGGACAGAAAGGACCGTTCTTCTCAGACAACCAAATCTGATATCACTCTCCAGCTTGCAGACTATCTTAGGTTGAATCTCCCCAGAAGCAGACTTGGAGACACAGATTCAAGAAGTAAGAAGCATTTTGTGGAGGGGAATCCCAGGATGCCTGAACAGGGGAGTGGGGAAAGGAGGCAGCCAGTAAAGCGTACGTTCTAAAGCCAGGTATTGAAGGTGACTGGAGCTTAATCCTATAAAGAAATTCTTGACAACACCATAAAACACAAGCTTCAGCATCATGCAGGACGTGAGAAATGAAGGAGCTGAGGTATTGATACACTGTCTCACAAGAGTCAATGGGTGAGGGTCACTCTGCATTGTGGCCGGTGAATTCCCTGGCACTTCTAGCTTACCTTGTGGATCTCTAGAATATTCTCTAAGCCTTAAAGAGACCTGAACCTGAGGGCACTGCATTGATAGGATTCAAGGGATGCAGGCGGTTCTGCCAGAGATTCTAAACAAACCTCTCTCAGTCTGGATACCCTTTGCTCATGGAACCCTCCCTATTTCTCTAGGCTATGTTAATGCTCCTTTCCACACTTGCCTGCCCTCCTGCCTTCAGTGCCATGCTTCCTAACTGCCTGTTTATTTGTCCCCTTACCCCCCAACCTGTTTTCCAGCTGTGAGCTCTGCAAGACAGGGCTAGTCTCATCCAACTCTGTGTTCCCAGAATAAATGCTTAACATTAAGAAATAAAATGAGTCTGTGGAGACGGGGCAGGTGGGGGGTGGGGGTGGGGAGAGGTAACTGTATGAGAACAGAATGGCAAGGAGAAATGCCAAATCCCTTGTAGGTAGCAGACATCACCAGCTGCCAATATGAGGATACTCTTCTCTGGATTTGCCCCAATTCTGACCATCACCGTCCCCACCCATCCCAGTTTCAGGAACAGGAGAAGGGGAAATCGGAGCCTCACCCTTAATAAACTTGAGTCCTGTGCTCACTGTGAATAGGAACAGATGAATCTGAGATCATCCTTGGCAAGAAATGCCGGGAAGCAGAATGCTCCTTTTTGGATCTTGATGGTCGGATCTCGACACAGCTTCTGGCTTTATTTCCATCCTGTTGACATCTGTAATAACTGTGAAAAGTTTGAGATCATCCATTGGTTCCTGACGCTCACAGGTGGTCCTGGATCACCGGGTTGGAGGCAGGGGTGGGTAGCTCGTAGCCAGGACTCTGCCCAGGTGAGCGCTCTCCGTGAGATCATCTCGGCTGGGATGCCCGGAAGATGGGAGGTGACTGCTTCCTGTTTCAGCACTTCCTCTTGTTGTACAAGAAGTGGAGAGAGGTGGACAGGGAAGCCATTTTTTTTCAGATCAGAAGCACCTTGTGGATTCAAGACGACTGATATTTTCCATCTTGACATGTTAAGGAGGAAGGGAGGACACGTCCTTCACTATCTCTCAGTTAAAACACCTTCTCATGTCCCAGTGTTGGGAGAATATTCAGGGCGAATGAAGGACAGAGGGAAGATGGCCGTGTAGGCAAAATCAGGGAGTTCAAGGGACTTCCTAATCCTTCCAGAGATGGGGGTCCCCCCTGAGAGTCCTGCCACACTTTCTGGGAAAGCTCCCTTCCTGCCACTGTCAGAAGCCAGTGACATGCCTACTTTACTTTAAGCAAATCCAACACATGCAGACCCAAGCCATTCCCTTTATGAAATGAATTCCCTGTGGTAATCATTGAACAAAACCCCCAGGACATCTAAAAAGCAATCTGGTTTTCGAATGGGTTTTATTTTTGATATATGAAAAATATATTTTATTTTACTTTCTCAAAAGTAATGCTTATGTAACACTTAATAATAATAAATAAGTAACTTAATAATATTTGCATGCCAGACATTGTTCCAATGACATTGCTGATTCTTATTTAATTCTTTTTTTTTAAGATTTTATTTATTTATTTGACAGACAGAGATCACAAGTAGGCAGAGAGGCAGGCAGAGAGAGAGGAAGGGAGGCAGGCTCCCCGCTGAGCAGAGAGCCCCATGTGGGGCTCGATCCCGGGACCCTGGGATCACAACCTGAGCTGAAGGCAGAGGCTTTAACCCACTGAGCCACCCAGGCGCCCTTTATTTAACTCTTATAATAATGCAAGGGAGTAGCTATTGCTTGTATCCCCACTTTACAGATCAAGAAACTGAGGCCTGCAGACATAAGGTAACATGTTCAAGGTCAACCAGCAAGGGAATCTAAAAGCCAGATGGAAACCCAGGCTGTTGGGGACAGAATCCATGGAATTGACCAATGTGTTTTTCTGCCTCTGTGAGTGGGGAGGAAATTGGCTGGTACGTAGGTCTGGCCAAACTGGGAAGAACCAAACTGCCATTTATCATCAAGTGGGCTTCCAAAGAGAATGGTCTGCTCTGGGCCTTTCACTCTTCTTCATCTGTTCTGCTCACCTCTGGAGTTTATAATTTGGGAGATATGGGCCTCTCTGAATGTCTAGCCTCTAGCACAGAGCTTGGAACCCTACAGATGCTCAACGACGTATTCATTGAACAAATGGCAGGTGAGGAAGAGAATGCACATGAGGATCTCTTAGCAGGGATGCTAGCAGCTTGAGGTGGGTGCACACAGGAGGGGCTAAGCCACAGGTACACCCTCTAAGCAACCTATCAGAAAAAGGGTACATGCAGGCAGGGAAAAAGAGGCTGCTAATTGAAAGGTGAACCTTTATCTTCACTTTGACGAACCCCTTTGCCTGTATTATCTAGGAAATTCACTGGGAGACTGTAAGCTCCTTGGGTGCAGAGTCTACATTTGCTTTATCATCTGGATGTCCAATACCTCGCCCAGCATTAGGGTCCTTGCAAAGATGCTCTGGGGCCAAATATATGAGCAATTGAAGGGATGAATGAATGAATGGATAAATGAATAGCCAGGAGAACGAATCCACCTTTACCACCCCGGTAAGGTCTAGCTCAGTGCCTCCCAAACATATACAGACAGCAGAATCTCTTGGAAAGCAGCACATATTGCCAGGCCCACCCTGTTTGACTCAGCAGGTCTGGGCTGGGGGGCCCCCTGGGGAACCTCTATTTCAAACAAAGTTCCCCAGTGATGCTGAGGCTGCTGGCCTGGTGGTAATCCTACTCGGAGGACCCCTGCTCAGGCAGCCACTGGTTCCCAGTCTCGGTGGCACACGGGAGTCACTTGTAGACATTTTTATAACATACGAATCCCGGAACCCTTCCCCCCGCCCCCGCCGAGATTCTGATGTAATTGAGTTGGGGTGCGGCCAGGATTTGGGGTTTCTAAAAGCTCTCAATGGAGGACCTTGGCTCAGTGTTCATTTTGCGGCACCGTCCCTCAACTTTCTTTGTGGCCTTAATGGGTTGGTTGGAGGGCTCACAGGTGGGTTAGCTCACTTGGGGGCCTCCACTTCTGTGTGTCCTTGGGCGCCTCCAAAGCCTCCTCCCCTACTATGTCCTGTGGTTGTTCTAGGTGGCGGTCCTCAGGTTCCCTGAGTCCCCACCCCGTCCCTCACCCTCCTGGCACGCTGAGGATGCTAAGAGCAGATGCTAAACCATTTCCAACAGGCCTTGAAGATAATGTGCAGCAGAATGGATTCGGAAGGGCCTATTTCTTTGCGTGCCAAGAAAGAGAGTGAATTAATGCTTGATGAAAACCTCCAGAGAACCCGAGTCAGGGCTAGGGGGAACTTGGTGGCTAAATCAACAGTTATAAACTTGTCTAGTCATTTTTCACTATTTGTTACATTGGAAAGATATTTTCCTTTTCAAATGCAGTTGGAAATCCGTTTGGTCAAAAGTCGGTCGGAAACCTCATCACACTTGCCCCTGAAAACTCGCAGCCTCTGTCAGGGGGTAGAAGAAGAATGGCCCAGGTCCCCAGAGGAAGTGGGGGTAACAGGGCCACAAGGGGGCATCATGGGGGCCACCTTGGGCAGCGGCTGCACCATTTTTCAGATGTGTTTCCCGTAGGTCCAAACTTTTATAAGGACCTGAACATAAGGTGGCTTATGCTGTGAACTTAGCAGGTGAAGCCACGTGCCTCCTCTGGGTTTAAAGCAAGAAATAATCTCTGTTCCACCTGCTCTGACCTCATGGGGGCCTTTTCTTAGCCAAAGGATGAGCAGAACATGAGCTAAAGCGTGCACCATGAGGAGCAAATAGAAACTGGAGGTGGGGCCCCACTCTCCTTTCATGGTTGAAGGGGGGGCAGATGCCCCAAAGACACATTGTTAGGGGTGATGTTTGACTTAGCGATTCTCTTCTGGACAGCCATGGAAAGAGGGAAAAGCTTGGATGAGCAAATGGACTGTGGTCTGAGACACCATGGCTGTGTGGGCTGTGTGTTCTCAGATAAGTTGGCCAGTCTCTCTGAGCCTCGGTTTCCACTTTTATGCAAATGAAAGGAGCAGGGCTGTGGTGAGGAGCCCTGGAGAAATGGGTGTGTAGGCTCCTGGCCGCTGCCCTAGCATGGAGCTGGAGGCTGAGCCAGGGAAAGTTACACTGCTGTGGTCAGAGCCAGGAAAAGGAAGGGGCTAGGGAGAGAGAAAGAGAGAGAGAGTGAATATGAACGAAAGCAGGAGTTTCACCAAGAGACCCAGAGGGGAAGATATGATGATCTCAGGACCAGCATACTTTTGTGACACCTGAGATCCTCCAGGGCCCAGAGCTCTGAGTCATCCAAAAGGTTGGTTTCCAAGGAGATTCCAAAAGGGAGCTGTCTTTCCTGGCAGTTGGGGTGGGGTCAGCTTCCCTGATCAGGGGTGTCAGGGCCCCTCAGGGTGGAGAGAGAGAAGACTGTCTTGGACTCTAGCCCCAGTGGGCCCCATTTATCTGCAGTAATCAGTTGCTGCATTGGGTTCAGGACAAGACGGATGAGGGGCATGGGCTGCTTCTTATCATGGCAGACACAGCCCATACAGCATTTCTGGAAAAAGGAACCTCTTCTTCTGGTGGACCTGGTCCTGCCCCAGGGCCTATGGCTCTGCAAGGCCTTTATGCAGTCAACAACCTGAATAGCTGTATTTGGCGTTCTTTGCTCCTTCCTTTTTTTTTTTTTTTTTTAAATCCATGCCTTCACTAAAACAGCCTCTTAATTCATCTCTTTGCTTGCAAGCATAGCTTCCTCTAACCCTCCCTGCCATTCTTAATATCCCACACAAGACTTTTCTCAGGCAGCCCTCCCTCCTAATTAAATTTCCCATCACTGTTGAGATGAAGACCCAACTACTTTCCAGGGACTATAGGTCCCTGTAAGGCCTGGACCCTGCCCACAGCTCCTAATCATCCCACATCAGTTATCCCTCTCTATCTGGGGTCCAGTCACACTGGCCTTTTATGGAGCTTCTCTTGCCCCAGGGCCTTTACACGCGTCATCCTTGCTACCTGGAGCGCTCTTTCTGTGTCTGTCTCCAGGCCTATTTGTTCTCCTTTAGTCTTAGTTCCATGCCACTTCCTCATGTAGGCATTTCCTGATCCCCAGCTATGTCAAATGCCCTGTCATGATACCACATTCCTGTCACTTGGCCTCTCAGGATGTTTATCCACCAATGATCAGGATCGTGTCTATTTCCCTGCCAGCCTGTGAGCCCCAAGGCAGGGGCCATGGCCATTCATCTCAGCAGTATCTAGCACATAACAGGTGCTCAATAAACGTTTGCTTAATTATTTAATTTATGGACCAGCTGCGAGCTCCTTGCCACCCTTAATGCACCAAGCAGGGCACTGGGAGTGATTGATAAATCCCTATTGGGCATCAGCTCTCTTCAATTAATCTTCATAAAAACTCCATGACTTATAGTTTACATTCATCACCTCTACTGAGCACCAGAGAAGGCAAGGGGCATGCCTGAGTTCACACAACAGTATTCAGAAGTGCAGCCGACTCCAGAATCCAGTGCTCCTTTCATGCTCCACCGGACAAGCCCCATCTTGAGGACAGAGCCTGGAGCTCAGCTACAGGAGCCTCATCACCCCCCCTCCCACCACCACCACCACTGGAGACTGAGCTGAGTGTGGGGCTGGATTTGGATGTCACTGCATCTGGCACTGGGAAGGCCTTGGGGTGGGCATCAAAACTGGGCATTAAGACCAGATCCTAGGAAGCCATGGGACAGTGGGCTGGCTCCGGCAGAGGGACCAGCAATGTAGACAACCTTGGGCAAGCCTCTCCATATAGCTGAGCCTCAGTTTCCTTGTCTAGAACGTGAGAAACCTGCCCTCCTCGAGAGTTGGAGTCTGGGGTCTATCTCAAGCCCAGTTCTAGTTGGAGTGTTTGGGGGGGGGCAAAGGAATCTGAGCAGGATTAGGCAAGAGGGGCACCCAGGTGGAGCAGTGGGGCCACCTGGCTGAGCTGCTGAGCTTCCCAGCCCCAGGAGAAGGACTAGACCACCAAGAACAAGGTCAACTCCCCCAAGGCAGCCATGGCAGCTTCTGTTGGATGCATACACCCTAGCTCCATGCTCTGCACAGGATGTGCTATATCTTACTCACTTCCTGCCAAGTTTAGTGAGGTGCAGGCCATTGAGCCCATATCACAGATGGAGAAACTAAGGCTCAGACCTAGGAACTGTTAGCCTCAGCAAACACCATGATCTATTGTCTCCTTGATGACTCAGCTCCTGTGGTTGTTTTTCTGGCTGATGCCTACTGGGCAGTCAAGACTTGACTGAGGGGCTGAACTCATCAAGACCTCCATAAGACCCCAGCCCCTGTCGGGGCCTCCTCTGGCCTCCGTGGTCCTCAGATTCACCTGATAGATGGTGGTAGTACTTCCTCCAAAGGTTGCTTTGATGCCTATCACCTACCTCAGCCTGGAGCCCTGGAGAGCAGCGTGGGTCTCAGCCAGCCTGGCCCAGGGCTAGTGAGGTGCCTGGTACATGGGGAAGGATATAAATATCTTACACAGACTTGTGGTTGAGTATCTACTCAGCAAATATTAGTTACACACAAAATAGGCTATGCCAAGCTGAGTGGACAAAGTCCTTGCCCTCTGGAAACTGGACTGACCTGCAGTTGCCAGGTCTATGATTGTGGCAGAGCCCGACTCAAACCCCTGGCTCCTCTTCAGTCCAAATGTCAGCCAAAGCCAAGTCTCTGAAGAGAACAACTCCACCCTCTAGCCCTTCCCACCCAAATCTCGACTCACACTCCTTCTCTAGGGGAGGAGCCTTCCTTGCCTCTACCGGCTTCTGTTGGTCCCAGGGTTCCTTGGCTCATGACTGGGTCCCTCCAGTCTCTGCTTCCTGTGGCCTCCACTTCTTCTCTGGGTCTGTGTGTCCTCTCCTTTATAAGGCACCAATGTTTGGATTGAGGACCCACCTGAATCCAGTATGACATCATCATAACTTAATTACACCTGCAAAGACCCTATTTTCGAGTAAGGCCACATTCTGAGGTTTCTGGTTAACCATGATTTTTGCGGAGGCCACTTTCCAACCCACTACGGTAAGAATACATTTTAAGGGCAAGTCAGCCAGCTCTGAAAATCCAGCCTTCTAGAGTTTTTCCTTCCAATGCCCCAACAGCTATAATAATAATGACAATAATGGCATTTATAAAACACCTGCTCAGTGCCAGGCACTGTTTTGAGTGTATATACATTTTCAGTTCATCTTTAAAATGACCCCATTCACTGGCACGTCAATCCCATTTTGCAGATGAGAACAGGCTACACAGTGATGCGCCCGAGGTCACCCTGCTCATGGATGCCTCCCAGGGTCGGTCAGCACCGACATTCACGCAATGCTGAATCTTTGTACCTGCTAGGGGCAGACCAGGCCATTGTGTGGGGCCCGTGGCCCACAGAAGCCAGGCACCCTGTTGTTGAAGGGACCAGTGTCAGGGGTGTGGGGCTTTGGGGAGGGGGGTTCACCGCCCATGGGGCTCGCTGCCCCTGCCAGACCGCCCTCCCCGGCACATCGCCGCCTCGGCTAGGCAGCCTGCAAGTAAACAGTGTCTGAAACCTATTCTCATTAGGCTAATTTACGAATAAATTACCATATTCAATGGCCTTATTTTTACTGCTCGTTAACAGGCCCATGATAGGATGATAATTACGGGATTTTAAGTGGCTAATGGCAGCTGGGGCGTCAAAAGCAGTTTTTACGAATCTGTTTATGGCAGCGAAGGTGACAGGAGGGGAGGGACATTGAAATGTTGAAATCACACTTTGGGAAAAAAAGCTTTAATTGTTGAGTATTTATTAGAGAGGAGGGAAGGCTGTAATTTAAAAAATGAAACTCTGAAAAACAAAGGAAATTAATTAGCCTCCCCCCTGCCCCCTGGGCGCTGTGACCTTCGGGGAGTGGGCGAGGGGCAGGCCGGATCCTGGGAGAGGGGTGCCAAGTTCAGGGGCTTGTCCCCTCTGTTTGGCGGCGGCTGGCCCTGAAGGGAAGGAGTCTTGAGGCCTGTGAACTTCCGGAAGTCTGTCTGTCGTCGCTGCCTAGGCTGGAGAGGTCCCGTTGGGGGTCCCAGGAGGGATCCCTGAGAAAGGTGGGGGGCTGGCATCTTTCAAACAATGCTGGTGTCGGGCGCCTGATTCAGTCATCCATCCCCAATCGGCATCATCACCAGACGTCCCCTATTCTAGTTGCCCTGATGGACTTTACGTGCATTAGTTCACCCAACCCTTGCAATAATGCTAAGAGCTAATAACTATTCCTAACCTCTACTGAGTTCTCCCTGTATGCCCTCCATGTCATAACACGCTTGAATATCACAACAGATAACCCCACGGGGCCCTAAAACACACTGCTCCAGCTTGCTGTGGACTCAACAAGAGGGAGGTGATAAAAGAAGCAAGCCCTGGGCAGACCAGGTGCATGCAAATCGAAGTCTTGGCTGTGTGACCTTACATAAGTGACTTAACCTCTCTGTGCCTCATTTCCCTCTCTAGCAAAGGAGGATGATAAGAATGGTACCAGTCCCCTGGGGTTATTCGCTCTTAGCGTTATTGCAAGGGTTGGGTGAACTAATGTGGAATTCCTCACTGAATGTGAAGCTCAGAGAGGGCAAGCCACATGCCAGGGGTCACTCAGAAGTGGGTCTATCTGCGTCCAAATGGGCGGCTGATTTGCCCTAAGATGGGACTCCTGAGAGAGGAGGCAGGGAGGAGAAAGCCCAGGATTCTGGACCTAGTAGTCTGTGTCTAGAAGGAGCTATGGATAGTCCATGTGTCCTGCTCTGTGGGTGCCTCCCATGGATCCCTCCCTCTCCCGCCCACCTGCCTGACCTCCTTCTGACCATCCCTGGCTCCTCATCCCCCTGCCCCTGGCTGATCCATCTTGCTCCCTGGTTTAGTATGCAGCCCTCGGAAAACAAACACGCAGCAGCCTGACAGTGGGGATAAATATCGTGGCGATGTTGATTAGCATTTGATCCCAGCTGGGTCTCTGGAAGCTGAAGTACTGGAATGTCTTGGCAGTTTTTTAATGCTGAATAATTTGATTAGATCAGTGACTGAGCCTGCTGCTCCTGGTGAGATAAACCCTCCCCACATTACAGGGGAGAGAGGCAGGGGGGACAGGGAGTGCTTCCGAGCTTCCCCCCACCTCTTTCCTCCACAGCCTTCTCTCTCCACCCTCATCTCTCCAATTTCTCTCCTCTCTCCACTTCTTTTCTCCTCCTTCCACTTTTCTCTCCTCCCCACGCCTCATTCTCCTCCCCTCTTGCCCTTCTTTCTTCCCCTTCCTCTTCCTCTCCTCCCTCCTCCTTCCCTCTTCCTTTATCCTCCCGCCCCTCCTTCCCCTCTTTCCCCTCCTCCCTCTCCTTCTCCTTCTTCTGTTCCCCCTCCTCCCCTCTTCCTCCTCCTTCTTCCTTTCCTCCCCCTCCCCTTTCTCCTCTCCTCTGCCTCCTTTTCCTTCTTCCCCTCACCCTGTCCTGTCCTTCCTCCTTTCCCTCCTCCTCTCTGCTTCCTCCTCCTTCTCTTCCTCCTCTTGTTACACACCTGCTTCCCTCCTTATTTCTTTTCCTTCATCTCCCCTTCCTTTTTCCTTACCTCCTGTCACCTCCTTTCCTCTCACATTCTCAGTTCCTTATTCCAACCCCTCCTCCTCCTCCTTACTCTCCCCGTGGCCCCCTCGGCCACTCCCCCTGCCTCCCTGCCTCTCTCCCTGCAGCTCTCCAACTCTCCCCTCCTCCCCACAACTCCACCCCCATGGCCACGTCCTCCTGCGCTGCAGCCTTAAATACATCATTTAATCAACTCCACAATTTCAATTTCACACCGTTGTCAGCTCGGATGTCTGACGAGGTGGTGAAGACCCCACAGACTGTGGGCAGGGGTGACGGGGCCACCGGGCCGCCTCTTCCCCCACCCCTCCTCTGAGCAGCTCCCGGCCCAGCCGGGGAGGGATTCCAGAGGCTTCTGTTTCCTCATGGCAACTGTCAGTCGGTCAGTCATGTCGGTGTTTCTCTCGTCATCAGAGTGAAATTACCAGAGTGGCCTCATTATCCGCTTACTCCAAATTTGGAGGCAATATTTCTGTTGGATGGGTCATAATCTCCCCTTAAAACAAAAATAACATCTCCTCAGATAGGGGAGGAGTCAGAGAAAGGGAGGTGACAGCTGGGGACAACCCAAGACGAAATGAATTATCTGGGTTTTTCTATTGAGACATATATACACAAAGTCCTTCACTGACCTGAAGTAACACAGAGCCTACTTTTCCTGAAAACTATTTATTATTTTTTTCCAGCTGGGTCTGGGGTAGGACTTTAAATATGCAGCTCTTCTTCTAGCCCCATGTCCTTAATCTTATCTGAACCACACTAGAGGCATCGCTGCCATAATGGGAAAGTAATCGGAGGAAATGGACAGCAAGGAGTAGCAAAGGCCGAGGTCCCTTATGCAGATTTGATTACCTGTGCTTCCCCCCCGGGCTCCGGTGGGGAGTGATGCCTGAACCCCCTGAGCGATGAGGAATGTCGCCTGTCCTCACCAGTGGCAGTGCGAAGCCACCTGACCTCTCTCTCCATCCGCCCCTGTCATGTCATCACCGGAGAGTCGGGCCCCAGCCTTATTTATTTTTCTCCAATGGATCCAGAAATGACTGGGGGAGGCACTTCCCAATAATTGAGCGCTGGCTTTGTCGGGAAAAGCCACACTCAGGGTTCTGCGTGTCCTCAGGCTGTTGCGGGGGGGGATGAAGCCCAGCTGACTCTGTGTGTGTATGTGTATGTATGTGTGTGTGTGTGTGTGTGAGAGAGAGAGAGGGAGGGAGGAGGGGGAGAAAAGGTACCATGTTGAGGAGAGGACACTGAAACTAATCCCAGAGTAGGTTTCCTTACTGCTGTGTGACCTGAAATAACTCTGTAGCCTCTTTGAACCCTCCTTGGAGGGACTATATTACTGCAGTCCTAGGGGTAAAATTATATAAAGCCAGGACCCCCTTCTTGCCCCCTTCCCCCTGCTGTGAACTTGGTATAATCATGTGCCCCTTGCCATGGACTGCCCAGGGCCCCACCCATCTGCAGTGAGAGCGTGGTCCAGACTCCTCTCTCTCAGTCTGTTTTCCTATTAGCAAGTGCTGCAAAACGGGGTTGTCTGGCCTAGGCAGGGGTGCTGGTGAGCCCCAGATGAAGTGTGCCTGATGCCTCTGGCCCTTTCTTCATGCCCACACTTCCACAGCTAGTTTTTACCTACAGGCATGGAAGAGGACCTTTGCGAATTGCACTTTCCAACGAGCTTCCCTCCCAGAAATAAAGTATCTCTTCCATCTGCAAGTTGGAGCGTGGTCTCATGGTCTCATTGAAACGCGCATCTGTGTTCCTGATGCCCTGCACAATGCTAGGCACGTAGCAGGACCTCAGTGAAATAAGGGATGAGGGAGTGAAAGCAATGTCCCAGTGGAGGACGAGCCCTCCAGGCTCACAGTGTGAACGGATGAATGAATGGGTGAATGAACGAATGAGAGCCTCCCCGTCTGCAAGCCAGCGCCTCCTCTTACTTTCCATAGGACCCCTGCTTCGCCTTCCCCATGGTGGCATTCTGATATCCCGGAACGCAGGCGCCAACAAGAAACTGGAAATAAAGGGGTTTGATCTACACGCCGCAAACACCTCTTGCAAAAAGAGGAATAAAGAAAAAAAATGCCAGTTCCTTCTATGGGGGAAGTGAAGGCGTCAAGACATGTTAAATGTTTAGGAAGAAGACGGCTGCTTGTTTCCTTTCTGCCTTTCGCAGGCTGGAGGGGAGGTGCGGGGGGTGGGGGGGAGGTTCATTATTTTTCCGCGCTCTGAAGGCAGGTGAACGGGGAAAGGCAAACCGCAGCCTGGCACCGTGTTCAACGGCTTTGAAAAATGTACAGCTCTCAAGGCAAGGGAAAGGTTTGATGCAATTTAAAAAAGACAGACTCCCACACTTCTCAGATCCATATGTTCCCATTCAGATCTGGTTCCCCTCCGAGGCCGCGCTACCAGGGGCTCTGCAGCCTGCCCGGCTGTTCTGCTGACTGGGAGGACCGGGGGCTACCCCCCTACCCCTGCCACCCACCGGCCCACCCCAGCGGTGGCGGGGGCGGGGGATGGGGGGGAGGCAGGCAGCTGGGCGGCCATGGAGTGGGCTGAAGGTGTGAACCAGGCTGGGGCCAGCTGTGGCCACAGAGAGGTGACACATGTGGTGCCCAGCGCTGGCGTGCTGTTGTGTTGCCACTCTCTGCGGGCAGGTGACAAGCTGGAAACATAAAACATATATAAGGGATATATATATATATATATATATATATATATATATATATATATATACCAGAGCTAAAGGGGTCTGGGATGACAATGGGTGTCTCTTACCTTTGTAACAGGGTCAGCCGGCCAGGGGCTTGTATTTTCTTTCCCAAAATGTATCCCTTGTGTTATAAACAGTTGTGCATGGCAAAGAGCCAGTTCTGTAACCAACTGAGTTTGGGAAATACTAGTTTGTCTACTCTCCCTCCCTCCCTCCCTCTTTCTTCATTCAACCAATATTTTTTAAGCACCCAGGAAGCATGCAGCTGTTAAGAGAGGCAAAATCCCTGCCCCTTTGGTGCTTACCTTCTAAAGGGGAAGCCATTAAATCAGTAAACAAACGAGCAAGCAACATAAGTTCGCTTTGCGACAAGTGCCATGAAGGGGAAAAGCTAAGGTGTGGAGTGGGGTGTGACAGGCGTAGGGCTGGGAGGATGGTCTATTAAGGCCTCTAGGCCATGGTGACATTTCCACTGGCCTCCTGCTTGGGGAGGAGGAACCAGACTTGCTTTAGTAAGACAGCAGATTCAATAAGGTTCTTCTTGTCTGCAGGACTTGTCAAGAGACTTCGGTGCATGGCAGTGCCCAGTGTTTTGAGCGATGGGGAAACAGTGGTGTCCTTGGAAGCCCTGTACTGGGGGAGCCTCTGGAGGGGCATGCGCTGTATGTGGGGAACATACCAGACTGGGGCTGGCAGCTTGGGTTCCCTGGTAAGAGAGCGGTGGCTGTTCAACAGTCTGACACTTTGGGTCCTGAGTGGAAGGCCCTCTTGCATGCAGCTGGGTCCCTTACATCACCTTGAAACTCTGATCTAGCACCTGGTAGGCACATAGCAGGCACAACCTGCAGGCCCAGTTCTCACAGGTTTCATGATGCACGGAGGGCGGAATACTGGGGAGCCCATTTTATTAACAAGACAACTGAGGCACCCCGGGTCTCCTGGACAGCCAGGAAAATGAAATCCCATTTCTCTCCTCCAGCTCATGTGCTCACCTGGCCTCAGCCTGCACCCCTCTGCCGTGGCACAGTGTGCTTCCCCTGGCCCCTCTCTTTCTGGAACTGATCCAACTCATTCTCACCTCTGAGCCTTTTACATCTTCTGTGCCTTCTGCCTGAAATGTTGCCTCAAAACTGAAATGACTAATGCTCAGCCCTGGATGCATGTTAGAACTTTCCAGAGAGCTATAGGAAATGCTGTGGATGCTCAGACCCTGCCCCCGAGGGATTGCACCAGCACCCCTAGTGCGGGGCCTGAGCGTGAGCATTTCTACACTCACTGATTGGTTCTAGTGTGTCACCAGGATGGAGAACATCGGCTGTCCATCCCCTCCTGGTACCAAGTCATTTGTCATGCCTTCATCTCCAACGTGATGGCCTCAGACAGACCCCCACCTAAGCTGTGCCCACCCCTCGTATTTTCCATCACCTTGCGGGGTTTCCGTTTTCCTGGGCAGCGATCACCGTTGGCAATGACCTTGCTGGGTCACTCATGAAGCAAGTTCGTCTGTTTGTCTGTCTCCCACAACTGGGATGTGTGCTTCCAAGGAGCGGTGGAACGCTCTGTTGGTTAGCCTACTCTGTGGCGTTAGCTTCTGCAGCCCTGGGCCCAGGCGCGGTGTCCATTCAGCATGTGTCAGGGGCCCTTCCTTCTCTGTTGACTTAAAGGAGGTTCAGAGAAGTTAAGTACCTTCCTAAGATCTCCCAGCTGGGAAAGCCGCACCCCCAGCCTTCCCGGCCGCTACACAACACGCTCAGTCTAGATTCCTTGCTGTGCAGATGGCAAAACCCATGATCAGGGCAGAAGCATGTCCCCACCCCCCCGCAGGGTCTCAGGTGCTGTTTGGGATGGAAACTTCCGCCTGCCAGCTGCCCTCCTCCCCTCCATCAGTAGAAACCCGATGAGCAGAGCAGCCTTTGTGTCTGACAAGGGAGGCTCAGGCAACACCCCTCTAATTGCCAGACGACCTCCAGGCAGGGATGGGGAGCAAGGCCTTGCATGGGCTTGCCTCAGTCTGGACATGCTCTCTCCGTTTGCCTCTCTGGGCCCTAAAGAGGATCAGAACAGAAGGGGGAAAATGATAACGATGCATCAATTCCTAGCTCCTATCTCTCTGCCCAATCCTTCCTTCCCCCTATCCAGAGGATTCTGGGGGGTACGGGATTGGTTTTTCTCTGATGGTGGGAGGCTCAGATGGACCCGTGGGAAGGAAAGTTTGACAGGCAGGAGGACTTGCTCAGGTTCTGAGAATTAGGCTCGTTGTTTTTTCCTCTTGTAGGATGGGGATCGTGTTTTCTGCCCACAGAGGCTTGCTTACACTCTGCCTAGTCTTTGACTCAATGGTATTACTTAGAAGGGGATCAGGTGGGGGGAGAAAATGACCATGAATAAGCACAACAAAGATATGGCTACAAGGATGTTTAACACGGCATTATGTACATTAGGAGAAAATAACTAGAAACAACCTAGCTGTCCAATACTTGGGGATCGGTTAGATAAAATATATACGTGAATGGCACAGTGCAAAGCCATTTAGAGTTTGGCAGTAGGAAAATGTTGAATGACTTGGTAGATATTCTCTTTGTGTTGTATTATATTTTCTAAAGAGCTGGTTGCAAATCATGAAACCACAAACTGTTTTTATTTTCAAACACACAACACATTATTTACCAAAAGAAACAACTTAAAGGATGTAAGTTGAACTATAAACCTTGGATATGTTGGGGGTGGGAATTACGTCTCGTATGGATGTTTTATTTGCCTGCATTTTGCATGCTTTACTTTTGCAATAAAATGATATGAAAGTTCCATGACATTCTCAGCTTGCCATCTTGTTTTAAGAATCAACATGAGTATGACTCACACAAGCATGTTTACCTAGAAATGGTGTTGCTTATGGATTTGATTAATTCCGTCTGTAATAACTTCCAAAAGATTGGAAATATTCTAATTTTGAGAAAATTGTTCAGTCAGGGGGATTTCTAGGTGGTGAACTCCTACTTATCTCACGAGGCCCAGCTCACATTGCCCTTCTCTGGGGAAGTCTTTCTACCCAGCTTGCCTGGAGAGAAGGGAGTAGTCTCGTCCCTTCATTTTTCCAAAGCATCGATTCATCCCTCAACTGGAAAACTTATCTGCTTATTTCTCTGCCTGCTGCATCAGACTTGATGCCTTTTAAGGGCTGGGGCCATGACGCTTACTTCTGAATCATCAGCTTCCTACAGAACACTTGGTACACAGTAGGTGCTCGATAATTGCTTGTGGAAAAGCTAGATGAATGAATGACGTGCATGCCAGCTTCTTCTACTCAAGTGAGGGCTTCTGAAAGCATGTGTGTAATCCTGAGCTATAAATTGAATTATATTTTTAAACGTACTGGGGGACTTGCTATTTAAAGGAATTCTGATGTAAATCCTTTTTATAAAATGAAGACATCTTGGGTAGTGTGAATAATTGCTCCCTGACATATCTGTTTATAAGTGGAGATTTTTAGGGATCAGGAGACTGGTGCATTTAAGAAAAATTCATTTGACAAATATTTGTGAAACACATACCCTGTGCCGGGCTTTATGTTGGATGTGGGCATGACTGCCTCAACTCCTGAAGACTTCCATCCCCACCAATTGTCTCAAGGGTCCAGTGACCCAGCATCAACCGGCTACCTTGAATCCTGCCTTCCCTACTTTCCCGCTGTGTGTCCCTCAGCTACTAACTTTACCTCTCTGATCCTCAGCTACCATGTATGTAAGCCAAGGGTAACAAAAGCACCTGCTTCCTAGTAGTCTTAAAGATCAAATAAGATAGGACATATAAACTGTTTAGAAAACTGCCCAGCACAATACATATTTGCCATTGTCGTTAGACATCCATGTGGGTGTCCATCATGGGAAATCCTTAGCTACTAGAAGCTTACAGATTTGTGTGGCTTTGATTTTTCCTAACAGTTGGGGAATCTTGTGCCTGTTTGTCCATCAGCAAAATGTGGGCAGTGATACTTTTGAAATGAAGACTCTTGAATTGTTAAAAAAAAAAAAACAAGTAAAATGTTTCAGAAATAATTTAATGAATACAAATCTTCCTCCATGTTTTAGGAGGACACAAGATTATTAACTTATGCCTATTCCATCTCCCTGTCAAGCTCTTAGCTACCCCCTGCCCATGGAAAAGGATTCTAGCTCAGGAGGGTCAAGTTTCTCTCCTTCCCCATGGGTGCTTTTTGGTAGAGCTTCTCCAGGTGTGCTCAGCTCTGAGACTGAGCACTGGGAGTGCCTATGTCAATGGACCGACAGTCACGCCTACTGTGTGCACAGACTGGGCATGCAGGGAAAGATTGTGGCTCATTAGCACATGTCCTTACAGGAGAGAGATGGCCCCAGCTGTAGACACTGGATAACAATGTCAGATATGGATAATGATTTTTGCCTCCATTTTGTGGATGGGGAGACTGAGGCTCCATGCCTTAGAGCTATTCAAATGGTAGCAGAGGCACATCGATCGGCAATATAAGAAAACTCCAGTTTGGAAAATGGCTTTGACAGTGGTTCTTTCTTTACAAAACAACTGCTGTCTTTGAGAAAAGTTTCATTTCAGACCATGAGGAAGTCTACTAGCCACATGCTGCCCTCCTGAGAGCAGAGCACTGGACTGGGGTTTGCAGAGGGGCTGGGGTTTAGAAAGCCAGATGCCATCCTGCTGTACATCTCATTCAGGGCAAATCAGCCCTGCTCTGCACTGTTAATGGGAAAGTGTTGCCTGTCCAGTCTCTCTGGTCCCAAGCTGCTGGGGGGGGACCCCATAAGCTGGGGGCTCCCTGAGGTCATCTGGTCCCAACCCTCATTCTGTTCCATTTTATAGATGATGGAAGAGACTGACCAGGACTGTCCATTCAGTGAGATTAGATACCTGGGCCTCACAGCTTCCTGGATCTCTGTCCATCCTCAGGACACAACACTTGGGGTGATTTAGGCCATATTCATTATTTGTTTAACAAATACGGATAGAACATTTATCATTTGCAACTTCTAGTACTTTCCAGACATCAGGCTCATTTCCTCCTGATCAGAGCAATCCTTAAAAGCTGGTACTGTTATGATCCCCATTTCACAGATGCATAACTGAGGCATGGAGTTAAGCCCTTGGTCAAGGTCAGACAGAACTAATGAGCCACATCGTGGCTGTTCCCCAGGGTGTCCATCCCCACCACCGCACTATGCTCTGTGGCCCGTCATATACGGAAAGAAATGTGCTCCATTTTGACTTCTCTTTCATTTTCTTCTGACTTCGTCAAAGAGAAAGTCTCGGCTTGGAGTTACTCTGTCTTTAACACCTCTCTGATGCTTACTAATATTTTTTAACCAAAAGAGAGCAGGCCTCGGGCTCAGCACCTTCCCAGAAACTGTGTTTAATGGGAAGTGTTACCCAAGTGGTTATGTCCGTGACTACATTTGTGAAATGTTACTCTTTGTAAAAACAGATTCTGGGGGATTTAGAAACTGCCTCTAGACCGAAAAGGCAGGTCACTCAGCAAGAACTAGGAAGGAAGGAAGGAAGGGAGGAAGGGAGGAAGGAAGGAAGGAAAAAAATGGTCTTTTGACCACCTGCCATCTTGAGCTTTTTCAGTCCGATTCAATTAAAAAAAAAAAACCACTTCCACAAACAGCTTTGGAATGGCTAGCAAGAGACCTCTAACAATATGTTAACACAGTGAGAATCCTCAACGTCATGCAAACGTAACACATTGTGATTTTATTATTATTTTTTCCAACTGGGGAGACGATTCCTTTCTTTCTCCTCTTTTCCCTCAGACCCGTTACCCCGAAAGGGTTACAATCCCAAGACAAGCTTTTTCGTAAGCACAAAGAACTAATATTAGCAGATTGGGGTTTCTGTAAATATTCATTGTAATCTGTGACTCGGTGGGCATCGCGTTCCACCCTCCCGAAAGCTGCACATTTATAACTTGTGAATTCATAAATATTTACGAATTCACACAATCATCACTGACAAACTATTTCATCTGACAGCTCCACACGGGCTCTGCCTGGTTTCGTGAAATTCTGATCAAATCTCGCGTAAACTTCCCGGATGACAAGTAGCGTCTGAGCAGAGCTAAAATCACGACCAGATCCTATAGATTTGAGTGGGTCAGTAACTGATATTTACAACCACCACCCCCACCACCACCACCTGGGCGAGAGAGATTTTCGTCATCCGATCGGCTGCCAGATGTTCTCAACAACTGTACATACATTTATAGGGACGTGCCCTTGGAGGTGTCAAAAATGGGACCTTGTCCCAGGATGGGGGACATGAGCGCACGTTTGGGGGGAGAGATGAGGTGGGGAGTTGGACAGTCTGGCTTTGAGTCCAGGGTCAACCACTGGGGTCGTGATCTCTAACAGGCTTCCAGTCCTTGTCGGACTCCGTTTCTTGGCTCTGAATTTGGGGTAATAAGAGCGGCAGCATGACAGAGCTGTTGTACTAATTACAGATGCCACTGGTGAAGCCCCAGTCCGGGATCCGTCCTGAGGCAGGAGATTCAATAAATCTTCACTTTATTATTACTGTTGCAAACAATAGTTTGAATCATCATGGTTTCTGGCATGGCCATGTCCTCAGTACTGTGCAAATGCACACAGAAGAGATCCTGCTCCAAAGTCCTTTTCCTATGTTGTTCCCTAATGTCCTATGTTCCTATGTTGTTACCTAAATATGCTAAAGAGGGACGTTGCAGTGTGTGGTTTTAATTTTTGTGTCTTCCTGCCACACATGGGCGGCAAGTCACTCTAAGTATCCATCTATGCACTGGGTTTTTTTTTCCCCCCTCCATACATCCCCATTTGCAAGGACTAGAAATAACTAATCTCTTTTTTCCCTTCTCTCTTCGATTTGCTGGCTGAATGGCATCCTGGAAAACACAAGTTTACCTCAATATGAGTGGAAATATGTCCCCACCATCACCCTACGAGGCCAAATCTGGGTGCCTTGAGGCATGCCTAGAGGGGAAAATCTGACTTTGGTGTTGGGAGCTGGGTCTGCCTTCTGCTGATAGCCCCCACATCTTACACAGCTCCATCCATTACAATGATTACAGGTTTTGTTTTGACTTAATGCCAAGCACAGAGTTCCAACTGGGTCATTATACAGGCCAAATCAGACTGCCCTACTTCTTGGCTTGAAACTCAATAGTACCTAGTATTTTGACCAGCCTCTCCTTACTTCCCTCCAGATGCCCTGACTCCTTCTAGCTCTCTAGAACAGACTGGAGCTCATTCCTGCCCCAGTGCTCTTGCACTTGCTGTTCTCTCTGCTTGGAAGGCCCTTCCCTCCCACGCCCCAGAGATCTGCCTCCTTCTTGCCACCAAGGTCTCCTGTGAAAGGCCACCTCCTCTGAGAGCCCTTCCTGATCCCCTTTCCAGAGTTATCGCTTTTCACCCAATTTTCTCGTAACACATTTTAGTTGAAATGATCTGATTCTTTTTTTCTTATTTTCCATCTCTCCCCACTCACTAGGAGGTCTACCAGGGCGGGATCTCATCTGTCATCCTAAGATCGATCCCTACCACCTAGAGCCTCACCTGACACCCACTAGGTGCTCAATACGTATTTGTTTTATGGAACAAATAAAGGAATTTAGTTACAAATCGGACACAACCACAGAACTCTATGCTCTACCATGCTACTAGTTTTGTGATCTTGGGCAACTTCAACCCCAATAAGCCTCATTTTCTCCATCTTCAAATGGACATAGCAATCGGACTTCTCATATATCATTGTGGGATGTTAGAGGCCCCTGACCTAGAAGGGGGCTAGCCCAGTTCCCAGCATGGAGAAAAGTCTGGCGGCTGATGACTGTACTTTGTAGTCAGAATTAACACCATATATAACTGTTGGACTCAGAGTACAGGGGCTTAAAGACTCTGCATTTATTTTAGCCCCTCTGACCTCTCCCTCCATATCAAGCTTCCAGAACCTTCTAAAAGTGTTCCTGAGGAAACCCTGGCATAGTTTGAGGAAACACACTTGCAAGTTAATTGCAGTAGTAGGGCTCCCATAGGTAAGGGAGTGAGGGCAGAGGGACATCACCAGAGAGATGCTGACAACAGAATTGAAGACAAGCCAACATTTCACAGGAAGACCGACTGTCGAGTTGAAGTTTTGTGACATGAACTTTCTCAGCTGCAGACTGCGTCTGCACCCAGTGGAGAGTGCAGGAGGGTTCAGCACTGAGCTGAAGCACACGCGGGTGTGGGCATGCCTACGTGCGTGCACACACTCATGCGTCTCCCAAAGTTGCTTTCAGCAAAATTTTAAGGCAAAAATTAAGGAGAAAAGATTCGTTTCTTCCTAAACTTTCCCAGTTTCAACATCTGCCTGTTTGGGTAAATTTGACAAGGATTATCTCTTTTGTTTTCTCTCTCCTTTATT
Organism: Mellivora capensis; assembly: GCA_004024625.1. Classification (NCBI taxonomy): domain Eukaryota; kingdom Metazoa; phylum Chordata; class Mammalia; order Carnivora; family Mustelidae; genus Mellivora; species Mellivora capensis. The sequence goes on along the minus strand of PISX010000010.1, from coordinate 447,820 downwards.
ATCTCTTTCCCTCCCAAACCCAGAAATTCCGTGAGAAGTGTTTTTAAGAGTGCTGGCTGACAAGTGTACACATGCCGTCCACAGCCAGGGAGCAAGCAGCACCGTCTCTAACTTGTTAGACAGGAGCTAGATTACAATCATAAATAAATGATTTGCTGTCTCCTTGCATTCAGACTTGTAGCTTTTAAAGTGTGCCTGTCATCGCGGAATCAGATTTAGTCAAATGCTGTGTAACTGCAAAATTATCCTATCCTTACCTTTTTATTCTCCTTATAATGGACAGTTAAATTGGATTTTCAAATTTGAAGTGCATATGTTTTTCAAATCCCCAGAGGCTGTCTATTTTTTCATTTCTAAAGCAACTCACTAATGTTTATCATTACCACACAGAAATATTACAATTCTTAAGGGGCGCCTTACAAAATCAGCGCAGGAGAAATGTGCTTTATCGTCTCAAAATGAAACCAATTTCTCAGCTGATTTGCAATTTATTTACATGTTAGCATTTGATTTCCGACTGATTTATAACCCCACACGGCTCTGTCTCAGGGTTTATTTAGAAAGCAGACAACGGTGGTAAGGCTGCAGAGTGCTGTGTGGCATGGGATGTCAGCTTCCCCCAGGCAGGGGTCAGCAATGCCAGTCCCGAGTCTCATGGTTTAGCAAATTCAGTGGCCCATCAGCAAATTCAGTGCCCTAGTATGTGCAAATACGCAGGGTCTAGGCTCGCTCATTTTGTAGGGACAAGAGGCTTAACAACAGCCTTTCCAAAAGAATATGTTTTCCTCTTTGGCAATGATCAGGGATTCAGATGGAGGAAAAGGAGAAAGTTGGGGTGGAGTGGGTTTGCATTCCTTGGTTCATTCACATCACATAACTCTCACGACTCAGGTAGTGTCTAGATTCAAAGGGGTATTAGAATTGACAATGGAGAGTTTCCTGGAGTTTATTGCTTCATCTGTGTGATTATCCATCCACTGATTCATTCTTGCTCCCATCTATCCAGCTATTCCTCCAATTTCCAATCTTTCACCCATCCCATCTCTCTATACTTCCAACCTCCAATCCGTCCACCCATCTATCCATCCACCTATCTGTCCATCCATTCACCATCCATCCATCACATCATCATCCCTCTATCCATCCATCCACCTATCTACCCCTCCATTAATTTGTTATCCACCCAATCTACCCATCCACCATCCACCCATCCATCCACCATCTGTCCATCAATCCATCTATCCATCCATCCACCCATCTGACTATCCACCCACCCAGCTATCCATCTGTCCATCCATCCATCCAACAAACAGTTACAGCCTTCAAGTTGAATACGAGGGGTCATAAAGATAACTAAGAAACTGACATGAGCTCATGGTTAAGTGAAGGAGACAAACATAACCCTCTCAGCATCATCATGAAGCTCAAATTACTTATAGTGAATGTAAAAATGCTCAATAAAAAATGTTCAATAAACTCTAAGTCACCTTAAAAAGTATGGCCTATCTGTGAATGTGCAATGTGTTAACCTGCAATATGTTAACAACTTAACTTCACCAATCCTTGGTTTCATCACCTATAAAATGGGAAGAGGAGGTAATAATAATGATAGTCCTTACTTGGCAGGAATGTTGGAATGGTTTGATGAGATAAGTCATATAACATAACATGATGCTGTGGCCATAGTTAGTATTCCACTTATGCTCTTCTTCCTCTTCCTCTTATGATTATGACATCTTCTTATATTACATTATTGTATAGTTTTGTATTTTATTACATACAGGAGGAAAAAGTAATTATGTCTAACTGAGAAAATGAGGGAAGATGTTCCAGGGGAAACGACTTCTGAGTTGGGTTCATAGAAGAGGGAAGTTTTTCTCAGGTACCAGGGGGAATGGCATTCCCATCAGTGAGAATAGGACCCACAAAAGTCTTGTGATCTGAGGGTGCAGCTGGCGATTCAACAAAAGGCAGGGAGGGGGGAGTGTGTGGCTACAGCATTAAACTCTTGGGACAGAGGGGAAGAGGTAAGTTGTTGAAGTAGACCTCAGAGCCCTTGCATATTAAGATACAGAACTGTGTTCTGTCCTGGGGTTGTCAGGCAGCCACTGCAAGGGCCTAATCAAGAACATGGCCCCATCCAATTGGCATTTTAGGAAACTCTGCCATGCAGAGAACAAATTTGGAGGCAGGGAGCCTGGGGTGGGGACTGGAGAAATAGCCCCCTGGCTAGCAAATGAAGCAGAACCCAATGTGCTGGTGAAGGATTGGCCAGAAGGGGTGGGTTTGAGAGAGATGGGTTTTTAAATAGAATCAGCTGGGACTTGGGGACCAACTGGAGAAAAGAGGAGGGATAATGGGGGTTTCACAGACATCTCGAGGAACACCCTATCAGAAGAAAAATCCCTGGGACTGAGATGAATTTTCCTCCTCACTTTGCTTATATCTGCCCATGCCATGCAGAGCTCCTCTGAATAAATTTGCATGTATTTATGCTGCAGGCAGCCAGCACTCACTCCTGTAAAAGGAGCATCTCACTCTCTCTCTCTCCCTCCCCCTCCCTCTCTCTCTGACTATGTGCTGCACATCCGGCATAATTTTCCTTCTGGGCATAGTCAGAAGCCAGGAACTTCCAGGGACTTCCTGAGTGAACTTGGACATATCTCTTACTTCTCCCGGCCTTGGATGGGATACTCTTGTTTCTCTGGGGTCATAATTCTAGGATATGGGGAGAAGATTGGGCTGACAGAAGACCTAGACTCCCAATTTATAGGTGGTGTACCAATTAGGACATTTCTTGTGACAAGTAATAGAAAACCTGATTCAAATGACCTTAGAAATGAAGGGTCCAGTGCTTATGTAACAGAAAAGTTAGAGGCTTCAGCTGTTAAGTGAAGCTTGGTCCAAGAACTCAGTGTCACTCATTAAGACCACTATTAATTTCTGTCTCTTATCCGTCTCCCATGATGTCAGTTTCACTCTATATCTGGCTGCTGCAGACCTCTTTGGAGAGCTCATAACCAGATGCTTTTTTGTTTCTCCCCCAGCAAAAGGAGAACCCCGAGATCCACTCTGATTGGACAGCTCAGTTCTCAGGCCCACCTCTGAATCAATCTCTGTGGCCAGAGGGAAGGGCCATTCTGATAGGTCCTTCTGGGTCACATGGCCTTGCCACTCCTCCTTGAAGCCTATGCATTCTGACCCAGAAACCCGGAATTTCTGGGAAAGGGGCTCCTGGGACAGAACCTGTGCGTATCCAGGACACATGCAACTGGAGAAAACTTTTTGCTTTCTTCATTCTCAAAAACAGACATGGGCTCTGGTTTTTCATCCATAAACTGAACAAGAAAAGTCAAACAGTAGTGCTCCACTGAAGAACTTGCCTTAAGTTCTTGGGCTTGCCTCAAGGTCACCAGCTTATGAGAAAGTAAAAGGACTCATCATCCCTCCCAGTGGTCTAGACTTTGTAACATCTGCATAATGGACACGACATTGTGTTCAGACCACCTGGGACCCCTGTTGATCACAAGCATCTATGTTGGAGATTTGGAGTGGCTGACGGAGTGCCATGGGTGGGTAGGATTACAAGTTGGATGTATTAGACAGGATGGGTTACATTGTGCTGCATAACAAACAATCCCCCAAACCTCAGTGACCCGACAAAGCAGATGGTCATTTCTTGTTCTCACTAAGTTCATGGTGAGATTGGATGACCTTCCAGGGCAACTGTCCTTTGTACTTCAAATCAGCCTTCCAGAATGCTTCAGTCTCATGGCACCTCCGTAACACAGATACTTCTACACCAGGGAAAGAAAGAGTGGAGAATCGGGCCCTGGCTCTTCGTTTCTCCTGCCTGGAAGTGACACACTTCCATCTGCTTATGTGAGCATGCCCAACTACAGCTAATCTTTCCACGGTCCCTGGAGGAGCAGTGAATTGGAAATACTGGGGAGGCATAAAGGTGTCTATCTGCAAAAAAGGAGATGGTTGGGCCTCACTCAGACTCACCTTCAGCCTCACATTCACCCCAAAGGTGATAAGAAGAAACTGTCTGTTGTTATCTGCTCTCCACCAGGTGCTCTGGATTAAGGGATGAACTGCCTTCTAACAGTTCACATTCAACTTGGGGAGACAGGGCCAATCGTTAAAAAAGAAAAAAGAGAGAGAGAGAGAAAAGTAATTTTAGAACCTGCTTCCTGAGCTTATTGTGAGGATAAAAAAGGAGACGAAGCATATGACATCCTTGGCATGTCGCCCAGCATAAAAGTTCTACAAATATGAACTATTATTGCCATTTTACAGATGAGGCAATTGAGGCTTATGGCAGTGGAAGGACTCTCAAAGTCATCCAGTGAGGGTCACCCAGTGATTGGGTAGCTGCAGAGTGCTCTGTTGGTAAGCTTGTCCTTGACCTCGTTCGCATTCCACCCACATGAGAGACCTCTCTCCCTCTTGTCCTGGTTCAAAACCTGGTTAGGGTTTTCTGACCAGCTCTGGGCACCAGTGTCCTCTAATTAACACGGAGGGATGCTACCTTGATGGGACCCAAAGTGAAATCCTCTGCCACTTGCTTGCATCTTTATCTGGGCTTAGATCCTTCCTGTGACTCCCAAGCCCTTCCTGTAGGCAGCCAGGGTTTGATTGGGGCATCCGTCATTTTAAGGTGAAGGGAGAGTATTCTCCCATTTCATGACCAAGAATGTCTTGGAAGTCCATTCACAGTAGTAAGATAGCCACATTTTAAGATGACATACCTTATCTTTCTAAGATTCTAGCATTCCTTGGTCCTGAGACTTTGGATTCAGTTTTCAAGACTCTAGACCAGTGCTGTCTAAAAGAAATTTTTGCAACTATAGGAATATTCTAATGAGTGTTGTCCAATAGGGAGGCATGGTAACCATTAGCTTCATACAGCTACTGAGCATTGTATGTGGCTAGCTAGCATCAGGGAGAAACTGAATTTTAGTGTTATTTAATTATAATTAATTTGAATCCAAATAGTCACATGTAACTAGTGGCTACTTACTGGGAACCCAAACTCTTATTTTTTTTTTAAGATTTTATTTATTTATTTATTTGACAGACAGAGATTACGGTAGGCAAGAGAAGCAGGCAGGGAGAGAGAGGAGGAAGCAGGCTCTCCGAGGAGCAGAGAGCCCGATGTGGGGCTCAATCCCAGGACCCTGGGATGGTGACCTGAGCCGAAAGCAGAGGCACCCACTGAGCCACCCAGGTGCCGCCCAAACTCTTATTTTTATTCCAGAACTCTTCTACTAATTTTCTGTGGTGGTTTGGTTCCTACTTGCCCTCAAGAAACACAACTGAAGACATTCTCAATAGCACTGCAACCCCAGTTTGGGTCACTTAACCTGGAATTCAATAAAAGCAACATAAATATTATATATATCAGTCAGGCTAGAACATATTACACTATGTAATAAGTAACCCCCAACTCTCAGTGGCTTTAAATAACAAAGATTTGTTTGGCACTCATGCTGCATATTCATCTCTAGTTGGCAAGAAACTCTGCTCATGATAGTCATTTGGGTACCCAGGCTCATGGTCAGCTGCCTTCTCAAAAGCCACTTGTCTGAATGCCTGAGGGAAAAGTGAGCTATGAAGGATCTTGCATTAGTTATTAAATCTACCCAGAATTGACATATTTTAATCCTGTCCCCCTACCCCACAGAGGGGTATAGAAAGTGCAACCCTACATATTTACGAACGGAGGAAAACCAAACCAAAAATATCTGGTCATGTACACTAATCATTATATAGTATGCAAGTTCAAACTCTGGGATACAAGTGGAAGGAAAGTACCAACTCTGGAGAAAAAGTAGCCCAGAATGCTTGCAAGAACACTGGATATGGAGTCCAGAACAGAGACCCAAGTCCTAGGGTGGCCACATATTAGCTCTGTGATCCTCAGTCTGCCCCTTCCTCTCCCTGGGTTTTTTAGGTTTATACTTTGGATAACTACTGAATATATATACAGGACCACAAGAGTTACTGGAATTTTTATAGCTACATAGGGAACTATGTCTGATTAAAATAGGACCCTGGATCCCTGGGTTAACATTTGTGGTTTGGACTATTGGCCATTGTTATCCTTTCACTTCTTCTTTTTATCTAGAAACATTTATTTTTCAAAGGGTGAGTAATAACTTACTCAAATTAAAAAAAAAACAACACTAAATTTTCCAGACTTATGGGGTGGTCATTGCGACCAATTGTAAGTGGATTTTGATGCTGGTGTATCTGCCAGAAAAGTTCCCATTGTAAAGGGTACTCTGCATCACCAGACTCTCCCTCTCTAGTCTGGATAGAGGGTGTGATGGTTGGAGCTCCAGTAGCCCTTTTGAGAGCATTAGGATGCACACTGTAAGGTTGATAGCATGCCAGCTAGAAAGGGCTTGGATCTCTGACAGTATCATGGAGCTGCCATGCTTCTGCCATCCTTCTGACTTCTTTCACATGAGGGATAAATAATCACCTATCATATATAAGCCATGTATGGTTGATAGGCGGGGACACTCTGCTACACTAACAAAGAGGACGGGGCTATATTTGAATTTTTGTTTCCATGCAAGCAATCCCTGATTGATATAACATTGCAGAAATAGATTGCTTTTATGGTGACCAAGTTACAGCTATCTTCAAGGGGTACTAAAAAGAACACGGGCAGGAGAACCATACACACCTGCATTCCTACTCTGCTGCTCACCCACTGTGTGACCTCAGGCAGAGGATCAGCTTCTCTGAGCTCAAGTGTCCTCGTTTGTAAAATGGGGATAGTAAGGAAGCACACCCCCACCCCACACATGCAGGGTGTTTACATACTCATGTAATCCTCATGAAGCCCCAGGAGGGGATGTTTTATCATCCCCATTTTACAGACAAGACAACTAAAATAATGAAGGATGTATTGAATAATGATCTGAAAACACATGTTGGAGAAATGACTCAGTACTCGAGTGGTCCCTAAGGGCCAGCCGTTTTCCATACCATCCATTTGGCTTCCATAACATCTGCCTATTGTCACCGGTGTTATTATTGACTTAATATTTTCAATTCAACTTTAGATAGAACTGCTTTTTAAAAATATATGCTCATTCTGAGCAATAAATTATGCCTGGAACCACAGCAGATACACACACACACACACACACACACACACACACACACATATATCTCCACAAGAACATATGGCGCTACCTACCAGAGCTAAACACACATTTATGCTATATGCTTCTGTGCTATATGTTGGCCCAGTGATTCAAGTCCTGAGTACACAAACTATAGGGGAAAAAATTGCTTGTAACCACCAAAAGACACAAGATATTTTATAGCAGCTCTTTATTTGGACCACTCAAATGCCCATCTGTAGTGTCGTGGAGAAACCCATTGTGATATACCCATGCAATAGAATAGTACTCTGCAATAAAATAGTGCAAACTACTGACTCATAAAACAACATAGTGCAGATGTAAAGTAAGTGAAATGTTGATCCAAAGGAATATACGCCAGCTAAGTCTATTCTGACGAGGTTTGGAGATGGGAGAGATGTGACAGAACTCAGAGAAGTGCGTCTATCAGAGCAGGTATTGGGACAGGAAGGGGCCCAAGGGAGATTCCTGGGGGCTTAGAAATGGGCTACATCTTGACCTGGTATTGGATATGTACTTTCAGGACTTAAGTGAGTTGTTCATGTCATGTTGGTGCACTTTGCTATAATTAAGTGACACCTCAATCTTTTTTTAAAAAGGCTATTAAATTTTTTTAAAAGGATCAAGTGAGTTACAGGGCCATAGGCAATCAGCCCACACTCTGGGGATGAAGGATGCTCTTGGTGAATACCAGTCAAATGGGACAAGTGGTGGTCCCCCAGGACCAATACCCTGCAGGAGAATCAGCCACTTCCATGCCCTGTCCTTGGCGTTTCAAGCTCTCCCAGGTTCCATGGGGGGAAGGCTGGATTCCCAAGCTGCTGCCAAGGCTCTGCCTGTTAGAGCCAAGCTTCTGACCTGCCAGCCACCAAGTCTGTCTCTGCTTCCCTCATCATCTTGGTTCCTGCTTGATCTGCCTCTCTCCCCACCTCTCTCCCTGCCCCCTCCTGACCAAAGCGTGTGTTCTGGACACATGTTAAGCCTTAAGCAGACCCTGGCACTTGAAGGAGTGGGCTCATTCACCAAGCCCACTGGAAAGGTACAGGGAAGAAAGGGAAGGTGTTGGGAAGGTATGATCCCAATGCATGTGTGCCCCACTAGGGAGCATCTGTGTAGGAGTAGTGTGGGGGGGAGTGGAGAAAATTGTCAAGAGGGGACGATGTCAGGAAGAAAGTCAGTATCATCATTCACCTTTGAAGTCTCAGTGTGTGTGTGTGTGTGTGTAAGAGAGATCGAGCATGTGCAAGACCAGGAGACAGAAATAGAAGAAGACAGTGATGGAGAGAAGCCTAGAGAAGAGCAAGCAGAGAGAGATACACATAGAGAGAGAGATGGAGTGGAGACTTCATGTTATGCACAACCTCTTTGCTACAGCTTTTCAAGGATTCACAAAAACATTTGGGACTGCTGCCCCCACTCCCCAAATCCACTGACTACAAAACATCTACTGACTTCCTGTTTCTGGTGGCTACAGATTCCCTCAACTTGTGGCCACATCACTCCAAGTTCTGCCTCTGTGGTCATATCCTCTTCTCTTCTGTGTGTGACATCTCCTTTTGCCTCTCTCATAAAGGCAGATGTGATGGCACTTAGGACCTCCCCAACCAGATAATCTCCCCATTTCAAAATCATCATTTTAATCTCATCGAAGAGCTGAAATCAGGAAATGTTTAACCAACTGTCGATAAGGCATAGCGTCATATCAACCAAACAATGTTCTTGCATCTCAACTCCTAGACGGTCATCTCTGAAGTCCATGGAGTCCAGCCTGGGGGCACTTTCACATCCAAAAGTTGCTAAGAAAGCAGAGCTTGAAAGATTTCATCACAAGAAAATAAATTCTGTAACTGTACGGTGACAGATGTTCATCAGGCTTATTGTGGTGATAGTTTCAGAATATATGCAAATATCAGAGCATTACATTGTACACCTGAAACTAAGACGATGTTGTATGTCAATTATACTTGAAAAACAAAACAAAACTTCAGAGCTAGTGTTCTTAACCTCTACGCTTGAGGTTCCTGTTGCCTTGATCTCCACTGAGGGAAACAGGGATGGGCAAGGGATGATGCCATCTGGGGTGTGACACAGCTCCAGTGGGCATTATATCTGGGGAAGACAAACCCAGATGCCCTTCCTCTCCCTCTTTTATCTGTCATCAACCCGTGTCCAGCCTGTATTCATTTCCTGGGGCCGTTGTAACAAATGACCACCAACTTGGTGCCTTAAAACAACAGAAATGTATTCTTTTACAGTTCTGGAGGCCAAAAACCTGAAATTAGCATCATTGAGCCCAAATCAGGGTGTTGGCAGGTTCATGGTGCCTCCGGAGACTCTATGGGAGGGTCTTGCTTCTTCCTGTTTCTGGTGGCTACAGATTCCCTCAACTTGTGGCCACATCACTCCAACTTCTGCCTCTGTGGTCACATCCTCTTCTCTTCTGTGTGTGACATCTCCTTTTGCCTCTCTCATAAAGGCAGATGTGATGGCACTTAGGACCTCCCCAACCAGATAATCTCCCCGTTTCAAAATCATTATTTTAATCTCATCTGTAATGACCTTATTTACAATGTGACATTTATAGGTCCCAGAGTTTAGGGTCTGGGATTTTTGGAGAGCATAGTTTAGCCTAACATGACCCAAGAATTTTTATCTGGGGTCATCAACCTGAGCTATTGCATTCTCAACCTGCCTGCCTTCCCATGCTGACCACAGCCGCTGGACTTGCTAGGGACTATGACTCTCCTATGTCAACTTCTCCCAGCTTTTCTCCCCAGCATCAGCTTTGTGAGGCTGGTGACAGAGCCAAAGAGGAGGATGACACAGTGGTGTCCCCCACCTGTGCCCACAGGGCTCTGGAACCCCCTGCACATACAGCCTGGTCACCTTTGTCAAAGCTTGGACTGAATGCCCGACATCAGGCCCAGAGAGGAGCCTAGTCTGTCTAGAGACACAGCAAATCATTCCCCCCTTCATTCAACAAACTGTGACTGGATCCCTTCCAGGTGTCAACCTCTATCCTAGCTGCTGGGGACAGAGAGTTGACAAAATCTCCCAACCTATCCCCTGGACCTCCAATCTAATCAGGAAGAGAAAAGGCAAATCAAGCCAGCCATTCATTTCCAAACATGCACAACAAATGTAAAAATATAGTAGAGAGGATGCATGAGTAGGGAGGGAGTAATTAACCCTGCAAGGAGTTGAGATGGTTAGCTTCTGAAGGCTTCAGAAAGGGGAGGTGGCATTAGGCAAGGTAGGTGTTAGCCAGGGAAAAGGGACATTCCAGGATGAAGGAACAACATATCCAAAGGTGGTCTAGAGTCTGAAAGGGTGAGGTAGATTGAGGGAACTCATACAGCGCAGAGTTCTTTGGGGATACTTAGCTGGCTACCGTGGATCAGGCATTCCGGGATTGATGTGCGATATCTTCCTGGGCACTGGGTATAGGATCAGTGATCCGCATGCCATGGAGTTATTAAGTCTGGGCTAGTGGCTTCATGAAAGAATTCCATTTCTCTCTGGACTTTGATGCCCGAATCTTCCATCACTGATTGACCCTCATTATGCAGTAAGGAAGCTGACAGATTTTTATGAAGAAGAGAGACTTGTTTACCAGTTGGGAGTCCTACAAGGACAATCTTGACTCCCGCTGGGCCCTGATTTTGAAGAGCCCCTCAGCATCAGCTAGCCTTGTGCTTCTTATGCAGCCCTGCTTTCTCATAGGACTCTTTTCTGACTCTTCTTCTACAAAGCATTTTCCCCAGTCCATTTTATTGAGTTTCATAGTGATCACAACTGGAGAAAGCAATCATCTTGCCCAAAGGTAACCAGCTCATTTTTAATGGGAAGCAGAGGCATGAATCAAGCAAACAAATATTTCCAATCCTATCCCCCCAACACTACCCTTGTTGCAATTTTTTCAAGGGAAAAGTGAGGGGAAGTCTTCAAGAAAACTGGCCTCACCATCAGCACATCATAGACCCTCACATGTCTGGCTCAAATACCCCAAGCAGCAAACCAGCACACGCCACCAAAAAAAAAAAAAATTCTAACAAGATATTAATAGATAAATAAAAATAGCTTCCACAAGAAACGATGAGGAGTCACGCAACAAAATGATTTCTTTCTGTGTGCGTAAACTCATGAATAATCAAATCGCACAGTCCCCAAACGAGCCAAGCACAGCGCTTGTCAACCTCATCCCAGTTTCCTCCTGGAAGGTCACCTCAAACCTTTGCAGGCCTGGGTGGTTCTGCCCCTCACATTTCCTCCTCCCACCCCCTCCTAGTATCCCCACCTCCTCCTTGTAGGGGAGAAATTAATTCCCAGTGCTATGGAAACGTGCAGAAAATCTGAATGGAAGGCTGGGGCAGTGCCCATGAATTATCAAGCAGAAAGGGGAGCTCGATAAAATATTGGGGGGTCCTCAGGCCATGGCTTTTGTGAGCTGAACCAGATCCCTTGCTCCAAGCTTCTTTCGTGTCACATTTTAACCTACCAGCTGCCTCAAGAAGCAAGATGATCTTCCCTGCCTTTTTTCTTCTTCCTTTAAAAAATTATTTTTTTATTTTTTTATTTTCCCTCATGTGTTAAGGGAGGAAACAGTGACAGGGACAAGTGACAGCTCGCTAATTATTCCCTTACTGCCACTGCTGTTCTGGCTTTGGACGCATTGCTCATTTCTCCCCGTCTTCGCACTGAATAATGCATGGGTCCCTATCTGTATTCAAGCGGCACCTCCGGGGACCGCCAGCCTAACTAGCTGATAACTGATTCAGTTTGTAAGCAGGGCCTCTGGGAGTTGCAAGGAAAAGTAGCCAAGAACAAATTTAACACTTCTTTCTCATTTCTTCAGAACATCAAGGAAAGGCAGGTTGGGAAGCAGGTGGGGCGATGTGCTGGGCCCTTGGAGGGCACTTGACCTCAGGTTAGGAGAAGAGAGAGCCTTGGCTGTGCAGTGGGGAGAGGGGATGATGATGAAGAGGAAGATAAAGTTAGTTGAAGGCTTACTATATATCTACAATGGGACTAAACATTTTGCATGTATTGTCTCTTTTAAAGACAAGAAGCCCTTGATGACAAGGCATTTGCAAATATATCAGATAACTATTACCAAGATAATGCTGCGTAACAAGTGGCCCCCCCCCCCATTTCAGTAGCTGTCAATACATTTATTTCTTTTTCTTGCTCAGGGGTCTGCAGTCAGGTTAGTCTTGCACTGATCTCAGCTGTGCTCAGCTGAGCTTGACTGCAGGCTGCAGAACTCGCCTCATTTGGGGGTCCACCCTGGAGGAGGAGGCTCCTTGATGGCAAAGGCACAGCCATGACTCTCACTTCTGCCCGTATCATGTTTGCTAATAGTCCATTGGTCAAAGCAAATTACATGGGCAGGTCAGGTGTCAAGGGGTGGAGGAGTCAGTGTCCCCCACCCTGAGTCCATGGCTGGGGTGTGGATGTCTAATACTGCCACAGACAGAGTCTTCAGAAAAATCTCTTTTGGGAATCAGAACCTCTCATCCCACTGCCTCAAGGAAATACAACTTTTGCAAAAAGACTTACACCTTTGAGTCTCCAGACAGAGTTCTTCATTAAATGATAGCAGAGTTTACATATCAAATGATAGTGATAATCTAAATGGCAAATTTTCACCTAATGTCTATAGTACCAAACACTATTCTTTATATATATCAACCCATTTTATATATATGCTTTATATATATCAACCCATTTTCTCCTTCTAATAACCCAGTAAGGTAGGTACTATTGTTTTCCCTGTTTCGCAGGTGAAAAAAAAGGAGGGGGGACAGAGAAGTTGGGTAATTTGCCTGAAGTCACACAGCTGGAGAAGTGTAGAGCCACAATTTGAGGCCAAGCTGGCTGCAGACATAGTAGGCTCTGATCCACTCTAGTCAAAAATAGATTGTCATGTAAAAGTTTGAATTTGGGATGCAGATGTTATATTTGAAATGTCAGAGTGCAGCTGGCCTTGAGAAATGTAATTGGGAAGGGTTAGAGTGGATCTGGGTGAGGACCAACCAGGCTCTGAGGGTCTGTACCTGCTTGAGAAGAGCCACTCGAACTCAGCCCCATCCTGTAGGCAGAGCTTCCTGGCTCTCCCTCTCTCTCTAGGTCAACCCAAGTTGTCAGAACACACTTTGATCCCTGCCAATGCTATGGCGTGTTCCAGAACCTGCTGGTGGAATTGCTAACTTTCTCCAACAAGCCAGGTGGACCCAGGTTTCTCTGGGAACTGTAGGAACTGAAAAAAACACCTGTCTTTCCATCATTAAATTCTCTCCTTGCCCTGCCTAGACTGGTGACCACCATCATCCTTAATCTTCCCCTCCCTCCCTGACTGGACCTGGTTGGAGGCAGGCAATGGCAATAGGCTGGCTCTTGCTTTATGAATGGCAAAGAGACTGCATAAACATGCAACCATTTCGAGGTCAAATCTCTATAATTTGGTCCTCTTTTAGACTTAGAAATTTAACCCAAACAGGTGCCATCTTGATTTCCTGCTCTAATGAGGGTCATGTGTCTTTGCAGAGTTTTGTGTTCTCAGAGCCTCACACAGTGTTTGATGCAGAGTAGGAGCTGAGTGACCCACAGGTGAATGAAGGGAGGGATGGATGGATGGATGAATGGATGAATGATCATCTGTTCAAATACGTACTTTTCAGATTAAAAAAAAAAACCACTTAGAGAAGTGAAGCTATTTCACAAGGACAATTACTCTTGTTCAATAGCTATTTAATCAGCATGTACCACATGTTCAGAGAGGCTAGGTATCAAAAACCTCTGTCATTGAGGTCCAGAAAATACCTAAGGTAATGTCAGGTGGTGATGAATAAGATAGGAAGGAGGTGGGGAGAGTGAGGATGGTTGGCATAGGTGCTTTCCCTTCCCTCACGTGTCTTCTATGCACCAGGCACTGTGCTAGATATCTCATGAAGAGCTCCCTGACTGGTCTGATTATTTCGTCATCATACCCATTTTACAGATAAGGAACTGAGGCTCTGAGAAGAGCTTACTGTAGTCAGACTGTGAGGATACATGAGACCATCAGCTAGCACCCAGGTCTGCTTGTCCTGCCTGAGCTGGGCAGGATGGTGGGTTTCTCTCAGCCTCCAACCCCCAAGGCTGGCAGGTCAAGGAAGCCAAGTTCTAGGGGTGGGACACTAGGGTGGGAAGGTCATGTGGGGTCCCCACAGCTGTCACCTGCCTGGGTGTGCATCTGCATCCAGTTGCCCAGTGTTGTCTGCTGGGGCGACACAGGGCTCTCTGTCAGGAGCTGCATGTCAAGGCAGCAGCGGGGGAGGCAGGCAGTCTGTTGGCAGGTGGCTTAAAATAGCAGCGTTTCCCCATGGCTGCAAGAGCCTGGTTCTCCCGGCCTGGTGAGAACATTCAGGGAGGAGATTCCTCAGCCTGGCAGCCGCCCCCTCACTGGTGGCCCCTCTGCAAGGAAACAGAAATTGTGCTCAAGTAGAAGGTCCCCCTCTTGTTCCCTGGGTCTGTGGGATGAAAGCCAACTCCAAACTCCAGAACCTTTAGGAGCTGCCCCTCCCAGCTATTCTCACACTCCTTTCTCTGGTCTTCCTTGCCATGTGGCACTCAAGATTTCCCTTGTACCATTGCTTTGGCTGACCAGGCTGTCTGGAAGGTCCTCCCTGCTATCTTCCCCACCTAGAAAATACATGGAATACAGCAGGTGCTCAACATATGCCAGTGGGATCCACTTATAAATGTTGAAATCTATTCTTCAAACTCAGTCCATTTGTCAGTACTTCTGAAGAGCCTTCTAGACTCCCAGGAGCTGGAATTCCTCCTTCTTTCAAGACTCTCTAGTCTATACTCAGATCAGGATTGGAGAAATCTTCACTGTTTATGGCTCTCTCCAACTCTGCTGGCTGGGTAGTCTGCCATACTTAGTAAGAGTGGCATTCACACAGGCAGGGGTGGCAGATAATTGGTACACAGGCCAGAACTCTCCTAGCTCTGCACATGGCAGACATTGCTAATCAATCATAGCACCTTTCTTCTCAAGCCCTGGAGCCTCCAGGCAGCCATGAGCAATTGACTGGAGTTGGCATCAAGATGACGCCTTAATGGCTTTTCACTTCCAAGTGTCATTAACTACAGTTTTTAGATAAATGGCCTCTAGAAACTTGTCTTCATGGCTGCCTCGGCCATCAGACTGGGAAGCTCTTGAGGGCATGACAGTGACATTCATTTCAGCATGTCCTCCTCTCAGCACAGAGCCTGGCAAACACTAGGCACTGAAGAAATGTCTGTCAAGTGCGGGAATCTGGGAAGTGGGGACAACCCATCATGCTATGCTGACACATACAGAAGCACTGCACTAAGGTTACCACAATCCCCAGGAGTTCTTCTGGGTCTTGCTTCCCACTCTCTTCCCTTTGGTCTCCCAGATGCAGTCAGGAACCTGGTGAAACCAAACCATGGGTTCATTGAGATCAGTTCCAAGTCAAAAAAATGGTTTTCTCATGACTAGCAGCATAGAGATACAAGGCCAAAGATAGAAGATCCTCAGACCAAGGGAAGAGAGAGAGGGAGTGCCCAAGGAAGCGATCTTACCAGGTCATCACTTCCCTGAACCTCGGTGTCCTCACCTGTTAAATGAGGATAATGGGAGTATCCATCTGGCAGGACTGCTGTGAGATCTGTGAACAGAAGGTTCTCGTTAGGGTTTGATGATGGCCTCACACTGCTCACAAAGATCTTCTCAGAGAAAATCTTCAGAGATCTTCAGAGAATCTTGAGCTCTGGGTTCTCTCTGATTCCTGTCTTCCTGGGACCTCCCACCCTGGGAGAGGTGCCAGGTAGGAGGCCAAGAAGGCAGGGATGTCCAGAAGAGGAGGACTGTGAGTCCCCTCGAGGGGAAAGAGGGAGCCCTTCCCCTGGGCATGGTATGCCATTACATCATTACTCTGGGGTCCCACTGTATAGATGGGGACACTGAGACCTGAGAAACAATGGAAGTAGCCTCATCTCATGGAGTAACAATGATCTGCATCTGAACCCAGGATCTATTGATTCCAATGCCCATGGCATTTGCACAGTACCATCCTACCTTGTTGGAAGGTACCCTTCCCCACTCATGCATCTGCTCGCTCATTCATCTGTCTTCAGCTGTACTGAGCATGTTCTGGAGGAGTTCAAAGTCTAGTTGGGAGAATGGGGTATGACCTGACATGCTGTCAAATGATTCCAGGATCATGGCAAGAGTAAATTAAGTTTGGGGACAACTTCATAAAAGGACTATGTTGGCTGGGTTTTGCAGTGTGAGCATGAGTTCATTAGGTAGCTAAAAGGAGGAAGAGCGTATCTGGGAAGGCACAAGGTAGGAGCAAAGGCAGGGATCCATGAAAAAGCATGGTGTGCTTGGAGACCACTTAGCAGAACTGTGTGCCCACCTCAGGGGGTATGGTGCTGTAGGGGAGGACATAGAGCCACAAAGTATACAAAGCCAGAGCCTAAAGGTCCCCCCATGGCATTTGGACTTTTCCTTGTGGGCAAAGGAGTCATGAGGAGATGTCCCAGTTCAATTGTTTACACCTCAGCTTTCACTTACCCTCACACGCAGCTTCCTGGTACCAGGCAAAGGGAAACCTGGGATGGGACAAAGATCAGTGTGGATCTTTCTGCAAAGACCATGCTGGTCCCCTGCAGAGACTTGTGCCTGACTTCTGCTCTAGGAACTTAAGCCACAAGACACCCCAAAGCACAGAATTCCACCACACCAACTCCAATTCACAGACCCAATGATTTAGTGAACCACACCATTCACCTGTTCATTTGGTCATCTGGTGAACAAAGCTGAAAAGCCCCTAGCAGATGGTGTGTTGGTTGGTTATGGCTGTGGAACAAACCACCCCAAATCAGTGTGTTATAGCAACAATATCTTATTGAGCAGTCATTCATCAGGGGCTCATCTCATCTCAGTTCACGTGCACATCTACTGGTCTGCACTAGACTGGGCTTGTCTGGGGGTGGGATCCTCTTCCACATGTCTCTCGTCCTCCTCCTAGGAATAGCAGTCTAGCCAGGGAGCAGTGGGTTGGGGAGTGGGGAGAGGTGAGGGAGGGACACAGGAGCCTCTGAGAAATTTGGCTGTGAGGACTCGCAAGATCTGTGAACCAGAGCTTCTGTGATGGTACCTATGGGCTCCCGAGGGATTGGCCAGGCTTGTGCCAGTGGGCTCCCCAACCTAGGTTCTGATGAGGAGGGTCAGAGATGCCCAGACACGGTTACGTCAGGAGTGGGAGATGTCCTCGTGTGTATTGGCAGGTCCCTGATTTCCAGTCAGTGCTTAAACCTGAGTCCATCTTATCCAATGTTCAAGACTCCACCTCAGGTCCACATTGCTCAGCATTCCACCCCTCAGGAGCTCCCTCTGAGGGTTGCCCAACCAGCTGCAAGGGCGAGCAAGCTCCCCCTTTCCTCAATAGCAACCCCCTTGGGGAGGAGGGAGCAGATAGTAGAACCGTGCTATTTACAAGCTTTCAAATGGCTTATTGAATCATAAACTGAAATCACAGGCTGTAACCAAATCAGCAAGGACCAGATTCAATAAAGTAAACAGAGAGGGGGGATAAAAAAAAATCCCACCTAGAAGCTTATTAAAGCCTTCTCCGCTTCTCCTGGCCTTGGTTTCTTAACGTCTCATTGTTTCTGGTGAATAAACCCAGCCCAGTCTGGTTTGATGCCGGTGCTATTAATTCCATATGTGGTTTATGAGTGGAGGAAAAGGCCGTCATCACGTGATGTTGGAACTTGAAAGGAATCCAACGGGCTCCTCGTCTCTGCCTTGCTGGAGAGGCTGATGGCCTTGCTACACTGTGAGAGGCTCAAATAAACATTTTTTAGGGTAGGAAGGTGTGCACCCCACCATCTGTGGTGACTGCGAAGGCTCCGTGTGCAGCATCTCTGTTCCTAAGGAGGTCCTGAGGGATGCCCAGTGACTCTGCTGGGGTCGTCTGTGTGCACAGGACTTCACCGTTTACGAAACACCTTTGCGTGTTTTGCCTGAATTAGGCTATGGGCTCAGAGTGCATAATGCCAGGATGGGCCTGACCCGAAGGAGATGCCCCGGGATATTAGCTCTTGTTGGTGTTATGACCATTATTTCCAATTAACTGCATGCCTACTGTGTGCCAGATGCTAATCGTAACTTACCTCTAATTCTCCAATCAAAGCCTGCAAAATTGGAGTTAGTGTGTTACAGACAAGGACTCCAAGACTCAGACTTGCCCAAGGGCATCAGCTGGGAAGGGCAGATGTTAGAACCAACCTCAGAACTGCCAGGCTCCAAAGCTACATTGTTTACACATGCACACTAACTCTGACAGGGAGGCAGGGTACCACTTCTAGGTACTCTATCAGGCAAGTAAACTTGAGGCTCAGAGAGGTTAGGTGTCCCTAGAGGGCAGCACAGCAGGTATCGGGGGATGTTATGATGTCCCTTTCTGAACCAGCTCTACATACTTTTCTTACTTAAGGGGTCATATTGGTGCTGGCCAGCTGTCTCACTTCACAGATGGGTAAACTGAGGCTCAGAGATGTTAGTGTCTCATCCAAGGTCACTCAGCCAGAAAGTGGTCAGAGCTAGGATCCGAACCTACAGCTCCCTGTCTTTCTGCCATGACCATGCTCAGCTCTGGAAGAGCAATTGTGATGACTCAGGTGCCAAGCCCGCTGTCCCTGGATGCGCCTGCCAAGGCCATCCCTGCTTTGATGGAGGCCAGCTATGTCCTTCTCCAGCTTGAAACTGGATCCCCTGGTCTAGAATCCCGGGCATGCAGCCTTGATTTTAAGATTTCGAAGATGCAGGGGAGCAGAGCACTTAAGAACCCAGGACCCAGGTTCAAATCCCAGCTCCATCTGTGAAATGTTGGTCAAGTTTTGTTCTTTTTAAACCCACAACTTCCTCATCTTTAGAGAAGATAGTAATAGCATGTTTCTTATAGGGTTTTTGTAAAATCAATAAACATAGCTAACATTGAATGAGTCCCACTTGGTACTCTTCTAAGCACTTTGCATGTGTGGGTCCTCCTGATCCTAGCTTTTTCCCCATATTAGAGATGAGGAAACAAAGAGAGTGAGGGGACTTGTCCAGGGTCCTGTGGAGTTGGAAGTCTGTACCCTAGCAGCTGGTCTCCAGAGTCCCTGTTCACCCAGGACCCTGAGCTGCCTCTTGGTTTTAAATGAAGTCGTACAATAGCACATGGGAAAAGCAAGTGTCATATCTTTCTGTACTCTGGAGGATGCTGACATTTTACCGGGCAAAGGGGGCTTCCAATTAACAATGTCATTGCCAAAAGCTGTAAGCTACAGAGCTGGTCCTGGTACACTGGGCTTGGAGGGAAGTTTACCTTTGAACCAAGGTCCACCTGCAGAGCACACCGGTCTGACCTGGGCCCCCGGGGCCAGCGCTGCCTCCTGCATTCACTGTCCACTGAAACCGCTGCTTCTTCCACTCCCGAACACTCTCTATGCACTTTCCTGCCCCTGGGCCTTGCACATGCCATCCTGATGCCTGACTGTCCTTCCACTCTGCACTACCAGCAAACACATGCTTAGAGATTCAACTCAAAAAAAAAAAAATACATCCTTCTGGGAAGTTCCCAAGAACGAATACTCATTTCTCTGCACTTCCCACAGGTGGAGTGAATCCTCCTTGGATCCTTACCCGCTCTGGTGATCACGACAAGTCCCCACCAAGAAATCCTTGTGAGCAGGAACCCGGATGTGTTCATCTCTATATTCTATCTGTATGGAAATGGAATTAAAAATGTTTATTGAATGGATGGATGGATGGATGGATGGATGGATGAATGAATATTTTCTGCCCAGCTGCACCGTAGCTGATGTCTAATCATCCATCATAGGGGACCTGCATTCTGCTCCCAGCTTGGCAGCGGCTTCACTACGTTATCTTAGAAAAGGCTGGGCACCAGGGCGGCTCAGTTGGCTAAGCATCAGCCTTCAGTTCAGGTCATGGTCCTGGAGTCCCCAGATGGACAGAACCCCGCATCAGGCTCTCTGCTCAGCAGGGAGTCTGTTTCTCCCTCTGCCTCTACCGCTCTCTCTCCCTGGTGCTCTCTTTCCCTCTAATAAATAAATAAAATCTTAAAATAAAGAAAGAGAAGAAGGAAGAAAGGAAGGAAGGAAGGAGTTAAGAAAGAAAGAAAGAAAGAAAGAGAAAGAAAGAAAGAAGGAAGGAAAGACAGAAAGACATGGTTGCTTTTAAGTATTTCAGTTTCCTCATCTGCAAATGAATAGGATACTGACTAGCTAGCCTCCAAAGCATTTTGTGATGCTTCCCCTGCCCTCCACCCCACACTGCCTCTCCCAAAGTTCCCATCACGGTGGTGTTGCTTGCTGCACCCCTTCTCTCCCTTACCCCTATTCCTCATCACCCAGAAGATTCTGGAGATTTCCCTACTTAAACCCCCTCTGCAATCTGTCTTCTCCTCTCCTGTCCCCGCTGTCCCCCATGTGCCAGGCAGGCCACTGTCACACACCTCCCTTCTGCCCTCCAGCCCCCTCCAAAGCACATGCACTCAGCAGAAAGTGTGATCTTTTCAAAATGCAAGCTCAGTCTGGCTTCACCCCTGTGAGCCCCTCCCATGCCTCCCTTGGGCCCAGGAAGCCAATTAGAGTCCTTCCTGCAGAGGGTGTGGCTGGCTCTTTCCCCCCTACCTCACCTCCTGTTTGGGTCCTCTGGCCACATCGCTCTTCTCTCCCAGATTCTCCCCGCTTACCTTGCTTGGTTCACCATATCAGCTTCCGAACATGGTGTTCCCCCTATCTGGAAAGTTCTCTGCCTCCCTTCCTTGATCAGATTTCAGCCTGATTACCAAGAGCGTTAATCTGAGGACACTTAAGGGAAGCCTTGGGGACCTCCCCAGGGGAGATCAAGCATTCCTATTACATCAGCTCTCCTGGCTCCCATTTCCTCTGTTTGTCAGTCTTTACCCGGGTTCCCAGTTTCCTTCTGCTTGGGAGACTTTGCTGCACATTTGGATTGACCCCTGGACTCTGAGCCAGAGAAAAGTAGGATACCCTCTCCAGACATGATTATCTCCAGCACTCAGCCCCACACCCTCAAGTGCTCACAAACATTTGAAAAATGAATGGATATGTTCTCCAGTTCGAGGGTCTTGCCATCCCTGCTCAGACTCACTTTCACCACCTCTGAAATGGGCTCGAAATGTCCCATCACTCCATACCTGTCTGCCCTCTGCAGGAAGGCTCGAAAACCACCTGGGGCAGAGTGAGGTGCTCTAAGGTCTGGACAAGGCAGAGCTGAAGGCCAGCATTGGGAGGACCCAGGCATCATGATAACTGGGCCACCTCTGGATTTCGTGACCATCTGCTTGGCTTGCTGAACACTGGGAAACAGAGCCAGGATCCCTAGTGCTGGGAAGGGTTGGAGAACAATGAGCTCTGTGTTCAGATCTGCAGAGGGAACAGAGCAAGGTCACCGTGCCCCAGTTGCAGAGGTCATGCTCTACAAACACTGAAACGTGG
Source organism: Mellivora capensis (assembly GCA_004024625.1). Taxonomy (NCBI): domain Eukaryota; kingdom Metazoa; phylum Chordata; class Mammalia; order Carnivora; family Mustelidae; genus Mellivora; species Mellivora capensis. Next base: position 426,101 of record PISX010000010.1, on the reverse strand, counting down.
AGGAGATGGGGAGGGGCTTCTCCAGAATTTCCAGAAGAAACTGTGGGTGTTGGTGCTTCACACCACACACTTGAGCTCTTCCACTGTGATTTGGCCAACCAGATTTTTCTATTTCCCAGCAAATACCCTCTTTTCTGATCAGATATCTTTAAACAGGCAGTATTCTTGTTTATCTGAAGTTGCTAAAATTATTTTCCTAATGCCAGGTGGGTGCAGGGGCCTCTGGCTTCTGGGGGACACTGCAGGCATGGAGGCCTTTTCTGGATCCAGAGGGGAGCCCAGAGATAATAAAACCCGTGTTTGGGGGGTACAGTGATTATGAAGGGGAGAAGAGGTCTCCTTGGGAGCAGCTTGGTCTGGGGATCTATGGGGAGTCACAAACACCTCCCTAAAGCCATTTTTTCCTATTGCAGCAAAACATATGTAATCTAAGATTTACCATTTTAACCATTTTTAAGTGGAAAGTTTAACGGCATTAAGCCCATTCACACTGTTGGACAACCTTCCCCACCATCGGACTCTAGAACTTTTTCATCTTCCTTAACTGAAACTCGGTGCCCAACAGATGATAATTCCTCACTCCCCCAGCCCCAGCTCCTGGCACCCACCATTCTACTTCCCATCTATCAATTTGGCTACTCTAAGTGCTCTGTATTCGTGGACTCATACCACGTTTATCTTTTTGTGTGTGGCTTATTGCACTTAGCATGATTGTCTTCAAGGTTCATCCCTGTCGTAGCATGGGTCACGATGTCCTTCCTCATTGCATAGACGTACCACAACTTGTTTAACCATTTAACCACCGACAGACGCTTGGGTTGTGTTCACCTTTTGGCTATTGTGAATAGAGTTGCTATGAACTTAAGAGGTGATGTTTCAACCAAAGCCTGATGCCTTAGAAGAAATGATTGACATGCATGGAAATTAGTATATGGGGCATGGTAGGAAGGGCTTTAGAGTGAGACTTACATGTTCAAGTCCCTGTGTCATCATTTACTGGCTGTATGACCTTGGGCCAATTACTTCACGTCTGTGAGCCTCAGTTTCTTCACTGTAAGAAGAGGGAAAGAACACCTCCTCATGTTGGTGTTAGGTTTAGAGCACTGAGGGCGGGGACTGGCCCTGACAGGTGCTCGGAATGTACTAGACTTTACTTACTCTTCAAGTTTCTGCCCATAACTGTCACGTGCAATTAGGCAACTTGTTCCCTGATCAATGGCACCTGGTCCAGGTACTTGACTTGCCAGTCAAATCCAGGTGATGGCTTCTTCCTGGAGGGGCACCTTCATCCCACCCCCACAAAGGCACCTGTGGTCACGCAGACTGGATCTCGATCAGCATAGGCACACAAGCTTGTCCCTACTCTGGCAAGGCACAGAGTCGCTACTTAACCAGCTTAAGGCCACACAGCAGCACTCAAACCCCTTCTGGTATGAGGACCTGGCACTAGGGCCAAACAGAGCAAGACATGTGACCAGGAACCTTATGCAGTCAAGCAGGGGAGGGCCCTGGCTGTCCCTCAGCCACTCCCCACCTCCCTCTCTCCCATTAAGAAACTGAAATGAAAAATAAAAACTCCATCTCATTCATGGTCAGACCCCACCTTGGGGAGGTAGTAGCCTCACGCTGGCCACGGAGACAGGGCTCTGTGCTGTGGATTGCGCCACCCCCCATCCTCCCCCATCCCTGACTTGCACCTTCCATCCTGGGATCATTTTCCAGACAGCCCAGAGCCCAGTCCGCCAGACTATTTAGTCTGGGTTTGGTGACCCCCGTCTGACGGCAGGCAGGCATGCTCAGGTTTCACGGCCTCGTCTGCACAATCGCTGGCGGCCCCCTACTGGTCCCTGCCCTGGCTTCTTAGACAAACACTTACCTTCAGGCAGAGGCTTCCTGGCACACTTGTGTGAAACCCAGCCACCGGCTTCCAGAAGGGAGCTCGGAGGCCCTACAACACAGCCCTCTGTCCAGGGTTTGATGGGCCCCCATCTGTCACTCTCAAACACTCAGACTTCGCTGGGTACCAGTCCCACCGCTGTGCCTCTCCCCAACTCCCTGAGACCCCAACTACCATACATACAAGTTCGTTAAAAGGAAAAAAAAAATGATACCAATTCAATGTCTTGCCATCAGTTAGTGGGTGCTAAATCAGCTATTTGTTCTTGCTCCATGTCTCAGATGGGGAAACTGAGACCCCAGAGAGAGAGAAGGAAAGGAAGGAGCTCAAGCCTCTGAGGTGGAAAGTGGCAAAGCCAGGACTTGAACTTGGATCTTTGGGCTTTCCATGTCATCTCAACTTTGATGTGAATCGGTCTCTGCCTGTCCTCTCTCCCCGGCCACCACCTCTTCTCTGATCTGGATTCCTCACTGTCTTTTTTTTTTTTTTTTAAGATTTTATTTATTTGAGGGAGAATGAGCAGTGGGTAGGTAGGGGCAAGGGCAAAAGGAGAGAGAGAATCCCAAGCAGACTCTGCTGAGCACAGAGCCAAACGCTGGGCTTGATCCCATGACTCTGAGATTATGACCTGACCCCAATCAAGAGTCCGACACTCAACTAACTGAGCCACCCAGGTGCCCCGTCACACTGTCTTTTAAAGACATGTTTTGAGAGTCTCCCAACACCTCCTGAGGCAGTAGGTAATCGAGTGTCCTGGAAATAGAACTTCCTTCCTCTTGTTGTATTACTTAGGTGCAGTAGCATAGAAGAAGGAGATGTTGATGCCCCCGCATCCTAGAGGATTCTGGTGTGATTTGCCAAGTTCCTTTAAAAACAAAACAAAACAAAACAAAAAAAACAAACCCCAAAAAACCTGTGTGTCTGGCACCTTGCCAGAAGGCTTGGCAGTAACCCATATTAATGGTTTCTATTCTCTGAGCACTTGGTGTGCGCTAGGCACTGTGTAAAGTTCTTTATGTGCAATTCTTTCAGTAGGTTGAGATAGGTACTATGTCTACTCTCTGTTTTACAAAGACACTGAGGCCCAGAGTGGGCGAGTGACTTGGAAAAGGTCACACAGCTGCCTGCAGAGAAGCCTGAACTGCAGCCCAGGAGCCATACTCTTCCCTCCAGAGAATTCCATTTCTGGCTCACCAGTCATGGGGAGTAACGAGAGGATGGAGTGTACGAGTCTTTTACACACATCTGTGTTTTTTTTTTTCTCTTCACCATGAACACACTTGGTTTTTATAATGTTAAAAACAAAACATCATAATCCACAATAACAATAAGAAGAAGCAGTACGATCCATTTTGGTCCCCATTCCATTTTTCTTTAAATGCATTCCATGTAACCAAGCCTCCTTTACTTCCCCCTTCACGAGCACACCAGGGCTAACTGCTGTTGACAGTTTGCTGTACGTTCTTGCAGATTTCACTCCCTATCAAATGCTAATATATATGCAGACATATCATTTTATGGGACTTTCTAAGCTATACATATTTGCAATATTTGATTTTTAAAAGTCAATATGAAATGTATTGCTTTTGCTATTGGGAAGAGAATAAAGGTATTAAAAATTAAATCAAATTTCAGAACATCTTGGGTTGGGCATTTCCAAGTTGTGAAGGCAAAGTTCTATTCCTGAAAGTTTCATGCCAGTGAAGCTGGAGTCCCCACAGAGATCCTCAGAACCCGATGGCTGGTCCTTGTACTTGGCTGGGGTGAGGAGTGGCGGAGGAATGCCTCCAATTCCCACCAGATCACCTAGCCACCCCCTCCCCTCTGTCTCTGGTCAATGAGCATTGTGTTCAGTTTGTCGACTCAGCAAAACACACTCGCCCTGCTCGCTCTCCATTCGGAATGGAAGGTGATTGCCTACTAGCCAATTAATTCTGCTTTAATTGTTCAGGCTCTAAAACACAGGGCTCAACAGCTAATCTGGCGGCGGGTGGTTCCCCCTAGCCTAGCAGATGCTGCTCCACTAGCTCTGGGGAGATGCTCAAAGAGTCTGGGGGAAAAACGGAGCATCTCTGCAGGGTCTTCTGGGTGATCTGGAGGGAAGGGGCCACAGGCCAGTGGGGGTGTAGCCCAGAAAATGAGCCAGAAAGCAATGGGAAGATAGTGGGGGAGTCGAGCCACTACCCACAGCCCCACTTCCAGCATTGATCACTGCCTGACATGACCCTGTTTCTTATCCTCCCATGGTCTGCCTTCCCCACCAAAATGTCATCTGCTAGGGGTGGGGGCAGGGACCCCGTCTTGTTCACAGCTGTATCCAGCGCTGCTCAGAATGTCCGGCATATAGTAGGTGCTCAATAAATAGTGGTTGATTTAATGAACATATTCTGCCCTTCCCAAATCATCTCCTGTCTGTAGCTGCTAGCAAAGTCTCAGGAGAATCACAAGGGATAGATGGGAGAAACTGAGGTCTAGGGAAGGGGCTTGGTTTGGTCAGGTGAGTGCTTGGCTTAAGCTGATTTTCAACTTTGCTCTGTAGGGATAGTCCTTTTCCAAATTGCCCTGTGATCTTTGCAGTAGTGAGACCCATCACCGGCTCTCCAGAACAAGAGAGTCTGGGGGGCATCCATGCCATTTTCTTCGGAAAATGGCGTCTCTATCAAACCATTCCAGGACCTCGCAGACTGCTCATTAAGCACCAGACACCAAGTTTTCCTCTCCGTCTGTGCCTAGGGGGGCACTTGGAACCCGCTCTCCTGGGGATCAGCAGAGCAGGGCCTCGAGAGGAAAATGGTACATATCTAATCTCTGACTTTCACACGAGGGCAGGGACACATCAAGGATTTCAGATGGAGGGGCAGGCAGTTGCACAAGTGGGGCCTCCGCCTAATTCTGTCCTCACCTCAAGCCATTCTAGGCTGCGGATGACCTCCAAGCCTGTGGGAAGCTAGGGAGGAGAGAGGGAGGGGGAAGGGGGCCAGGAAGGAGAAAGGAAAGAGAGCAGAAGTGAGGCAGGAGCAAAGGAAAGCAAGGGAGCCAGCAAGGCAGGCTGGGAACTAGCACAAAGCGGGCAGGAAGCGGAGGAAGAAAGGCAGACGATAGACAAGGATGCCAGCCCATTTGGGGTGGAGGGAAGCGCAGGAGGAAACACGCAAAGCAAAAACAAAGAGGAAGAAATAAAGGGTAAGAAGAAACTCAATAGGGCTTGAAACAAAGCCATGGAGAAAACAAAGGGAATGAAAAAAAAAAAAAAGAAAAAGGCGGGCAGCAGCACAAACAAGGAGAGAAGGCAGTGGAGGCGTCGGGAATGTCATCTATCCATCCCGAGGGGCATCTGGGCCAACCAACTGGCCCCAACCTCGCCCGGGTCCCTCACCCCAGCACCGGTACCCACTGGCTCCCAGGAGCCTTTGGGGCAGACAGGGGGGCCTCCTCCCGCCTCCCCAGCCCGGCCTGCCCTGATTGGTCAGTCTCCCAGGGCAGGGTGGGCCTAGCCCACCCATCTTGGCCCCAGAGACCTGCGCGGGCTTCCTGAAGTGTTCTGAGCCACCCGGAGTCCTCCCTCCCCTCCTTCCCCACCACCTAGAAAGCTGTCCAAGTGGAACAGCCTGCAGCTATTACAATAAACACCTCAGCCGCAACCTGTCTCTCATTTGCATATTAGCAGCCTTAATTCTGATGAAATATGCAAATGTATGCAAAATGAAATTCATCTCATAATGACACAAGGCGATTAAACAATTTTTATGCTTAAATATTCTGTTTAATGAAATCAAACAGACCTGCGCGTGTGACAAATTCTCCACAGCATGGAGAAATTAGTAGGGATTAAAAAAAAAAAATAAAAAAATTAGAGAATACCAAACCACTGGCACCCCCAGCACTGCCTAGATCTGCTTCACCTTTTTGGAAAGAAGAAAGGGGGGAAAAGTGTGTTTTTGATAACCAAATGAACTGAAAATTATATTACTGAAAACTGTTAAAATAAGTTAGAAGCAATATGCCTTTGTTTCCGGCTCTCGAGAAGAACCCGCAAACCCCGCCCTGCGCCGCCACAATATGGCCATAATGTAATTGTCCTCCAAGTTGATGAAAGGAAGGGAGGCCCAGTGGGCAGCAGGGAGGCCGGTTCAGCCACCTTCTGGAGCCCAGGAAATATAGAGAGGAGCCCTCTGCGCCCCACCACCAGGAGGCTGGCCAACAGTGTCGCTGGATAAACTTTCTTGTTTTGCTCACCTGGGCAGAGTACATTCTTGCTTTGGCCACTGGGAGCTAGTTTGAGGGCATTTGTGTTCTTAGCCCTGCTGAAGTAAAATACATTGTGTTATTTACCTGGAGGAGAAGAGGAAGAGTCAAGCAAGAGATGGAGGAGGAAAAGAGGAAGGATGGGGAGGAGAGGGAGGGAGAAGAGGAGGAGGAATAGGGCATAGCAAAAAGGGCAAAGAGAAAAAGGTATAAGATCAGGGGGTTGGAGTAAAGAGGTATCATAGAAAAATAGGAGTGGACAGAGAAGGAGTGAAGGGATAAAGAAAAAGAATCAGTAACAGTGAACACTTTGGATCCTTAGTTCTGTGGTTTTTTAATATATCATCTCATTGACTCTTCCTATCCATCCTGTGAGTTTGGCATCAATATCATTGCCACCTAGTATTAGCCAAGGTTCAGAGAGGTTAAGTAAGTTGCCCAAAGTCAACTGGAGAGACAAGTAGAGGGAGGATTTAGAATTTGGATGCAGATACAAAGAAATGCGGAAGCATTCTCCCAGGGGTGGAGTTGGGAAGGTGGCCTACAAACTTACCTTAGGAACTCCAGGACATTTGGATGAACCACCAAGAGTTAATTTCCCAATTAACCCTTAGGTTCCTGGGAAAAATCCATGTGGGGATTGAATGGGGGCCTGAGGCACTGTGTGTGAGCAGTCAGTGGCATAGTCTTCTAAGATCTCCTCATCTAAAGGGGACTGACACCCACCAGGTTCCTTCTACTCATCACCATTTTAGTATTGATTTGTTTGTTTCCATTTTCCAAACAGAATGTGCTTTCCAGCCAGGCAGGACTCGTAATTGGCTCACAGTCTGGAATACACTAAGGAATTACTTATTCTTCTTGCATCTTGACTTTTTTCCCATGATCATGTTTTCTCTAAAAGGGGCTAGGAGTTCTCCCTCAGAGCCACCATTATTCCTCAGTCCTGAAGGAGGAAGAGGAGCTGTGTCTGGAACTCTGGGGTTCTGGAGATGAGGAGGACAATGATTAACACCAAAAGGAGGGAGCAGCTGCTTCCCAGAGGAAAATCTTTGTTACCACGTAACAAATGAAAGCCTTCAGCTCCTATGGAGCAGAAGTATCCCGGGAAAAGTCAAAAGCAGATTTCAGGTCAATCTACCTGCTCTTTCCCCTAACCCCAACTCCACCCAGCTGCCTCCCCTTCAGGGACTCAGAAGCAGGAGGCTGGGGAATGGGAAGCCTTTGCTTTAAGTTATGCTTTGTGACCTCCAGCAACTGACCTAACCATTCTGAGCTCACTTTGCCCAACTGAGAAATGGGAAGAATCTCTTCCCATGATTCCTGAGATTTCTTTTGTTTCTGATATGGTAGAATTTTAATCCAAAGTCCAGAATAGGCAACTTAAAACAGAGGTTAATAAATGCAACCACAGCCTCCACACGGCTAGGATGTACTGCGTACTGTCTGTGTGTCATCTGCCACCGTTCTAAATGCTAGCTTACATTTATGACTGTTTAAACCTCACACAGTCCTGTGAAGCGGGAGCTATTATCATCCCCTTTGGCAACCAAGGAAACAGGGGGTCAGAAACATCAGGTCATTTGTCTGAAGCCGCCCAGCTGGTTAACAGGCAAGGCCAGCCCTGAAACCCAGGCGTTCAGGCTCCAGATGTTCCACCTATGACAACAATAACTGATAAAGCATTTGGTGCATGTCTGGCACTGCATGGAGCCTTCTTGCAGCAGTTCTGGGAGAGAGAGGATGCATTTCTTTCCCCGATATAGATGGGGAGATGGAGGCCAAGTGGAGACCATTGACATATCCAAGGTTATAAAAGCAAGTCGCTGTGAAGACAAGTATCCAGCTATCCCAGATCAAGGCCAATAGCTATGAAAGCAAGGAAGCTACCTGAAATCCCTGCAAATGATTTCTAGAGATTCCTGGCCATTTATCCTCTCCAACCTCTCCTGGTCCTAAGGTTGATGGACTTTGAGACAAGGATATTTCATTAGAAATTTAGAAGTATTTAGAATTAACATTTCAGTTAGGGAGGATATTATTGAGAAGCTAGCAGCTTCATCACATGGCTGGTAGCAGTCAGTCCAAGTAAGATAGGGCATGTAGTTTTCCTGGAAGTGGGAGAGTGAGGTGGACCTTTCTCATCTGTTTACTGAGGGGGTTACGTGATATGGGAACAGGATAAAGAGAAATGTTCAATTAAGCTCAACACCTCTGTGATAGGACATTGGCACTTCTATTGTTTGCTTACGTGTCTGGTACTGAAGGAGGAAGCTTAGTGTGGTGCTTGCTACTTTAGCATACCGTTGTAAGAAGAATATTTACAATCCAATTCATTTATTATTCAATAAATATTTGAAGCTCTAGGGAAGCAGAGTTAAACAGGATTTAGCTATTCCCTTGAAGCATGCCAGTATACTTGGGGGTACACCCTAGGAGATTACGACAATAAATATAAATGGCACAAATACACTGCAGAAACAGGTGAGACATTTCTTTACTGTGTGATATTAGGGAAGGCAGCCTGGAGGACTTAACTAAGTCCAGATACAACTTGGAGCTTGCCATGAAGGGAAAAGAACCTCCAAAAGATAAAATAGCATGTGTCACAGTGCAGAGATGAGAAACTGCAGGGTGGGAGGTGTGTGGGGTACACAACTGGTGCTAGGCAAAGCCCTGGGGGAATAGTGGCAAGGAATGAAGCTAGAGATAAGAGGGAAGGCCACATGGGAAGAGGTCTGCATGCTTATCCTTCCTCTGCCACTGAGTAACCATGTGATCTTGATGAGGTCACTTCAACTCCCAGAGTTATCCTTTTCTCAGTTTTGAGAAGGAGGAAGGATAAACCCTCAGCCTGTTAGGAGTATCAAGCATGCCTGGGAGTCCTCTGCTGTTGCTTACTCTCACCCTGTGTAATTGAATATCTCAGATACCAATAGTAGATTATCATCAGAGACAAAAACAATAGGGATAAGACGATCCCCTATTGGGACATCCAGATGCCACTTGCCTTTCTATGTACCAAAAACAAGTGGCACCAGCTTGCCCAGGGCCTGAATAAAAAACAGAGCCCTATACCCTCATATATCACTCTTGCTCATCTCTACCCATTAGTTTCTTGTATGAATCCTAGAAACCATACCCTGTCTGTTCCCTTCCTCCTTGGAAACTCCCAAGGCTATAGGAAGTGGCCTCAGACACAGTTGGCAGAGCTCACCACCTTCAGAGCACATCAGATCCTGGAGCGACAGGAGTGTAGGAAAACTGGTTTCCTGCATCCTTTTCTGTGCTGGGCATGGTTTGCAACCAACTGGATATGGATAGTCTTCCTAGGAGAATCCCTGGCTCAGCATGTTTTTACATGCAGGAATACTTTTCCTCCTTAGCAGAGACTCTGGGGACAAGACAGTCCCACCTGTCTCAAGGGGCTTACAGTCTATAAGGACTAGTCCAGAGTCACTAGAGTTGACTTTTACTTTCTTTCTTGCACTTTTTTAATGTCTGCCCTTCCTCCCCCTTTTCATCTCTTGTCTTCCTTTTCTTCCTTGTGGTTTCTCACATAATTGGAAAGTGTTGATCACACAAAAACAATAAAGCTATTTCCAAAAACAATATCAGTTGTCACCACCCTGGAATGTCTTATTGCCAAATTCCCCATCTCTTGCCAGTAGAGGGCTGAACCATGGGGCCTCTGGCTGTACAGTACTCCAGAGGAACGTCCAGGTCTCCTTTCTGAACCCTGATTCTTAGCAGGTGCTCTCAACACCTTCTGTTCACCCGGGCTCGTCTTTGAACTCTGTGACTAAGGTGACTGCACAGCAGAACCAAGTGTTCGGAACATTCACTGTCTCTCTCTTTCTACCCATCATAACAGGAAATAGTCTGTCAGGAAATCTGGACTGAGTCCCACTTTGATTGGGGCCCATCCTGCCCTTGCATCAGGTTGGGTTAAAGTCAAAGTCAACTTTTCCTCTATAACTGACCAAAAATATTAAAAATAAAATCCCTTACAAACCCCAACTCCCAACCACCACAACATGTCTGCTTTTCCATGGCAAAGACAAGCAGAGAAATCTGATCCCCACATGCTTCATGGGGCCAAACTAACTCTGTGTGGATTGTCAATGACGAGAATTGGGCCCCGTGCTGAGCATCCTGCCTGGTGAGGGGGCTTAATGATTTGTGCAGACCCACAACACTCCAGCCAAAGCCCAGAACACTGTGCATTGATTCGGGGGGATTGAAAGCCCTCACTCCTGTCCCCCCGGGTTTTCTTGCATTCCTTGCTGTTGCATGGTCCTCCCTGTTCCCCCAATGACATCCAAGAAGTGTGAGAAAGCCTGAGGTGGAGATAATCACTTTCCCAGGCCTTAATTAATTTGATGTCATTGGCTAACTAGATGTAGGTGTCACTTACTTCATCAGAGACTCTAGGGTTGCTTATGTTAAGAAGGTCCTCAGGGCCACCAGACTCCATCCCCTTCAGCCCACAGAGACAGGGATCAGGCCAAGGAAGAAAGGGACTGGCCCAGATTTGCCTGCAAGTGAGGGGCTAGTCTGGGATTTGAGGCTGGAACTCCTGATTTCCAGCCCTCTGGTCCAAACCCTAATGCTCATGCATTAATTTAATTTCTTTTCATTGCAGGTGCAGTGCGTTTGCACATTGAATCATTCCACCCTCCCCCTATCAATAGATTCCAGTCATGCCCAACTTTCTAAATTTTTTCATAGCGTAAATAAACTCATAACTGCCTCAGGGTCTTTGCACTTCCTGTTTCTACACCCGTGACTCTGCCTGGCCATCTCCTACTGGCTATTCTGGTTTTCACTTCACTGTCATCTCTCTGAAAGGCCTTCATCAGCAAAATTTATGCACCAGACAGACACTAGAACGGTCCCCAATAATTTTTTTCTTTTTAAAATTGAAATATAATTGACAAACAACATTATACTAGTTTCATGTTGTACAACATGATTTGAAACCCATATATCCTGTGAAATGATCATGGCAATAAGTCTGGTGAACATCTATCAACTTACACAGTTACAAATTTGTTTTTCTTGTGATGAGAACTTTTAAGATTTACACCCTTAGCAACTTTCAAATATATAATATGGTATTTATTCACTATAGTTGCCATACTGCCATTATGTCTCCAGGACTGATTTATTTATAACTGGAAGTTTGGACCTTTTGACCTACTTCACCCAATCCCCAACCCCCATCCCCACCTCTGATAATGAGCAATCTGGTGTTTCTATGAGTTCCTTTGTTTTGTGATTTTTTAGATTCTGCATATAAGTGAGATCATACAGTATTTGTCTTTCTGTCTGACTTATTTCACTTAGCATAGTGCCCTCAAGGTCCAACCATGTTGTTGTAAATGGCAGAATTTGCTTCCTTTTTATGACTGAGTGATATTCTATTGTATATATATACCACAGTTTCTTTATCCATTCATCCACTGCTAGACACTTGGATTACTTCCATATCTTAGCTATTATAAATAATGCTGTAGTGAACATGGGGGTGCAGATATTTTTTGAGCTAGTGTTTTTGCTCCCTTCAGATAAATAACCAGAAATGGAATTTCTGGATCACGTGGTATTTCTATTTTTAATTTTTAAAGGAACTTCTATACTCGTTTTTACAATGGCTGCACCATTTTACATGGTCTGCTGGTGTGCATACACTTGTATTCACCTCCCTTTGAATAGCAGTGGGATTTGTGACTGCTGCTAACCAATAAATATGGCAAAGGTGATGGGATATCACTCTTGTGATTAGATTATGCGATGGAATCAAGATGAGGGTATTCTGGGTGGACCTCACTTAGTAAGATAAAAACCCTTAAAAGAGAAGCCATGCCTCTTATTGCCTTATGAACTGGCCTCTGAGACTGAAGGCAGTCTCCAGCTGATAGCCAGCAGAAAGCTTGGTCCTTCACTCAAACAGCCACAGAAACTGAATCGCCCAAATGAGGGTGGAGGTGACTGGTCTCCAGCTGAGCCTCCAGATGAAAATGCAGCCCAGCCAACATGTTTCTGCAGCCTTGTGAAACCCTGGACAGAGAACCCAGAAACTTTCATAATAAATGTACATTGTTTGCAGCTGCTAAATGTATGACAATCTGTTACTTAGCAATAGATAATTAATGCAATCTATAATAGGTCTGCCTCCAACCTTTGTGATGTTCCAAGCCACCTTGTCCATATTCATCACTGTACTTGCCATTCTCTGAAAGTGTCTTGTCTAAGTATTGGGTTCTTGTTTATGTCCTCTCTCCCTGACTCTGCTCCATGAGGGCAAGGGCCCTTGTTTGTCTTGTTTAATTCTGTATTCCTGGTACCTGACAAGCTGTCGGTGTACAATAATTTTTTAATAAGTGAGTGAAAGAATAAATCACAGAATAAAAGTATGATCCAGGAACAATAAAATAAAATATCAATGAATTCAATAATTTTTTTAAATGCACAGCAAAAATCTCTGCTAAAAAGAAAGACAAACTGGGGGAAACACTTGAGATTTATATTATGGAAAAAAAAGTCTAATTATTTTACTCTGTAAAGAAGTAGTACAAATCAAGACAAAAATGTTTCTGAAGTGAGTAAAAGGATGTTTAGCCTCAGTTTGTAATAAGAGAAATGCAGATCAGACTTGTCCCAGAGTCTTGTTTTCACCTGTTACCTGGGCAAACATTAGCAGTGTGATGACACCAGGTTGGCGAGAGTGCTGGGAGCACAGTCCTGGCCACCTGAAAAAACAAGGGCCATGACAGTGCCAGCCCAGGGAAGTTGTGAAAAGTGCTGGGCAACACTCAAAGACCCCTCCCATCTCCCAGTGTCAGCTCCTGCCTGGTTTCCCTGTACCCACCTTGTTCCCCTGATGTTTCTTCCCTCCTGTGTGGCAGACCTGAGCTCAGAAATCTGGCTAGCCTGTAGCCCATGGAAGTGAGCAAATCAAGCAGTCATAGTGGACCCCAGGGTCACCATGAGATGTAGCCATGACTCACCTCTGCTTGGGTCTGTACAGGGAGGGACATGGACCCCATACATACATAGTCCCCATACAGAGGACAGAGGAGGTCTACCATTAGAGGAGGCAAATGGTTCTGCTAAAGGATGGAGACCATTCCACTGGAGCTGGAGGATACAGAGGTGGGATCCAGACTTGAGTTCTGATGTGGTTCTGCAACTGGAAAGCAGCACAGCTAACCAATGAGCAAGAGAGCTTGCCCTCACCAACCCTCTGTTTTATATGAATCAGGGACACCAGACTTGGGCTCTTTGAGGTTCCTTCCAGCTGGGACAATTTTGTGGGTATCCAGAGGGCATTTGAAGTTTACTCTTGGTCCATCAGTCTCAGACAGATGTAGACACATTGGAATGGAGCGCAAGCTGGCTGCTGTGACCAGGGAAAGTGGAGATTGGCTCCAGGGAAGACGAAGGACCCTGACACCTCTTGCCTTGGCTGGCTGGAGTGAAGTGGCAGCTGACAAATATCTGGGAGAGGGAGATGGGGAGGTGAATCTCTCTGGATGGGGGAGCCATTGCAGGCAGGACCAGCCATGGGTCAGGGGGCAACCACTGGAAGGAGGGGCTACTATGAGCCTGTAATGTACCAACAGTTTGGTAAACTAAGTCATGATAATATTCACCACCTCGACAGCCACCATCATCCCCTCTTGCCTAGACCATGGCCTCCTAGTGATGTCCCTGTGTTCAACTTTGTCCCTTTAGTCTGCACTGAACATATCAGTTTGTGTTCTTTTCCAAAATATATCAAATCACATCATTGCAGTGCTCAAAATCCTTCAAGGCCTCCCATCTCACCCTTAGAAGAGACCAAAGCCCTTATGATGGTTACATTTGCCCCTTCACTTTCCTGATTCTGCCACCTGCCTCTCTCCCCATCCACCCTGTGATGCACCCCAGGACCTTTGCCCTTGCCATACCACATACTGCAGGACCTTTGCCTTCTGCCTGGACCACTCTTACTCCTGATGATTCAATGCCTCATTCCCCTGCTACCACTGGATCTCTCAGCTGTCACTTCTTCTCTGAGGTCTTCCCTGGCCGCCCCAGCAAGATTCCAACCCCTTCAACATACCTATCCCCTCTAATGGACTACCTTTCTTCCAATGTAAGGATCTTATTTACCCACATGTAACATATTCTGTAGTTTATTTTGTCTTACCTGTTCCTATCTCTCCTATTTGATTGTAAACTCTATGAGAGCTGATCTATTCCCTGCTCTATCATGAGCATCTAGAAAGGTGACTAGCACTTAGCAGTGCCCAGAAATACCTGTTGACTGTTGTTCTTGTTCCCTGCTGGGCACTGTGTTATATGTTTATGATCCAGTACTTCTTTTTAACCCTCACAACATACCAAAGAGTCAAGCACAGTTTCCATTATTCTTATTTTACAGATGGGGAAGCTGAGGCCCAGAAAGTTTAGGTCTGGTAATGTTCTCCATGCTTCATGGTAGTAATGAGTAATGCTTAGTTTTGAACCCAGTCCAGTGCCACTCGCAAGCCCTGTGTTGCCCTCTAATGACATGCTACACTGCCTCTGACAAAGATCTACCTGAGTGGTGGTCCCTGTGAAATGATTCATTTTATCAGCCCTCATGATGGCTTTAGGAGGTGATGTTGTTATTCTATTACTGTATGATTAGTTAAACTGAAGACACAGGGTGCTTCTCTAAAGGTCACACCACAAGCAAGGAAGCTGGATCTCTGCTGTGCAACCTTGCTGTCCATATTGCCTCCTGCCTTGTCTGACCTGTGGACTCCAAGCATTGTCTCCTGTCCTGAGGTCTGCAACTCCTCCGAGAGTCACAGAGCAGGAGGCAGAGCCCACGAAGGGGTCACAGCTGGGCGACAGCCTATGGGTAGAAACTGGGATTCAGAGTTGGTGGGGGCTGGGTCATCCTTCAGGCCTTTCCTTCTTCGCCTCTGTGCTTGGCCATGAATCTGGTGGCTTGTGGTTCTGTGATCTCAATGCCTTGGCTCTCTGCCTGGAGGTCACATGAACACACTGGCCAGGGGCACTGTCTCCCCAAAATGCCCCCGTGGGTCCTAGGACAACGATCCTTTGTATCACAAGACAGGGGATCCTGGAGCCCAGCTGGGGCCCCCAGAGACAGCAGCCACCTCCACCTCAGACTTCTCTTCGAAGTCTCCACTGAAGAGGCATCCTGGTTGTATCCTCAAGAACCACAACTGTCTTGTTCACCCTGGTGACCAGCCCCCTGTGGACATTTGATTCATGTCTGTCGAATGAGTGTTAAACCATAAGGATGCTCCCTTCTCTGATAATAGGCATGCTTCCTGAAGTCTTCTGATTTCCCAGATCACATACTAGACCACTCCTGTGGAATCACTCACAAAAATCCTATGAAGTCAGTTCCAAAACTGTGTCCCTTAAGGACATTGAAGCACAGAGAGGTTTAGTAACAAGCCCAATACCACACAGTCAGGGATAAGGGGAGGGGTCAGAACCCAGGCATTTAGACTTTATGGTCCATGCTCTTAACCACCTCCTCCCAATACCACTGGACACCCTGAATCTGGGGTCTTTATCTGGAGGGAGAGGAATGTCCCCAGAACATCATCCCTCTGGTGGAACTTGCAGCTGGGGCAGAGTCAGCAGCAGCAGGACCACCACCAGCAGCAGCATTAGCAGCAGCAAATGGAACCTGGTTTTCCCAGGCCACTACACAGTCATATCCTTTTCCATAAAGGACATTTGAGAAATAAATACCTAAATGCGATGTCAGTTTTATACCGACATAAGATGTTGCACATAAAGAAATTCACAAATCAGGGAAATAGCCCTCATCCTTATTTTCCTATCATAAAATGTGGTCTTGGTAGGCATACTTCCTTCCCTCCAGGGCGATTAGCAGCTGCTCACCGCCAGCAGGCAGTGCCTGGACCCATGGAGCCAATGGCTTAGGGGGCAATGCTTACATGGGAGGAGGGCACTGGATGTGTCCTTTGAGTGTGACATGCAACCCTGTCCCACTGTCCTCAATCCTCATAACTACACTTGTAAACTCACTCAACAAACCTCAGAGTCATTCTATGCTGGGCCCTTCTCCACCTTAGAGACACTGAGACAAAGGCAAGGATAAGTGAATGTCCTGTCTGTGCTAACACAACTGGCCGGTAGCCTAGCTGGATCCAAGCCCAGGTCTGTGTGATCCCCAAATCCAGGGTTGTATCCACTTCCCTAAATATTGTCTGCCTAATGTCAGAGCTGGCTGGTTTCTTTCTGGGTATCAGACAGCTTCAGGTCCTGAAATAATGTGGAGCAAATGGGCTAGCTATTCGCACTCCAAACCAGATGGAGCTTCCCTGGGCAGAAGGGAATATTGCATTTCCCAAACTCCTTGTGGCTTGTGGGGTCATGTGACTAGCTCTGGCCAATGGTGTGTGAGTGGAAGTGATGGATCACTTCCTCCCTGAGCCAGAATGCACCTGGCAGTGCTCCCTTCCCCCACTTATTAAAGATGGTGGAGTCCCAGCAAGGGAGAGGGCTGATTCCTGTGTCACCGCAGGTACGACAGCCCCTGACCTCCATTAGACTGCAACATGATGGAGAAATAGATGTTCACTGTGTTCCCTTACTAGAATTTTTTAATTGCAAAGATGTTCACCTCTCCTAACTAATAAGCATATTTTTAAGGGAAAAAATTTACAAAGAGACTCATGATCAGAGAAGGAACATTGACTTGTCTCAAGGCCTCTGTGCTGATTTAGCAACTTCTAGACTCATTTGCTCGTTTATTCATCTACTCATCAGCCCTAGTCATTTTCCTTTTGTCTCCAGATTCTTTCTCTACCTTCTTTGCTTTGCTGTAGTACTGAGAGAGTGCCCTCAGTGGGCTGCATGAGCTGGCTTCTGGGTGAGCAGGATCAATGATAGGTGCCAGCAGGAGACCAGAGGACGGAAGGGAGTGATATTCAGTATTTGTGATCTCCTTCTTCCTTCCTAGCCCCTTGTTTTGGCAGTGGCTGAGTTTTTCCACCTATAGTTATATCTCTGTGCAGGCCATAGTGCTGGCTCTGGCACACTTTTAACTCCCTTAGCACTTCAAGACCAGTAGTGGTAATATCTTCCTCTGTGGCTAGTTCCTGTGTGCCTCAACATTTCCTTTTGGGTCCCAAAACCCTCCTCAAACTTCTGTGCATGGTCATTTCATTAATATCTCTTTAGTTAAGCCATTTCAGAATTCCATTTATTTCCTACCCATCCATCCAGTTATCCATCCATCTGCCTATCCATTCATCCATGTATCCATCCACCCATCTATCCACCATCCACTCATCAAGGCATCCAAATATCCATTCATCCACCCACTCATCCATCCATCCATCCATCCATCCATTCATCTATCCACCCATCCATCCTGTCCACTCACCAACCCACATGAACGAAGTACCTACTATGTGCTAGGCAATGTGGTAAGAGCTGTATCTAGTTATCGGAATAAAGCCTGGGACTATCCTGAAGTCAGTACTATTATTACCCCCCCCCATTTTTTTATTATGTTATGTTAGTCACCATACAGTACATCATTAGTGCTTGATGTAGTGTTCCATGATTCATTGTTTGTGTATAACACCCAGTGATCCATGCTGTCCTTAATACCCATCATCAGGCTCACCCATTCCTCCACTTTCCCTCCCTTCTAAAACCATCAGTTTGTTTCCTGGAGTCCATAGTCTCTCATGGTTCCTCTCCCCGTCCAATTCCCCCCCCTTTCATTTTTCCCTTCCTCTCCTAATGTCCTCCATGCTAATAACTATGTTCCACAAGTAAGTGAAGCCATATGGTAATTGGCTTTCTCTGCTTGACTTGTTTCACTCAGCATAATCTCCTCCAGTCCCATCCATGTTGATGCAAAAGGTGGGTATTCATCCTTTCTGATGGCTGAATAATATTCTATTGTGTATATGGACCACATATTCTTTATTCATTCACCTGTTGAAGGGCATCTCGGCTCTTTCCACCCTTGTTTTTTTTTGAGAGTCACCTCTCAGAGGTGACAAAGAGGTCTTCCTTGTTTATCAAATCTAGAGCAGCACCTCTCTCCCTTTCAATGCCCTCACCCTGCTCTAATTTTTCCTTACACTCAATATTACTTCATCTGCTTATTTGCCATCCATCACACACAGTTAGTGGGCAGAGATTTTGTCCATCTTACTCTATCTCCACACCTCACATTTTACAGGTGAGGAAACAGAGGCTCGGTACACATCCTGCCTGAAGGTAGATTCCACATGCACAAAAAGCACTCAATATCATACTGGATAAAATAAATAACAAAGAAATGAAAGGAGGATGAGGGTCTCCGGAAGTGAAGCCATTTGTTCATTTTCTCAAGAGGATTAGAACCCAGACCTGACAGGGTTCAGCAGGGTAATATTGCCTGGGTCCTTTTCAAGCATGGGCTGATCCTGATCCACAGGAGCCCACTGGAAGGGAATGAGGAATACCTCTCTCTTCTTTGGGCAAACCAAAGTGAGTGCATTCTTGTCTCCACGGCATTTGCCAATGTCAGTCTTTTCAATTCCTTTTGGAATTATGAGGGGCATGCCATTCCTTTGGGGACCATTTCTGGAGACCCTGGTGTGTGCTGTGCCTTGTCTATGGTTGATCCTCTCATTAGCCACTTTGCAAGTGAAACTGAGTCTCAGGTAGGGTAGCTGGTCTGAGGTCCCACAGCTACTAAGCATCAGGTCAGGTGCTGAAGCTGAATCCTACTTGTTTGAGTAGGATTGTTTGAGTAGTTTGAGAGCCTGTTTGCAGAGCCTGTTTTCTTACTGTGCTGTGGTTTCACCTGGGGCTTCAGAAATGAGGAGGTTGTTAATAAAAGTAAGCATAGTTCACAGTTTACGTCACTTCTCATGCACATTTTACAGGTGAGGAAGCTGAGGCTTGGTACATGTCCTGTCTGAAGGTAGATTGCACATCTCCTGTGTGGGCAGTGGGATGAGCCTCCCACCCACTCTTCTTCGGGTCACTGCTATTCACGGGCACACCCGCCCTGTGGCCAGCCCCGTTCTCAGCCACATTTCTGCCAAGGCTGCCCGCTGGGGAGCTCAGCAGTGGCCCGAGATAGCGTCTGCACAGAGCTTGGGAGAAACCCAAGTGCCATTTCCACCTGATAATAAATATGTGTCAGAGAGGACTCGATCCAAGTAACCTTGGGCTCGGGGGTACTGGACCTTGAAAAGCCTTTGACAAAATCCTTTTGCCTTGAGATGCTGAGTCCAAATTACAGACGATTATGGACGCTTGGCATGACTTCCCCGTTGGCCTTTTATTTCTCATGGGCGGGAAAGGCTCCTTCGTGTTGGAAAGGATCCCAGCAGCGCCTGCACCAGCCGCCTCAACCCTCCTTGGCAGCGTCCATTTCCTGAAGAGCCAGAGGCCAACCCCAAAGCTACTTCTCAGGTTCCTCTGATAATCATGGCTGGGGGTCACACCAACACTTCACCAGACAATGGCAACCACAGCGCTATTTGCCAGTTATGGAGCGCCTGCTGTATGCCTGGCCCACTGACTCCTCCTGGTAATGCTGTGAAGAAGGTACTATTACTGTACTCATTTTCCCAATAAGAAAATCGAGGTACCATGTGCCTAAGGAGGGCAGTGGCGGGGTGGGGGAGGAGGCAGGGAAACTTAAATGACAAGAGTTAGATAGTAAATAATTTGGGCTTTGTAGGTCGTTCAGTCACTTGCCCTCTATGCTGCCATTTTAGTGTGAAAGCAGCCACAGACACTACATAGATGAATGGGTGTAACTGTGTTCCAATAAAACTTTATTTATAAAAAGCGGAACCATACCAGACGGCCCGCAGGCTGCAGCTTGCCAACACTTGGTCTCCGTGACTTGCTGAAGCCTGGCATAAGTGGCGCATTCAGCAGGCCCCTGAGTGCTGACCCTGTGATGTCGGCCTCCCTGGGCAGCCATAATTATATTGGCATATATTATGGGTAGGTTCATTTTAATGGTCAGCTTGACTGGGCCATGAGGTGCCCAGGTACTTGGTGAAACATTATTTCTGGGAGAGTCGGTGAGGGTGTTTCTGGATGAGGTTAACCTGTGAGTCCACAGTCTAAGGAAGGCAAACTGCCCTCCCCAATGTGGGTGGGCCTCATGCAGTCCACCCAAGGCCTGGATAGAAGAAAGGTGGGGCCAGAAGGAATCCTATCTGTCTGTCTGTCTCTCTGGCTTTGAGCCGGATCATTGGTCTGCTCCTGCCTTCTGACTTAGACTCAGATGGGAGCTTACAATCCTCAGGCTTCCTGGTTCTCAGACCTTCAGACAGGGGCGTGAGTGGTCTCCAGCTTGCTGACCACCAGCCTGGGACTTCTCGGCCTCCTCTATACTCACACGAGCCAATTCCTTATAACAAATATATGATGCATTTATATGGCGTTACATAGGTACCTATTGGTTCAGTTTCTCTGCAGAAGCCAGACTGATACATATTATATTGTGATCAGTGTACCCATTTTGCAGATGGGGAAACTGAGGCTTAGCTGGAGTGGCTTTCTGCAGAATCTTAGCAAAGGGACATCAGCACCAGTCCCACACAGGACTTAGGGGGACTAAATTGATGAATCTGTCTGAATCTATCTATTCCAGGGAGATGGAATGACTTGGGGTAGAGGGCACCAAAGCAAGTTTTCCCCCAAGGAGGTGACCTTTGTCTGGCTTCGTGGCTCTTCACCAGATGGCCTCAAGCTACCTTCCCTGGACTCCCCCTATACTTTCTTGGCAGCTGCTGTCTCCTTTATGGCCCTCCGTGGAAACACGCTGCCCTGTGGACACTCTGCTGCCCATGCCTGCCTCCTCGCTCTTAGGCACAGCTACCATGTGCCTAAGGAGGGCAGTGGCGGGGTGGGGGAGGAGGCAGGGAAACTTAAATGACAAGAGTTAGATAGTAAATAATTTGGGCTTTGTAGGTCGTTCAGTCACTTGCCCTCTATGCTGCCATTTTAGTGTGAAAGCAGCCACAGAAACTACATAGATGACCAGCAGTCCCTGCTGCCAGGCGTGTCCCCTCCTGACGTCCCAGCTTGAGACACCCTTTCCCAGAAGCCTTGGGCCATCCAGCCAGTGCAGGCTCTAGAGCTGCCACGTCGCCATGTGCCCACATCTTGTCCTTGCTGGCAGCTCTGCGAGGGGTGGACACTGTCTATGATGCCCTCGCCTCCCTCCTCCCTGGGGGGGGAGAGGACACGTTGGAAGTGCAAACACGCCTTATTCGCATAGGACTTAATTGATAGCTAAGGAGCAATGCCCTTCCAGGAATCACATGGTGACTCCTCTTCTGGAGATGGTGAAACAGAGCCTGATTTGAAGATGGGGACAGATGACATCAGGCTCTGGCCACAGTGTGCACGGAGCCCTGGGAGCACAGGAAAAGTCCTGTTATGGTGAGAAACACTGTCCCTCTCTGTTCTCCCCGCCAGATGCCTGCCCACCAGTCAGATGCCCCAGGGTGATGTGCAGTATTGCGTGCGTGTGTGAGTGTGTGTGTGTGCGCGCGTGCGCGCACATGCATGCACGTGTGCGTGATGGGGGGAGAGACAGCGAAAGCTTGTGAGCTAGAGAGAGAGAAGGAGAAAGAATGTGAAGGAGAGAGGGGGGAGGGAGAGAGAAAGGAGAGAGTACATGTAAGAGCAGATGCTTTAAGCAGCAGGAAAAATTCCCTAAGTGACAAGAAGCTCTGAGTTCACCAAAATGCTTAACCAAGATAAGAAGGATGTAACCCGTGTTGGAAAGGTTGTTAGGAGATTAACACAAGATTAAGTGGGGGGGTAGGGCGGAGAGAGAGCCAGAGCGAGGGAGGGAGGGATGTGAGGGTGGGAAGAGGCGGCAATCTGGAAGGACTAGGAGTAAGAGCCCAGAAGCAGATGAACTTGACTTGTGTCAGCCAGGAAAGGCAGCCACTGGCCCCTGGGCCTCTGAGGAAGGCAGAACTTGGAACAAAGGGACAAGAACAAAGGGGAGGAGCCCAAAGGGAAAGGAGGCAAGAAAGGACCTTTGGTCCAGCTGATCAGACCCACTGCTCCCCCTGTAAGGCGGGCCTGCCCTGCTGCTTCTTTCAACCCTCCAGGTAAACCTGCAAGACGGAAGTAGAAGCTCCATTTTACAGATGTGAAAACTGAGGCTCAGAGAGGGGCAGAGGCTTGCTTAAGGTGACCCAGCTCGTAAGCAGCAGAGCTCACGAATGAACCGGGGTCTGTGTGGCCCCATGCCCAGGCTCCCAATGTGAGGGCTGCAGAGCCAAGGGGAGAAGGGGTTAGAGGAAGCCAAGACATGAGAGATGCCCCCTCACCCCTCCGCTGCCCCAGACCTCCTTGGTGCAGTGAGTCCCTTCCCAGGCCTACCTGGCTCTTACCCTCAAGGCAGGATGGGGTTAAGGGCGTGGCACTGACACCCCCCCATCCCCCCCCACAGGCTGGGACAAGGTGCTAAGTGAGCCCCTGCCCCCAGGACCTGGTGGGGACGGAGCTGCGTGGGCTCCCCAGGCTGCCCAGCTCATGAGCCCCAGAGAGAGCTAGTCAGGCCCCATAAAGCCAGGCACAGGGCAGCCTGCAGGGCATAGCTGGGGCTGGTGGGCTGCACCCCTGGACCTCGCCAGATGTCTCCTGAGCCCAGAAAGTACCCAGGACCATAGCCTACAAGGCAGCCTTGCCAATTCCTGTTTCCAGGGCCTCGCTCTCTCCATGCAGGGTCCAGACCTGAGTCCTCTCCACGAGGACCATCTCCTTGGTTAGAGCTGACAGGACCCTCAGAGAGCAACAACTCCCTGTTGCTTATACCGATGGAGCAACAGTGGCCCAGAGACCACAAACTGTTTGGGTAAGGTCACATAGCACGGTGGAACAGTGCTAAGACTTTAGCTTGTATGTTTATGCTCCTAGAGGTTCTGCTGCAAGCTTCGGCATGTCTCTCCTGGGTAGGAGGTGAATCCATTTGCCCAGGGAGCAATGGGACATATGATGTGATTTGCTTTTGTAAGGGCAGGGGATGACAAAGTTGGGAATCTGGCTGTTGCCAGCACTTACATAAGGCTAACTCTGTGCCAGGAATTGTTCTAAGAGATTAACACGTATTAACGTATTTAATCCTCCCCCAAACCCTAAGAAGGCTCTGTTATTATCCCAGTTTTCACCTAAAGAATCTGAAGCCCAGAGAGTTTAAGTAACTCGTCTAAGGTCACACAGCAAGCTAGTGGTCACACTAGAGACTGAAACAGTGTCCACACGCGATTATATATATGGCCTCCCCATGGAGGAGGGAGCCAAGTTCCCCCAGCATGGACAGAGCCAGGTCGTAAGCCGAGCATCCAAGGGGAAGACAAAACCCCAATAGAGCTCACAGCCTGGGGCAGTGGCTAATGGTCATTAATGACACTCTGGTCTGATATTCTGGTGACTACAGGGGCTGGATATGCAGTTGAACTCACTGTCTGACTCCTACTGCTTGGCTTAGCCGGTGCAGGCAAGCCCCACACTCCGTCTACTGGTTGTCCAAAGCTTGCCCTGGCCCCGTGGTCTTGCAGTGAGTGGTGAGATTGTGGACTCGGGCCAGCCTGTGCACATCTGCCTTTTGCCAGCTATGTGACCTTGGGGAAGTTACCTAACCTCTCTGGGCTTTGCTCCCCTCTTCCGTAAACGGGATAATAATTGCACTTGCCTCGAGGTGAAGTTGAAAGGAGCGATTGATTACATGCAAAGTGCTTTCAAAGCACTTTGGCCAGCACCTCACAGTACCCAATACAAATGACTATTATTACTATCCCTAAATGACTATTATTACTATCCTTATTGCTTTGCTGTTGTCGCTTCTACTCAGGAGCAAGGGTGTGTCACAAACTAGAGTTATCAACCCAGACGCCAGTGGAGCAAGGTCTCTGCGATCTGTTGCCAACCACAAATATTTATTGGCCACCCACTGTGTGCAAGGGCTGAGATCCCTGGTGAACAGGGGATCCCATCCCCGTTCCTCCTGGCCTTCCTGGGGACCAAGGCTGCCGAGGGAAGCCCCGAGGAGGCCCCTGAGCCAGACAGGGGAGGGACGTGGCCAGGTTTCCTGCAGGGAAGAACTGGAGCTGGGCTGGACAGAGTCAGAAGAAGGTGAGCAGGGAGACGGTGCCAGGTGTGGTATCTGCATGTGCAAAAGCCTGGTGGTGAGCAAGGCACATTTGAAGACCACGTGTTTTCATGGCATAAAAAGATAAAGTAAGTGTGGGTGGGTGGGTGTGAGAGGAGTAGGGGCTGGGGTGGTTAGGGAAGGGGGAGGGAGGGAGGTCCACAGGGGCCAAATCTTCCAGCCCAAAAGAGAAAGGATTTAAACTTGATTTGAAGACAGTGGGGAGCTATAGAAGACTGTAGGCAGAGGAAAGACATGGTTGGATGAGGGCTTAAGAAAGGCTTTGTGCAGTGTAGAAAACAGACTGGGCTTGGGGTTGGTTCTCACTTTCAGAAAAGAAGAGGTGACTAAGCAATGTCTCCTGGGTGGGGGGATCCCCATATTCCTGGGCAGGGACTGTGTCCCTGAAGCTTAGGTCTTTCTTGATAAGTAGACCTTAGGCCCACTCTCCAGGCCTCCTGGAGTCTGGGGTGGGAGGAGTCAGCGCTCCCTGGAGCAAGGGGGTTACCACTGATTTTCGGGGTCCTAGGAGGCCACAGCCAGCAGGGAGGGGCAGGAAAGAGGGGGACCTGCCTGCCGAGGCATTCCACACCACCACCTCCTTGACAACGTCACTGTCCAGGAATGTAGGGGCACCCAGAGGCCGCGCTTATCACTCTCCGCAAACGTCTGGAGCAGCCCAGTTCCTGTCGGCTGTCCATCTAGATGGGCCCTAAATCAGTGGGCTCTCGCCCATCCAGCTGCCGTCGGCCCAGAGCCTGGACCACGGCCAACACCGCAGCCCAGAAGCTCACACTCCAACACGTCTGCCTCCAGACCCACGGATGGTCTGCTCCAAGATGTGCCCTCCCAGGTCAGCCAGGGGCCCACGTCACCTGGCTACGCTCATGTCAACCGAGAGATGTCACAACACACCAACAGCATGGAATTGGACGGGCCTGTGTTTGAAACTCTGCCTGGCTGGGTGACTTGCCTCAACTCCATCATCTCTAAGATGGGAATATTATAGGACCCATCTCCTCCGGGAGCCATGTGGATTAAGTGAGACAAGGGCTGCGACCACTTCTAACAGGCTCTGGCATACTCTCTCTCATTAAATACATGTTTTAAAGCTCTAAAGCTTGTTTGACGGGATCAATGCAATCACCCATATACAGCTTTGGACAGAATCCATTTCTGGGTTAATGTCTCCAGATTATTCCATAAACATCTCCCAACACATTCTCTTAATGCATTTGTATTTTTTCCCCCAGTTTGACAGGAAGCTGTTTATTTAAAAACCCCCTTCTCGGGAAGCTCGTACGTTAGGAGAAGGAACCCCTCTCTTAGGGATGCGCTCGCTGGGCCTTCCCTTCCTCCAGCTTGATCTCCCCACCCCGGAGAATGCAGAAGTTATAAACTGCTAACTTCAGAATCTGTTTGAAGGTAGGAAGTGCTCCAGGAAGGACAAGAGTAGATCAGGGCAGGAGAGATTGGGCGTCCTGGGGGTGGGAGAGGATGTTGGAATTTTAATAGAACTTCTATAGATAGTTGAGCTTTTCCTTTAAAAATTTCCATTTTTGTATCTTTACAGAAAAGGTACATTTTGTATCTTGTTTTATAAAATACATAATCTGTGACTACTGTAGTACATGATCACCATTTATAAATATGTTTATGTTTATACATGTGATATGCACGTGCGTGTGCGTGTGTGTGTGTGTGTGTGTGTTTGCTGGGGTTGAGTTCCAATAGTTGGACATCCCGGGTTATACAGACAGAGCTACATGACCTAGATGATTAAGGGCGCCTGGGTGGCTCAGTCAGTTAAGCGTCTGCCTTCAGCTCAGGTCATGATCCCAGGGTCCTGGGATCGAGCCCTGCATCAGGCTCCCTGCTCAGCTCTCTCTCCCTCTTGTCTGCTGCTCCCCCATTTGTGCGCTCTCCCCCTGCCAAATAAATAAATAAATAAAATCTTAAAAAAAAGAGAGAGAGAGCGCGAGCTGAAAGACCCAGGCATCACCTCTGGGGTTCTGTTTGCCCCTCTAGGCTAGCTTAGAAATCAGCCCCTTGGGTGCCTGAGTGGCTCAGTTAGTTAAGTGTCTGCCTTCAGCTCAGGTCATGATCCCATCAGACTCTCTGCTCAGTGGGGAGTCTGCTTCTCCCTCTACCTCTCCACGCACTCCCCCCCCCCACTCATTCTCTCTCTCTCTCTCTCTCATGCTCTCTCTCTTAAATAAATAAATAAAATCTTTTAAAAAATAATCAAAGAAATCAGCTCCTTGCCCCCAGATTTGGCACCATGGCTGAACCCACTTTGGTTTTACTGATTTTGTTTTTGTTATAAAGATTTATCTATTTATTTTAGAGGGTGAGGGCAGAGGGAGAGAAAGAGAGAAGCAGACTCCCCACTGAGTGTCGAGCCCAATGTGGGGCTCCATCCCACAACCCTGAGATCACCACCGGAGCCAAAACCAAGAGCCAGGACGCTCAACTCCCTAAACCACCCAGGCGTCCCACGCTGGGCCCACCTGGAAGGCACAGATGGAGAAATCCGGACTCAGAGAGGCAACACCACTGGCCCAGGGTATGCCACAGTGGGGACTATCACCAGGACCTTTGCCTTGATTCCGGGGTGGAGGTGTCTTTCCCCAACGGCAGAGCCTTGCCACACTCCCTGGACGTTCTGGTCCCAAGCAAGGCACAGTGGAAATGCAAGCAAACGGAGACTCGCGCCTGAAATTTTTCTTCTCCTCCCTCGCCCGCCCCAGAGGCCACTTAAGCAGCGCCTAACTGCCCCATGATGTATCGAAACCCCCTCTCTGCGCATAAATGCAGCAGGTCAACCGCCAGGCAGAAATGCCACATAGATCTCCTCCCATTAGATGAAATATGCCGCTAATTTGGCTGGAGTTTTGTTTTATTAGACCTATGGCAGCGAGGGGGCCTGCCCAGAATAACCTCCTCCTGATCGCTCAGTTCTCGCCCGAGAACGCTGAAGGCCCGATCAAGGGGGAAAAGAAAAGCCCTGGACTATTATTTTCCAGCCAGCATTCCCAGAACAAAGCTCTTCCCCAACCAAGGAGATGTGGCGCACCTGGCGATTTCAAGAGGCCCCTCCTGGAAGAATGTCCTCAGGGCTGGGGGCGGGGGGACCCGTGTTCCGACACCAGCGCTCTGCTCGGGACAGGACACTCCGCACGTGGCCCCACCCTCTTCTGGCCTCAGTTTCCCGATCCGGAAAACGTGGTTAATAATGGAACCTCCTTCCTAGCTTGGAGGATTAAAGAATACACGGTGATTCCCGAGGGACTGGCCCAGGGAGGGTGTTCGGTGCCCCTTTGTGTGGTGAATGCCATCGTTGGCAAACTGAAGTGAGTCTCTTTGTTCTGTTTCTGTTTCTGTTTGTTTGTTTTAAAAGATTATTTATTTATTTGTGAGGGAGAGAGAACAGGAGCAGGGAGGAAGAACAGAGTGAGAGGGAGAAGCAGACCCCCTGATCAGGGAGCCCGATTCTGGTGATCCTGGGACCCCAGATCGTGACCCAAGTCCCAGGGCAGATGCTTAACTGATTGAGCCACCCAGGTGTCCAAGAAGTGAGTTTCTTGACCCCCATCAGAGACTATATTGGGGAATTCTGCTGGGCTTCAAGAATGATTTTTTTCCCCAAATTCCCTTGGGGTGGCCTTATATTGACTGATTAGCTCCATGCAAGGCCGATATGTGTGCGGGCAGGGAGACAGAACCATCATGGGGCTGGTCTGGCTCAGGACTGATGTGTCCTTTCCTGAGTCCCGTGTCATCACCAATGACCGGAAGGCTGAGAGGTTAAGCGGTGCACACTCAGTGATGCCAGTGGGCCCAGGGCTCAGGTGAGCTCCCTGTCATTCTGGAGTTCGGGGGACATTGGCTCTGTGGACCATTACAATCACCTGGGGAGCTGTAAGAAACAATCCGTCCCAATCCCAGACCTATTAAAATTAAGTCAGACTCTCTGGTTGTGGGAAAGCGGAGATCCTAGGCTTTAAAGCTCCCTGGGTGATTCTAGTGAGTGGGAGGGTTGAGAATCACAGCTTGGCCCTTTTGCTGTGACAGAGTTCACCAGACCCTAAATCTGTTTCCTCCTGCAAAGGGTTAAGGGAGAGATCTTCAAATCAGTTTGAGCCTGGGGTCAAATCTTGCCCTCGTGGGGTTCTCTGCCTTCCCAGCCACATCCTTAAGAAGGGGGATCATGACTTCCCCCATTTCCCAGGATGGTCGGGAAGATTCAACATAGCGGTGCATGGCAGGGCAGTGCAGCCCACACGGTACCTGACCCCTGGCAAGCTCCCCCCATAGTGGGATTGTTCCAGATTGGGCAAGCTTACTGCCAAGGGGCCAAGTAGTCAATATTTCCAGTGTTAGAGGCCAGGCCATCTTGGTCACAACTACTCAATTCTGCCATTACAGCCCCAGAACCACAGACGAGAAACAAGTGATTGGTCGTGGTTGGATTCTAAAGAAAACCGATTGACAAAAGCAGGCAGCAGGATACACTTAGCCCTTGGCTTGCCGACCTGGTCTAGGAGACGTTTTGAGTTTGACACCAGAGCAGAGGCTGGTTTTTACCTGTGAAGTCTTGGGTTTCTAGGGTTTTGGAGTCTTTGTCTATTTATCTTTATTACGACTGCTTTATTACACCTAGAACCTGAAAACACACATTTTTTTCCTTGACTGTCTAGAATACAATAGGCTCTTGGTAAATGTTACTTTCCATTTTTTCCCCACTTCATTCTTTTCCAACGATTCGCCTTTAGGGAAGAAGATGCTTAAAGGAATTGTTTGTTTGGCTCCCCTTCTATGTCCCCAGTTTTATACACTTTATTTTGCTTCATTTCCCCCAGCCATGCTACAGATACACGCCATTATTATCCCCATTGTCCAGATGAAAAAACAGAGGCTTTGACACCTGCCCAAGATCATATGGGGCTGGGGGGGGACTTCAACCCAGTCTACATAACCCCAGAGGGGACACTTCTCTGCACCTCCTTTCTGCTGGGCACAAGCAGGAAAGGCTAGGGTGCATCTCTCATAGCCTTTTCGTTCCTAGGATGGGAGTGTGCAGTGAACGAGCTTGCAACCAAGGGATAAAGCTTGTCCTTTCATTCTGAGTGTTTGCAAGCCACGCTCCACACACTGTGAAGGAAGCTGGGACTTCCATGTGGTTATGCATGGAACATCGCTCCTGGAGGCTGAGGAGGGGGAAGACTTGCATCTTTAGCAGCTCATATCATCCCTAGGTTCTTGAGGGTCTCCTGGAATCCGAACAGATGGGGAGATGCCATTCATCAGACTGAGGACCTGCTATTTCTTCTTGGGAGCTGGGGGGTGGGTGGGTGGTGCAGATATCCAGATAGATATTTTTATATTATGCAATCCCGTTTTTGTCTGAACTTATCTGATCCTCTAATTCTGTGAGGGACTTTATTTCCTTGTGATGTTAAAACCCCAGAGCTCGAAATGCTTTTTCTTATAAGCTTCCAGAAACTGAAGACCCTATTCAGGGCTGAGCCAGATACCCATCAGGCCTGATGGAGGTGAATTATCACTTGAGTCATCATGCTTGCTTACAAATCCACCGAGGAGGCCCTTCTCCCGTTTTCCCTTTGGAGGAGTTGGGTGACAAACTGCAGCCGAGGAGGGAGATGTTCTAGGGGAATGAGCCTTGGACACGAGATCCTAGTGCCGAGGTTCCTTGCCAAATGTCGTCTAACCTCAAAGATGTCCTTCTGACCACCCTGGGCCTCAGTTTCCCCTGCTATAACTCTCCAGTATACACTGCCTTCTTTCTCTGACACAGAGACTTCTTAGCCTCCTCTTAGGACATGAACTCCTCAAAGGCAGGGACAGCATCTTTAAATTCAGCTTCTCTGTAGCCCTTCCTATGTCCCCCCCCAGTTAATGGCATCACCTTGCACCCGGTACCTTGATGCACCCTTTGGCTACCTCACTGCCCACATTCAGCCTTTTCCTCTGCAAGCTTAGTGGCTTCTCCCTGTGCATGTGACACCAATGCAAAGAACCTCCTCCACACCAGCTGCCATCATCCAGTCTGGGACCACCATTGTCTTGTTCCTTGACACCCCCAGCAGCATCCTGATGGTGTCCCTGCTTCCAGGCCTGGGGATCAGCCTGTCAGTTAAATCCAGCCAGCCGCCTGTTTTTGTAAGTAAACTTTCATTAGAACAGCCATGGTCATTTGTTTATGGTTTTTATATGGCTGTTTTCAAGCTGCAAAAGCAGAGGTGAACCATTGTGGGGGAGACTGTAGGATCTGCCAAATCTGAAACATTTATTATCGGGGCCTTTACAGGAAAAGTTTACAGAGCCTTGATTTAGAAAAAGAGCCAAATTCCTCACCAGCGCCTGGTAGTAAGGTGATTGGGTATGCTGGGTTCCAACTTGTTAAAGGTCCTGCTTTTCCAAGTGTCCTAGTTCTCCATCTCACCCAGCCTCCTCCTAATGAAAGCTGAGCCCATTCCTTCACCCCTTGAATCTCCTCTGGCCATGGCACTTGCTTGGATCAATAGAAAGTATCAGGAGCAACACTGTGTCAGTTCCAAGCCTAGGAATGGAGAGGCCTTTGCACACATCCCCTCTTGGATGAAACCCTGCTGTTGCCATGACAATAAGCCCGAGTTACCCTGCCAGAGGATGAGAGACATGTGGCCAAGTCTCTTCACCAATCCCATCACCCCAGCCAACCCTTAGAAGTAAAGCATCCTTGCTGTCCTACAGCTGATCACAGACACACCAGGAAGCCCATCCCAGATCCACAAAAATCCCAGTGAGGCCCCAGACTCATGAGCTAAATAAATGCTTGTCATTTTAAGCCACTAAATTTAGGGGTGGTTTGTTACACAGCACTAGCTTACAGATAAACTGTGCATCCCACATATGTTGATCTTTTAACCCCTCAATTCCATGTTTTGGAATTTACCTTGAAGATTTGCCTATACGAATCTAGAACAACAAATACACGCAGTTATCCATTAAGTCATTATTTGTCACAGCAAAATACCAGGGGCGCCCTAAATGCCTACTCATTGCAGACTGCTTGAACAAACTATGGCACTTCCAATGGGATGGGGTACTATTGCAACTTAAAAAAAATGAAGGTACTTTCTATGCAGAAAAAGAAAGCTGCTTCTAGAATATACTGGTAAATGAAAATGCAAAGTATAACATAGTATCTAAATTATGCTCTCTTTTATCAAATTAAAATGGGAGATAAAAATGTGAATATAAATTTATACAAGGAAAACTACCAAGATTCATTTCCTATTAAAGTAAATGAAAGTGACTATTTGGGAGGGGGATAGAACAACGCCGTGGTGGGGTAGAAGAGACACTTCCCTGAGACTTCTTTTCCTATAATTTATACTCATGAACCATATAGATATTTTATAGATTCAAAGATAAAATTCAATCAGAAATATTGAAAAAGGCCACAAACCCTAAAACTGAACACAAATAGAAACAAATAAACCTAACTATATCCCAAATTGATAACTCTGGTGGGCAGACTTCTAACCTGCCTCCCCAGATTCTTCACCACCTGGTACTCATGCCTTTGTACGATTATCTCTCCCTGAATGTGACTTGTCCCAGTGACTTGCTTCAAATGAATGGAATATGGCAAAGGTGATGGGATCTCACTTCTGAAATTATGTTATAAAAGAAGTGACTTCTGTCTTGCTGGCACTCTCTATTTTTGGCTCTTCTGATCTTGAGAGAGAGGAGGTCACCTGGCAAGGACTGTGTGGCATCCGACCAATAGGTAGAGAAGAACTGGGACCTCCAGCCCAATGCCCTCAAGGAGCTAATCTTGCCAACAACCATGTGATTGAGTATGGAAGGGGTCTCCCCCAGTTCCACCTCTAGGGGGACCCAAATCTGGCTATAGGAGCTTAGCTAAAGTCTGGGAGAGACCCTGAAGTAGAGGGCCCAGGTAAGCCACACCAACATCCACAGACACTCTGAGATAATAAAATTTGTTTTAAGCCACTACATTCTAAGTGGTTTCTTAAGTGGCAACAGATAATGCAAAACTATAAACTACACAGAAAGGGAATCGGTTCAAGCAATCTTTGAATGCAGCCCTTTAACTGAACTTTCTTAACTGAATATATTCTGAAGTCAAGAGGAATGTCAAAGAAATCTTGAATTTTAATGGACACATAGTCATTGGGAGTTGGAATAGTATGATTCTGAAATAGTTTCAGAATAGCCTGAAATAGGCTTGGAAGGTAGATTAAATGAGCAAATATTTTGATATTTGGGGAAATGGGGTTCTCATGGTGGAATCATGGAGCTAGGAATAGGAAATGGGGACTATGAGGAAGAACCTTGTGATATTGGATTTAAATTGGAAACATTGGTATAAGGTACATGTACATTCTCTTCTCTGAAAGATCCTAGAAACAGGGACACCCCAGCAGGAATGAGCACATCTTGGGATCACATCTTGGTTCTTAAATACTGTTCTTTATGAAAAGCAACCGGGACATCTTGGAGAAATGGCAGCTTCTAGGTTTGGAGCAATGAAAATACAAGATGACCCTAGAACATTCTATTGTATCAGGAAGTAAGGAAGTTCTCAAAGAATGAGAAAAATGTGTGCAAAAGAATTTAAGGGCCAGCTTGAAGGGGCTCCCACTGACAAAATCTGGGATGATTTGAACATTAAAAGAAAATGCAAATGGGTAACATGAAATAAAAAGGAGGGGCCATGGGAAACCCTTCTTCACCAAAGTGTACTAACCAATCAGTGTACAAAAAGAATGATATATTTTTCAAACATCTCCATGTTGCAACCACCCCTGCAATATTTGATTCTGATAAAAAACCATTAATGGATAGCAAAACCCCTGGGTGAAAGTTTACTGAAGAAGGGGATGTTTTCCTAAGTGTCAAGAAAAATGGTATAGACCTGGAAGACAATGTCTTAACAAACTGACTAACTTAACACCCGCAGTAAAGGGACCAAGTGGCCTCAGGTGTCCTAGGAGGAGATGAAATGGGAAGCATGTACCTTTGTAATAATAAATGTCCAGAACTTTTAGCCTGAAGCTGATGGTGAGGACACAGCTGAACACCCACAGATTGGGGGACATTCTATAACACAATTGGTCTGGATTCTTTACAAATGTTGATGTCATCAGGAAGGAAGAAAAGAAAAGCAAACATGACAACGTGAAGTGAAGGGAATTGAAGAATACACAGGCACTGTTCTTGCAACTTATTCTGTAATTTTGATACTTATAGAACATAAAGGTTGCTATGGTGTTGCTATCTACATCACTGGGCTCAATGAAGACATTTGGGGTGGCACTGCTTCATGGTTCCATGCAGCTTGGACCAGCTGGGTGACAGTGGGCTGGGGACTGGCCCTCTCTGAACTCCACTTTCTTCATCTGCAGATGAGGACAGAGCTGAGAACCTAATACTGCAGGAGTTGAGAGAAGGGGTGAGAATGAGACAAGGTGCGTATGTTGTGCAGAGCTGAGTGCAGGCACATTTTCAGCCAAGGAAAAATGAACCTGTCATCTGCACAGTAGATTGCCTGGTGAAGGTCAGATCCTTCCCCTTCTCCCTCAACACCCCACTGTCCTGAGAACATAGTGAGCTACCATCTTTGAAGCCACATCCTGTCACTCTGTGGTCCCTGGCAAGGATGCCACTCCCAGGGCCACGACTATTGCATGGGCTAGTGAAGACAAATGCCCTCCCTGTCCAAGGGCACCACTGCCCTCCCAGACGTTCTTACTCCAACCCCAAGCTTGGACTACCATCCTCACCCCCGTATCAAGGGTAGCTGGCAGGGGTGGAGGAGGGACTCATACAGCTATTTGCTAAACTTTCTTTGGACATTCCCTCCCTCTGCCTGACCACCCCACCCCGACTTCCTGGCAAGCATTCTGGTTGCTATTTCATCTGGAATTACTGGAATCCCACTGTCTCCTGTCAGCTCTTCCCCCTCTCCTGGCTCTCCTGGGAGACAGACACGATGGATGGTCTGAGTTGCCAGGGTCGTGGCACAGCCCAGCACACACTGCACACACGCACACACATGCAGGCTCCCCTCCCTGTTTCCACCTCTCTGTTGCTTGCTTTATTTTTCCTTCCACCTCCTTGTGTCTATCTGACTAAAGATTTTCTGTTCTTAATCCCCCTCTATCTCTCTTGCTATCTTTCTCCACCATTGTATCTCCAGACACCTCATCTCTCACCCTCTCTTTCTCTCTCTGTCTCTATCAGTCTCTCTTTCTTGCCTTTCTATTTCTAGCTCTGGGGTCACAGGTGGTTGTATGACCTTTCTTCACATCTCTATTCCTTAGTATCCTGTCTTCTACTCTGGGAATAAAATAGGAAATCCTGCATAAGGTTCCTGAGCAGTTCACAAAGAGGCATAGGCAAACTCTCCATAAGATCTCCTACAGGTTAGAACCTATACCTGGATCTGCAAAGCACCCCAGCTCCTCATGCATATGCTCCAGCCTGGTACACACCATCCTGCTCCTAAACAGTACAAGCTTGTTCCATCCCCCCCACCCCCAACCCAGGCTTTTGTCCTGCTAATCGTCTCCTTGGAGGGCTCCTCCTGCAGACTTTCACAGCATCTACCTGTCACATCATTCAGGCCTCCAGGCAATCACAGTGGTGGTTTTAAAACACATCTTCCCATTCTCTGACAATCCTCCCCTCCAAAGGCACAGTTCCACTTCCCTCACCCTTGAGGGTGACTGGCTCCAAATTAATAGAATGTGGCAAAAGGGACAGTGTGCAACTCCTGAGGAGGCCAGGTCCTAAGAGGCATTGGACCTTTCCTGTGGTTTCTCTTAGATTATGTCCAAGAGTGGAAATAGCTCCACTCTATACTCTATCTACACTGTAGGGATGCTCGGGACACCTACTGGAGATGTGTGCCTGGAGAGGAGCAAAAGCCTCCCAGTGACAGCCAGCGCTGACTTGCTAGGCAAGCTTAGGAGCAACCTTGGAAGTGGAACCTTCAGCCCCAGTCAGACCTTCAGATGAGACAGAAGCCCTGGCTCACCTCTACACTCCATCCTCCTGGAAGACTCTGAGCCAGGTCACA
This sequence comes from Mellivora capensis, assembly GCA_004024625.1. NCBI lineage: Eukaryota > Metazoa > Chordata > Mammalia > Carnivora > Mustelidae > Mellivora > Mellivora capensis. The sequence goes on along the minus strand of PISX010000010.1, from coordinate 390,656 downwards.
GTGCTGCTAAATTTGGGGTCATTCATTATGCAGCAGTAGATAATTAATAGTTTTGATTCCTTTACTCTGATGTCATATTATATTTTGTTTACTGAGTGTCTAAAGCTCCATGAGGGCAGTGGCTGTGTCTCTGCACATCACTGATGTGCCCCCCAAGCTGACACGTGGAGCTCACTAAGTAGCCATGGCACAAGTGAAGGGAGATCCAATATTTCAGGCTCAGCCCAAGAAACTTGGGAATCTGTGTCTCCCCAGGGAGGGCAGGAAAGCTTGCCCAACTCCCTTTTCTGTCTTTCTGTGTTTGGTTTTCTGCAACTTCTGTGGCTTTCTGTTTGGTTTTATTCCTGGATGCCTGACAGAGTGGGGGTTTGCACAGCTAAAGAGGTGTCCGTGGGAGGAAGGGCTCTTCATGCTTTCTCCTCTAACAAGCTGCACCCAAAAAAAGTCATTCCCCCTCATGGCAGCAGGGACAAAAATAGCCTGCCTGCGGGATTCTGATGGAGATGGCAGGCGGGTGCTGTGTGGCTGAAGACTGGGGCTGCTCTGCTCTCTGTGGGAAGCTAGAGGGTATGAAACGCTGATCGCTGACCTATGTGGACCACCACCCATCTAGTCATTTACCCATCCTTCAACCCAGTCATCTGGTAAATCATTCTCTACTGGTTATATACTCATCTATTTGCATCTCCATTAATCCACTCATCCATCCATGTGTCCAACCATCCACCAATATCATATGCACCATTATCATCTGTATACTTTTAATTTTATCCAAACATCTTAGTGCCATTATTAATTAATGAACCTATTCATATCTATCTACCTATCTATATATATAGATTTATCTGTATATATCTACCTATCTATCTATAGATAGATAGATATCTGGAGAGAGAGAGAGAGAGAGAGAATGCCTCTGCACATGCATGCTAGTGGAGGAGGGGCAGAGGGAGAGAGAAAGATAGAACCCCAGGAAGGCTCCACACCCAGTGGGGCACCCAGTGCAGGACTTGATCTCACAACCCTGAGATCATGACCTGGGCTGAAACCAAGAATTGGACACTTAATGACTGAGACACCCAGGTGCCCCTATTTATTAGGTATTTTAATTCATTAATTCTTTCACTAACTTGCTGAAACTGCAAATCATTTCAACCCTGTAAGTATTTACTATGAGTCTACTCTGCCCCAGGTGCTGTGCCAGGCTCTGGGATTGGGCATGAATGAGACAGATGAGATCTCTGCCCAGGCGTGGGCCACCCGAATGATTTCCTCAGATCCAGGTGAGTTGCTGGACATGAAGCGAGGTGAGGTGAGGCAAGGACAACATCCCCACATTCTGAAGATTCATGATGTGTTGGGGCCGCAGCGGAGGGAACAGTGTTCAGCCATGACACCTGTCGCCAGTCCACCACTCAAATCCCTAAACTTGCTGAGCCTCAACTTCCTCTTCTGGGAAATGGGGATAATGTAGAGACACCCATCATGCATGGCTCCCATGTGAACACGTGAATGCAGTGAGGGAACGCCTTTAGAAACACTAGAGTGTCCTGCAATTGGGAGAGCGTGTGCATGGAGAGGAAACTCTGGAGTTTCCCATCACTCACACATCACCCCACCAGGGGCTCCTCCCCTGCAGTCCGGGATCATCTCTGGCATTTTGCTAGGACAGTGGACAGTGGCTGGCACCGTGCCTTTGGAGTGCTTATTTTGAATCTAGGGTGTTTATAGGGAACTAGGAGTCCTTCCTCCTTGGGAAGGAGATAATTCATGTCTCAGCGTCAGCTGCGGACTTATTTAGATGCCTTTAAATGTCGCCCTAGAACTTCAGATTTCCAGGGCTGATTGCATCTTCCAAGTTCATTATTCAAGAACTACTGTGACTCGGGGAAAGTTGGTGGCTCGGGAATAAGACAGGTCTGGCTTCTTATCCCCGCTGAGCTCTTTGTTTGCTGTGTGACCCCAGGCAGGCGGCTTCACTTCTCTGAGTCTTCATTTCCTCTCCTGGAAGACGGAACTTTGCTATCCTTGCAAGGCCATCACTGGGAACATCATGCGGGCAGTGTGGGTGCTGGTAACATGTGGCTGTTACCAGTAGTTCTAAAGGATGGGATAAAGCTTCTGAGTCTGCAGACAGAAGCTCAGGACTCTGCCCAGAACCAGTGGGGGAATCAGACGTGGCTTCTTTTTTCCAATTTATGAAATTACTGGCCCCAGTGACACAGAAGGAGGTAGAAGAGTCTTCCTCACGACCAGCCCCTATACGACGTTGTTCCCACTCAGCTTCATGGTTTACGTGGTAGGACTCCTAGAGCTTGTCTAACCCAGGGGTCTCAGACTGGAGGCCCTCAGGCGGGAGACTCTGATCTGGCCTGAACTGGTTTGGAAGAGCAGAGACTCCGTGAAGCTCTTGTGAGAAAACTGGGCCCCAGTGCCCTCTGGGTGGAGCCCAGGAAGGTTGACGGCCACTTGAGACCCCTCAGGTTCTGTCCCTCTCTCCTGCTCCATTCCTTTCTTACCTCCTTCTCCATTCCCAAGCTCATCCTGAACACATCCCAAACACATTCCAGAAGGAACCAGCTGCCCTCTGCACAGGCTGTTCCTTACTCCTTAAACTCCTTTCCTTTTGCTTTTTATCCACATAATCCCTATTCATCTTTCAGGTCTGGATTCTACCAGGTCACACCCTGGGAAGGCTTTCCCCAACTGTCTATGGGCTGGGGAAAGGGGTACTTCCTTGTTGTCTCACAGCTGCTCTCTGGGCTCCTACTAAGAGGCCCTATGGGTCTGTTTGCTTGTTGGCCTGTCACCTTGGATGGGGACGTCCTCTGAGACTTGGTGGGGTCCTCCTTCACTCCATGTTCTTAGGCGCTAGGGTAGCAAGAGTACAAAGACTTGTCCAGAGGGGTTTATCGAATGAATGAGGAGAGAAAGAAAGAGACAGAGACAGAGAGACACAGAGAGAGAGGCAGAGAAAGAGAGAAGGGAGAAAAGAAAGAACGAATGAATGATTTTTGGCACAAAAACTTGGGCCTTGTTTCTTTTCAGCCAGTGTTTTTTTATAGCACCTTCAGAACAGAGTATCAGACATGCCCCTGGCAGGTGAGAAGCAGGGCCCCCCCTTTGAAGCCATTATAATATCGAATAGACAACATTTGGCAACAAAGAGCACCCTGGTCTTAGAGTCCTGAGCTCGGCTCACAGATCCTGAAGGAACCTGGGAGAAACTATATCTGTAAGGTGGGATTTGCAACCACACAGCCTGGTCTGAGTGTCTGGTTCCCTGGGGAGGCTTGGGGACAGTTTCACAGAGGAAGGACGCTTCAACAGGTGAGGCTATGCATTCCAGACAAAGGCAGGGCAGCCAGACCCAGACAGGTAAGGGAACAGGAGGGAAATCAGGCTGCAGGAGGGAAGTCAAGCTGGAGGTCCAGCAAAAGGAAAGGGAACCTAAGGCTGGGGCTGGTCAGGGCAGCCCAAGGGGGAGCCCAGCAACTCCAGGTGAACCCAACTCCTGTTCTTGACCCTGGCTTGGACCTCAAGATATTTCCAGATGAGGGACACCGTTTCTGCCTCCTTGGCCCTGAAAGTGCAATTTCATCCCTCCAGATTTGCGCAGAAAATGTCTCCCGGCCCCTGCGCTGTCCCACATTCCCAGCCAAGTCCCAGTGCTCAGTTCACACAAGGCGAAATATTTGGACACCAGGAAAGCATTACGTAATTGATGAATTTCCCCCCCCCCCCACCTTTTCCACTTGCATTGCCTGACACCAGCCAGCCTTGAATTTGGTCCTGTTCCCTCCACAGCTGGGCCCCGGGGAGGTGAGCTCAAGCTGTGCACAGACTCCTTGTTGGGGTGGGGGGAGTGGGCGGGCAACGTACAGAGACAGCAGTGGGTCCTGAAGGGCTCCCCCCTCTTCAGGAGAAGTGAGATAATGGGAGCATTTACCTCAAAACTCTGGCAGTCCGCACCCCCATCATGGATGACCAAACAGAGGCTAGTTCAGCTGATCATAAGAGCATCTTCCTTTGAAAGAACTCCTTCCTCCCTCGGGAGACAGCCACGCGGGAGGCAAATGAGGCCAGGGGTCCTCAGCCTAACAGACCTGGCTGGGGTCTGCCCCTTTCAGACTCGGGCAAGTCGCCTCAGCTTTCTGCATCTGTTTCCTCCTCCTCTGTTAAATGGGTTCTTACGGCTGTGAACGTAACGAAACAAAAACAAAACAAACCCCCAGAAAACCACAGTGAGATTTGAATGTCAGAGAAATGATGACATTTTAGCAAAAGTATATCCCATGCTCTATTCAGGATACACTTGTATGGAAAAATTATTCCTTGTTTCTCTAAAATCCCCATTTAATGGGACGTCCTGTCTTTTCTCTGGCAACCCCAACAGTTAATTGTAACAATAAAGTAAAATGTGTCCACACATATCCTGGGGTGCCTAACTCCATTGAAAGTGATTGGAACCTGGTAATAGCACATCTGTGAGAGCCGGACCAGGAATACTTAACATTCAATGTGAATATTAATTAGCTACTATTAATTACTATTACTGATTAATATTAACTAATTAATACTAACATTAAAATGCATCGTTTACTGAGTAGCTACTATATTCCAGTCATGTCCTTTTCATTATCACTCATTTTCCTACAGCACTCAAGCTTACAGGTGACCTCGGCGTCCCTGTTTTGCTGCTGTGACTTCTAGGATCATGCAAGAGTGACTACTGTAAGAGCTGTGAGTTAGACAGTCCATAGTCCAAGTGCTGTCCTGAATGCCTTGCAGAGGTCCCTTCCTTGATGCCTACACCACATCCATGGTTAGATTCGGTCCTTCTACTGTGACTATTTTCTTAGTTCACAAACAGGGAAACTGAGCCCACAGATGTGCTTGAGATCACACAACTCATTCGCGGCTACATGGAGCTTCAAGCCCAGACAGACTTGTTCTATCCCAAACCTCAGCTGCCTCATAGCCTCCTGCACAGACAGAATAAGGGTCACTGGGGAGTGTGTCTCAAGAAGGCGGAACACAGGCTCCTGGACTGGGACACATGGTGGACCAGGCACGTCACCAGCTCTATCGTATTGGATCCTCCCATTAACCCCATGAACAGAGGGATCGTTGGTCCCATTTTAGATGGGGTGTGAGACTTCCCTTGGTGTACACAGTGAGTCAGTGTCCGGATAAATGTTCACAGAATCCTGGAGGTGAGCACTGGAGGGACCTGGGGTAACTCAGAGAGTGAAGGCATGGATCAGCAGATGGACTTCCTCCTGCTTTCAATTGAGAAGCTCTGATACTTCCTGCCTGTGTGACCGTGGGCAAGGGTCCTTGACTTCTCTGGACTCATGTTGTCCCATCTATAAGATGGGAGTGCAAACACCTTGGAGTTGTCCCACCCAAGGCAAGAGTGCTGGGGTATTTTTCCTCCAGTGCCTGCCGGTCATGGTTGAGGGCTGCTCCTGGAGAAAGGAGCTCTCCAGCATCCCTGGCCTGACCCACGGCACAGACGCTTTCCTCCAGGAAAGGCAGTAGCTAACTGTAGGATGAGTGGAATAGTGAGTGACCAGTAGACCTGGGCAGGACACCAGCCCATCTACGCCGCATCCCACAGAAGATTGAAGCGAATTGAACTGAACCGAACTACAAAGCGTCCTTCTGCTAAAACAATGACAACAACAATAATCGTTCAGGCTGAAAACCAGGGGCAGGATGTGACCCCCCCACCCATATTCATCCCAGCACTCTTCCCTAAAGCTGACGGCGGGGTGCCTGTTGGCCAGAGAAGCACCAGAGGCCTCCCTCTGCTCTGAAGAGGAAGTGGGTTCTAGAAAAGAAGAGGACACCGGCCGTCCTTCAGGCCTGCACACCCCGCTGAGGTCAGGGTGCTAAACGCAGAGGCCGAGGGCCCATAAAGCATGCTGGGCGTCTGCTGGTGGCTGGCTGAAGGCAAGACCTGTCAGGGACCAGCACTGAGCTTTGATTTAGTGTATGAGCAAAGGTTGAGAAGAAAAGCAGGGAGGAGGTGACTCCATTGGGTTGGGTAAAAATATTCTCTAAATGGATGGGCCAGGAGCGTATCCACCCAGCCTGGAAAAAGAAGAGCATTACTACTTAGAATCCTGTATATGGCACCTCCCTAGTGTCCGGTGCTTTACACAGATCCCCCAGCCCACCAAGGGATAGATACCATTTTATCCCCCTTTGCAAGATGAGGGAGTGCAGGCTCAGAGAAGGAAAGCAACCAGCTCAAGGACACACAGCAAGAAATGGTCAGAGCTGGGATGAGGACCCCGAGCTGGGTCCAGAGTTTATGTGTGGCAGCCCCCTCCTCAAAATGGACTATGGGAATCAGAGTTGTTCCAGGACACAATGGGAGGCAGCGAAGGTCAGTGGTTAGCCTGGGGCTCTAGAATCAATTTACCTGCCTTTATTCCCAGGCTTTCACTAGCTGTGTGGTTTTCACTGAGTGATATAAACTTTCTGGGGCTCAGTTTTCTTATCTCTAAAATGGGGACATGAAGAATATGTGCTTCTTTGAGTTGTCTGCAGATAGAATGGTGTCAAAGTTTAATTTACTCTCCAGGGTCACTGATGCTTCATAAATATTCTGCCCATGTCAGGACAATTTCTAACTAGCAAGGGGTTCCTGGCATTGGGAGGGGGGCTATCAAGGGTGGAAGCCCAGGCATTGTACAAGTCAGATGTGAAAGGCGAGTTGAGCCTGTCTTTGGACATTCACGTCCTCGCCACTACCTCCCCTCCCAGACCTCTTCCTCCTCATCCTGAGTTGCTGCCCAGAGCAGGGTGTCCATCCAAGCATCCTCAACATCATCGGATGTGTGCATCAGATGGCGTGCAGCCTCTGTGCTAAGCACTTTGCAGGTCTCATCCTCCAGAATCTCAACTATGATCCTTGAACAAGCACCTCTGAACTTTGCCATTTTACAGATGAGCTGATTGAAGCTCAGAAAGGCAAGGTTCCTTGCTCAGGTCACACAGCTGGTCAGCACCAAAGCCAGAGATCCCACTCAAGACTACCCAGCTCCAGACCCCAAGAGTCCAGCCCCCCTCAGTGGAGCTAGGAAGTGTGAATTTCCTCCTGCACACTTCCGATAAGGGCGCTGAAGGGGGCTGCGTTGCCCTGGGCAGATGGCAACCTCTCCAGGCTGCCAAGCACATGCTGGGGGGAGATTTGGTCACAGCTCATCAGCTGGACTGGAGGCTCCCAAAGCCTCTCACCTGGTCAATCCCCTCCCTTCCCCCACAATGGCAACCCTGTTCAGAAGAGCCATTCTCCAGAAACACATCACCCAGCTGCCTCAGACTTTGCAAGATTCAGAAAACCATCTGTATAAGGAAGGAAGGAAGGAAGGAAAGAAGGAAGAGGAAAGAAAAGAAAAGGAAAAAAGGAAAGAAAAGGAAGAGAGAGGAGGGAGAGGGAGGGAGGGAGGAAGGAAAGAAGAAAATAAGAACGAAAGAAGGGCAGAAGGAAAGAAAGGAAGAAAGAAAGGAGGGGATTTCACTCTGGATGCTGGACCACATTAGCTCATGGCCCAGTTTTCTGGGTCAGGGTTGGAGGGTGTGATACTCTTATGCAGAGCATTTGACGGCAGAAAGACTTGAGTTCCTAAAGATTATTATTTTAACAAACCCAGCTTTGACGTGTCCAAAGGCAGCGGGAGCCTCTGAAGGGTTTTCCAAGAAAGCATGTGTTTCTTGGGGTTATTATTTCAGACTCAAGTTCAGGGAGGGAGACTGTTTTGCTCAACTCGTGTTTCTGGAAAAACAGGCACTTGGAAAGAGTTGGACGAAGCAGGCAGGATGTGGAATGGAGAGCTGCTGGCCCTGGAAACAGGGGATGGAGGGGGTGGGAGGAGAGGAGCCAGTGGCCCGATGAGGCCTCTTCCTGAGCTCAGACTCAGGAGCCCGGCCCCCGTCCTAGGGTCTGAGAGGAGAGGCTGCCTGAAGACAAGAGTTGGTTGAGATTCCTGTTGGCTCACTCTTGAGGACTACGTCTTGTCTAGCCAGCCTTTCCCAACCGGAGCAGGGATGATGGGAGAAGAAAGGGCCATGGATACAAGACGCCATCTTGATTAGCTTTACAAGGCAAGGGCTAAGGCATGGGGCTGCTGTCTAAACATCATTGGCTCACTGTGGACCTCAATTTGCCCCTGGAATCAAGAGTCTTGAAAGTCCATGGGTGGCCCAGCGCTTGCCTGACCCTCCCCCATCCCCCACACCACTCTCCTCCTAATGCACTGGGCTCCAACTTCACTGATCCTCATTCAGAGCCTTCAAGTCCCACAGTCTTGCCTGGATCAGGGCCTTTCTTTCTGCCTAGAACCTTCTCTTTGCTCTCGACCCACTCTGGCTCAACCTTCCGGTATCATTTAAAAATACCTCCTCCAGGGAGCCTTCCTCCATTCCCCAAACTGAGTCAGGGGACTCTGTCATACGTTATTCTAGATTTCTGAATTAATCACTTGTTCAAATTCTGTCTCCCTTAGCTACTCTGAGGCCATTAGGACAGAAATCCTACTCATCTAGCTCACTGTTGTTTCCCTGGAACCTGGCCTGAAACACAGTGGGTGCTCCAGTGAGTGGAAACATCTCCCAAGAAAGACTCCCAGTGGGGCACATTCCAGCCCAAAGGTAAGGGCAGAGCTCAGATTCAGTGGTCAGCCCATGACACCAGGAAGGAACCAAACAGACCACCGGACAGATGGCAACACCTTCTCTCACCCCTTCTTAGGATTGTGGAAGTTCAGATTCTTGGAATAAGTGCATCCCCTCTACCTTTATTAATGCCAGTGTCCTGTCAATCAAAGCCATCTGCTTTACAAGAAAGGGCTCTTTGGTCTGTGGAGACCAGCCGCTCTGTCTCGTGGACTCCCTCTCCCCCAGGGTCCTCCATTTCCTCTTGTCCCCTGGCTTCAGTCCAGGTGTCTCCCAAGTCCGCCAGGCAGAGACTCCTCTGATAAACTCCCTGCCAGGATCCCATCAGGAGACCGCGTGTTCTCACTTCTCCCTTGTTCCTGGAGCCAGGTCCTCAGGGGACCCGCCATTCTTTCAAGCCTGGAGGTGAGTCATCACCATGTCACGTGTCCCAGTGAATGTCAAGTGTCTCCTGCTTTAGAGCCTCACGCCCCGGACTTTGTTTTATGGGGTTGGGCTGTCTGGGGCTGCTGACGATTTCATCCATCAACTCGGGACCGCTCCAACACTAATGCTGAATTTATAGAAGTGGTTAAACAAAGTGTTGACAATATGGACGGCGTGTTTCTGATTAACACGACGATTCCGAGGGAAACTGCCAACTGCGGGGAAGTCAGTAAAACACAGCAGCGATTTCCCAGGCTCAGTAAGCTCGGGCCTTGACATCACAGGATTAGCAGATGTTGTGCAAGGAACTTGCAAAGCATTTGGAGGCTTTGCTTGATGGAGAACGGTGGGCTCATACACAAACCAAGAGCTACCCCTTCCCGCTTCCCCGCTTCCTCCCTTTTTTCCTGCCTTCCTTCCTTATAAAATTAAATCTGAATTCTCTTTCAGTCCCTTAAGAATTTCCACCAGGAAATCCTGTTATCTGCAGGGATGCTCCCAGACTCCTGTCTTACTTTGCCCCCTTTCCAAAGGCAAATAAATAGTAACCCCAGATCACGTTTTTGGAATAATTACTGGGCACCAAATGCTTTCTATCTCATGTCATCCACGTGCCGGGTATTGACTGTGACTATCTTCATCTTTCTTAATTTTAAAAAGTTTAAAACTTATAAAAAATTGCCAAAATCATAAAGAAATTTCCCATGTATTCTTCCTCCAGTGGTCCCAATTGTGATAATATCTTAGGTAGTCTCTATGTAGCTGTCATGCCTTGTCAAAACCAGGGAGATGACTTTGGTACAATGCATACACCTTATTTTATCAGTTTTGCACCCACACTCTATGGAGAGAGAGTTCTATGGGATTCTATCACAGACACAAATTAGAAGTGGCCAACACATGGGATACAGAACAGCTCCATCCCCATTAAAAAAACAAAACAAAACAAACCACACTTCCCTGGGCTGTTCCATAAATTTGCATTCTCCTTTCAACCTCAACCCCTGGAGATCACTCATGGGTTTTAATCACTGTGATTTTGTCACCTCTAGAAGATTATGTAAATAGAATCAAACAGAATGTAACCTTTGAGGGATTTTGTTCACTCAGCATAACGTTTTTGAGATCCAACTAAGCTGTGGGTATCCTTAGCTTGTTCCTTTCATGGCTGCATAGTATTCCATTGAATGGACATACCACAGTGCAGCCATTCACCTGCTAAAGGATATCAGGGTTGTCTCTAGTCCAGGATGATCGTGAGTAAAGTGGGATAAATTCTCATATCCAGGTTTTATATAGATGCCTACACTTAGCAGCTGCAGAGAGAAGAGAGAAGAGAGAAGAGAAAGGGGAAGGGAAGAGAGAAGCATGCAATGACTTGCCCGAGGTCAAGCAGCCAGGAATCTGAACCGAGATTTGAACTCAGAGACTAACTCCAGAGACTGGGTGCTTATCTATCTGCAAGGCCACCAGTGATAGTGAAAAATAATTAATCCTAAAAAGTTAATTAATTCTCCAGGAAGATGCACTGTGTTTATTCCATGGTTTGGTGTTCCCACAAGAATATGCCATGAATTCCTTGAGGGACTGTAAGAAGAGTTTGAGAATCAAATTCTCAAACTTGAGAAACAAATCCTACAGACTGACCCTTTGGCATGCAGGGGCTCCCCAATATGGCCTCAGCCCACCTGTGCTTCTCATCCACTGCTGCTCTTCTCTGGCTGGTTCAAAGCCACACACCATTTTCCCTGGAACGGTCTCTGAGTTTCCAGTCCTCTTGGTTCTGCTCACGCTGCCCTCTGCCTGGAACGCCCCCCCCTCTGCAGCCTCCATGGCTGGAGCTCACGCCTCCCTCTTCCGCTAGCAAGGACCTCATTGGAGAGGCTGCTCTATCCTCTGGCCACCCCCAGCCACATTCTCGGCCCCATGAATATTTATCCACTTTTATAAACATGCATCTATTCATTAAGCGAAGCTCCCTGAGGACTGAGGCTGTGCCAGGCACGGAGCTGAGCCCTCGGAAACAAAAATAAATAATCCATAACCTCTGAGCCCAGCCCTGGTGGAAGTCAGTCTACAGACATAGAAACACGTGCCACATGGTGGGATGAACGGATGAAAATGGAGAGAGAAAATCACAGTGGTTGGCAACTGGGAGCTGAGTGCATGTCCCCATGGGCTGTGTTTTAGTCTTCTCAGGGTGCTCTAACAAAATACTATCAAGTGGGTGGCTTAAATAATAGAAATTCTCTCACTGTTCAGGGGCTGAAAGTCCAAGATCAAGGTTACAGCAGATTGGTTTCCCGTGTGGTCTCTAGTTCTGCCTTGTAGATGGTCGCCTTCCTACTATGTGCTCACATGGCCTTTCCTCACTGTGAGTGCACAGAGCAAGAGATAGAACTCTCTAGTGTCTCTTCTTAGAAGGATACAAATCCTGTCGGATCAGGACCACAGCTTTAGGACCTCACTTAGCCTTAAATTATCTCCTCTCAGGCCCCATCTACAAATACAGTCACCCTGAGGGTTAAGGCTTTAACATACAGATTCTAGGGGGACACAGTTCAGTCCCTAGCAGGCTCCCAGCCAGTGGTAGGACTTGCTTCCTCCCTCCGTCCCTTCCTCTTACAGAGGGCCTATGAGGAGACATGGGGGTGACTGGCGATGCAGACCTGCATCAAGCCTGGTCAAGGCTCCTAAAGTGAGGATCCAGCCTCCCCTGCTTGCCATGGCAGCCACACCCCCAAGTGCCAGAGTCCCCAGGAACCAGTGCCCCGTTTTAGCCCATAGCATAGGAGTCCAGGTCTTTCCCAGCATCTGCAGCACGCAATATCGGAGAGGACAGCATCCGGCTGGAACGAGGGAGCGAACACAGACTGCCCAGGGGAGGCACTGACCTTAAGTTTTGCTGCTCCATAAACAGCCTGGGGAACCCACACTCCCACCTGCAGCTGATCTGCCTCCAAGAACCTTTCATGCTTGCTCTGCATTTGATTTCCTCCCTCCAGTGGCCTCCCGCTCCCCATAAAACTCAATCTCCTTTTGTTTTCAATTCAATTAAGGGCCAATAATTCCACCCACAAGGCCACACATTGAAAGTGCTGTCAATAACCCAGCTGTGGCCAGAGAAAAGGTGGCCCAGAGAGAGGGACAGGGAGAAATCCCTGGGGCTCTGGCCCAGGTGAGCGGAGGGCTGGGGTTGAGCAGGGAAAAGAGGTCCTGGTGGGACTTAGTCCTGACTTATGGACTTGGCCTTGGCACTCATTCTTCCCATGATCTTGTCCAGGAGCGGTCCTCCCTAAGTCTCAGCTCCTCCATCTGTAGAATGGGACCAAGAAATACAGCTGTGAATTTTTAGCTCCATTCTTCTCCACACCCCGACTGCCTGATTACTATTTCAAAATTAATTTAACAACTGATCTAAAAAATATATATATACCACATCCATGGCCCCAGCCAGGAAGTCCATTTGCAGGAACTTGGCCTCTAGAATGTTTGTACAGGTATGCAAAGACATTCATTTAAGTCTTCAACCTCCATCAGTCACTGGGGGCGGCGGGGGGAGGCGATTACATACACTGTGCTACAGCTGTACTTTGGAATACCTTTCCGTTGTTAAAGAGATTGGGGGAAGAGCTACATGCACCGTTATAAAAAGATGATCAAACTATATTGTTAAGGGAAACTTGCAGAAATTATGTGTGTGTGCATGTGTGTGTGTGTAATGTATGTGTACATAGCATGCATATGTAAACATATATGTAAGTGTTTCTTTAATTAAGAAACAAACCATATTATAAGTAGGATACAGATCCAAACAGAAATGAAAGCGATAGGGGAAGAGCACAGCACACGCACGTGTATGTATGTGTATGTGTGTGTGTCCCAAAGGAATCATAGCCCGCTTTAAAATAACAGATTTTTGAGTGGAGGGGTAGGTAGTTTGGGACTTCAGAGCTTTCCAATGAGTATAAATTACTTTATAATTAAAATGTATATAAACCTATAAAAGGAAATGAATACCTGCTTGTGGTTAAGAACTGGAACCTTGTATTAAGGTAAAAGGAAGAATATTTAATTCCCACTACTCAGCGATAACCACTGTTGACATTTTTATGCATTTCCTTATGAGTCTTTTTCCTTATTCACATACACATATATTTTTATAATAAAGTTGGAATTATGCTCCATGAGAAATTTTGTAGCCTGCTTTTCCACTTAACGTTTTCACATCAGGATTTTCCCAGAGCAATAAGATTTACCTAGTAATCATGAGAGGAGGCCGTGGGATAGCCTGGCCACCTGCACTTGCTCCAAACCCCTCCGTCTTGGAATTACCCACTAATTGCTAGGCCGTTCCGATGGACCGCCGCTCCCCCAGACCAGAGACACTGCCCTCCTGCTGTTTCACTAGGATCAAGCCCAGTGTCCTATACATAGTAGGGGCTTGATAAATACTTGCTGAATAAATTAATCAATAACAGATGGAATGAGCAAATGCAATTATTTTTAAAATGGGTACAAAATAGTGTCTCATGAAGCCCGGGTTGTCAGGCTCAGAGGCTGCCTCCATGTCTCACCTTTAGAAGCCACGGGGGGTGGGGGGAATCCCAGCGCCACCCATCTGTATGGAGGCAGGGCTCCGTCCCTGCTCCTCTGAAATCTTTCATTTCGTCCCTGATGCTCTGAGTCATTGCAGGGTGGGAAATCAAGCCCTCACCACCCGAGCTTGGCTTTGAACACAGCCCAAACAAATTGCTGTGCTGGTCCCTGGAGGGGAGTGTCATTTCATCCACATAAGAGGGATGTGATTGAAGCCAGGGAGTGGCGCAGCTGGGATGTCAATTTCCCAAGGCAGCCCATGGTGCAGGGAGAGCTCTGGGGAGCTGCAGCGGCCGTGGGATTCCAGACGCCCGGGTGATAGCCAACATCTAATAAAAGCCTTTGAGGTTTGAGTCTTAGGTTCAAAGCTTTGACTTAACAGAACTGTGTTCAGATGCCCCTTCGCCACTTCCAGGGTGGCTTACAGTTCTGCAAGCCTCAGTTTCACGACCTTAAAATGGGGACAATAGTAGAAGTCATCTCTCAGGGACTTGTGAAGGTTCAGGGAGATAAAGTACTTGACATCCTTAGTGCGGTGTGCATAGTTGGGTGTGATCAAGGCTGACCATTAGTCGAGACTCTCTGGGGACTTTTGCATCAAATCGGAGTTCCTTTTTTGCCTGCTACGTGCGGCCAGCTCCAATTTCATTAGATTTATGTAGCCCGTTGCTTTTGCCTTTGTAGACATAAGCCACTCCATCGGGAGGAGCTGTGTGACTTGGCCTCGGCCATGGACACTACGTGTTTTCTTGGTGGTTTGGGAGGGGATATTGAGTACCCGTGATGGAATGTCTAAATGATGGGCCACAGAGCCACAACACTCAAACATCTCTCAGAAAAAGGTCCGAATCTGGCAAGAGGAAATTGAGCAAAGAACTATGAACATCCTAGAGTTAAGTCCAAAATTCCAACTCCACATATAATAAAAACTATGAAAATAGCTCAGAAGTCCACATTCAGGAACCAAGAACTGTGCCAAAGGCTTTGCATACATACCTTACTTAACTATCTTCATTTGCAGAGGAGGACCCCAAGGCTTGGTCTGCATGCCCACTGTCTTCCTGCTGGTAGATTGATCACGTGGAGACTCAAAGCAAGAGAAAGTACCACTCAGGACCCATACTCTTAGCCCATGTGCCTGTCGTCTTGGGTGAAAAAATTATTAGGTTTTGAATCACACCATATATGTGATTCAAGGTGAGTCTGGGAATATCAAAGAGGAGAATATGTCCCTAAAGGTCTGCATGCCTGCCAAGAGGCTGGCTGTCAGTCATCCCCACATTTATTCCTGCAACAAAGAGGAGGTCAGGAGAGACACAGGCCAGGTGCTGTGCTAAGCAGCAGATTCAGGGTGGACCAGCCAGAGACAGTCCCTGCCCTCACGGGACTCACAGTCTAGCAGGAGAGACAGACAAGAAATAAATAACCCCAGGGGTGCCCTAAGGGCTGTTCGAGGGGACTGAGCCTTCATCCAGAATTCCCCAGGCACCCTCGTGCTTCCCCTGGGGGCACTGAGCCCCTGGCTGGGGGAATCTACCACCTCTTTGGAGAAAAATATACATACGGATACTGGGCAACATGCCTGATGCATGGCAAATGCCCAATGTTAGCTGTAATACTACTAATAAAAGCAGCCACTTCAACATGAACCATTGACTTTTTGGACCTGCCAGACAACTCGGGCTTATTCCTGTTCAACTTTACCTTATTGGATTTGGTAGATGGCTTTGCACACCCGTAACCCCAGACAAAGACCTTCTGTCCTAACTTTGAGGATTAGTGGGAGTGATTTGTTTTGGATCCTATTTCTCATGATTCCACTGGTTCAAGCCCCCTTCACGTCTGAGCTTATTTAAGGGCTCAGCCTTGGTCACAAAATTTGTCTACACTCAGGCCCTCAGTAGTCCAAGATTTTGCTCCAATTCATCTCAGTGGGACTGGGGCCCCAGATATGCTGAGCCTGGGAACGTCATCTGCAACCCAAAAAAGTAAAATAAATATCACTTTGGAAGGAAAAGAAGTCCTTTAAACAAAATCAACTCTAATACAATGCTTCACCCTCCTTCCATTTCTCCTGTGTAAACACAGCGTATCGTGTTGCCTTGATCAAAGACGGGCTTTGGATGCCTGCTCACTCCACAGTCCCATTTCACAGATGAAGAGACTGGGGCCACCCATGGACGTGATCTGGCCAGCATTCTGGGAAGCCTAAGTTGGGTGATGAATTTGTTCTGGGTCTCAGCATCTCCCCAGCTGCCTGGAACTGGAAATCTCATCAGGCGTGGTTTCTCACAGAGCCCCTGCCTTTCCTGGGCTGCCCCTTGCAGGGAATGCTAGGAAAACAGCCTCTTACAAAGTGTTTCAGAGTTTCTGCTTTCCAGCCTTACTCTGCACCAGGAAACACCAAAAAGACAGATGTCACAATGTCTTGTCTTGGGTGGAAAGTGTTTCTTTTGTTCCCCACCTTCACTTCCAGCACCCCCTGGTTTCTTGCTGGAGTTCTTCACACCTGCCAATGAAAATTCCTTACTCTCCCTCTTAGCTCCAGCCAGTGGGGGTAAGGAAGAGGAGTCTTGGCCACAAGTCCCAGGCCCCACATTTCTAAAGCTCAAATAACACATAGACCTATTTTGAGGAGCAACATGAAAAGGTTTCTAATATTTACTTAAATCGGTGCATTTTACAATTAGCTTTGAATTTCTACAAATATAAGTCAACACGAATTCCTTATGTCTCATTTTTGTAGGAAGCACCTTCACCTCGTTATTATTAACATAATTATGAAATGATAAAATTCAAATTATCAACAGTAATTTAATATGACAGAAAATGCTATTTGAATCTAAACCAGCCATGCCATGTTTAGTATAGGAAGGCAGTATTTTAGATCTGCTTCTATATATAAACTTTGTATCATTTAGGAATGGCAATGAGGACTAATAAAAGAGACTCAGAATGGCAATGGTTTAAATAAATTAAGGTGTTTTTTTTTTCTCTTGTGTCACAGAAATCAAGAAATACCTAGTCTTTTCTGTGCTAATATTCTTAGCACACAGTCACCTAGTTCAAGGTGCCTCATGGTCACAAATAGTTGCTATGGCTCCAGCTATTACATCTAAGCTCCCTGCAAGAAGACCATGGAAGGAAGGAAGCATAGATTCCAGGTATAGCTACATTTTTTTTAAAGAGCCTGCTCAGAAATTCCATCTAACAACCTCAGCTTATGATGCACTAGTAACTTTATAGCTAAGGCAGGTGGGAAATAAAACTTTTTAAACTTTTTAGCTGCCAGCTCTAGGTCTGTTTCCTAACTTGTATCATTCCAAAGCAGAGAATGCTTTTTCATATAGCGGTGTCCTTCAAAATGGCATGCACAGTGACAAATCTTTGCTTGTCTGCTCAGGAGATCATCAGACCTCACCTTTAATCAGTCTAACTACCAATCGGAGTAAAGCATCACTTATGAACATGAGAAGGCAGTCCACTTTGCAGGAATCATATTTGGAAATCATCATTAAATGAGCATCTAGTACAAAGACCACCAGCATTAGGAACAGAGAAGGGGTCTCCGCTGTCTATTTCCTACTGCCCTCATTGCCAGTGAATGGCAGAGCTGGGTTTATTGCTGTACCCACTCATGTGTGAGTCTGGAGCTGACACTGGGGGGCTGACCCAGAGACCACTGTGCTCTAGCCTGCCACATGGTGAGACCGCTTCTCTCCTGCATCCTACCTTCCGAACGCCTGCAAAATCTTCACTGGAACAGCACAGTGAGGCCCTTTGCTCTTAACTCACCAGTCCAGGCACTGGAGTCACACGGAAACCTTCAATGGTCACATCGTCACTGAGATTAGAGGCAGTTTTCCAAGTTACAGTATAAATGAGAAAACAAAAACAGAGAAGTGGACCCTTTGGGCTATACTTGTGGGTCCGAGTGTGGGAAACAATGCCTTCCTTCTACCACCAGGCAGACAATTTTTAAAGGGCCCCCCTTTAAAAGGGGGCCCTTGAGCTCATACAGGTCATTCACTGCTGTTCTGGAACCCAGCAGAAGGGTTACCTTGTTTCAGAGAAGGAAAGCCCCTCGGTGAAGGTCACACAGCCTATGACGATCAGGGCTGAGATTCCACCTTGCTCTGCAGAAGAGTTATGCAGGGCTGGGCTCTGAAGCCGTCTGCAGTATTACACCCAAGAGCTAAGGCCCCTGAATTACCACCATCATCCCCATGACTCCCCAAAACAGAGGAGACCCTCTAGGCTCCAAAGACCCTCAAACGTCAGATGAGGACTCAGAGATAATCCAGAGCAAAATGCCCATTTTACAGATGGGGAAGCTGAGTCACTGGTGGATGAGAAGCACTCAGCTGGGAAGACAGTGACAAAGTGGGGGTGGTTTCTGACAGCCGGGGCAATGGTCAGAAACCCAGCAGAGTTCCGGGGGATAAAGGACCAGAACAAATCAGCCAGGCAACAAAAATAAAGCGGGATCAGAGCTCGTCCTTTGGAAGCCCCAATCCAGCTCAACAACTCTCCCGCCAGGCTGCTTGATGCACACATGCCTCAGTGTTCCCATCCGTAAAATGAGAATGATACCCCGTTGCCGGCATGTCGGAGGATCGTGGAGAGAATGGGATGAGCTTCCATTGTGTGAAATCTCCGCAGTTGTGATGGGCACACAGCAGGTGCTTCCCAGGAGTTGGCTCCTATGGTCATTCTTATCACTGCTCTTCTTACCTCTGTCCAAGGCAGCCATGCTCACCGGAGCCGGCTCTCAATAGCCATCACCTGTTCCTATTCACCGTAATGCCATTCCGACTTAAGAGCACAGTGCCTGGCACTATTATCATTGGTATTATTCACCATGTCCTCTGGATCCGTGACCTGCTCCATGAATAAGCCGAGCGAGGGAATGAATGAACGATTCTATCACAGTTGTGGGACTCCCTGCCCTGCTCCCCCCGCTGGACCATTGTCTGCTGCCCCCGATATGAAGGCGCCTTTCACACCGCCAGCACGCATTGGACTCCTAATCCACCCTTCTTTGGTTTAAGAGTCATTACAAAGTGCTTAATTAATTAAGCCTCGCTTAATCACCAAATGTTTGCATGCGAAACGAGTTCCCGGGAAGCGGGGCACTTGACATGTTCTGTACAGAAATAATTATGTGAAGCAGAGGGGGGAGGACGGGGGCCCAGGAATTCAGAGCCTGGACATTTCATTCAAGAGCCTCGCGCATTCATCACTGAAGGGGAATTAAAAGGCTTTAGCTGGAGCAATGGGAGAACTCCCACATTCCAGCAGGATGAATCACAGGAGGGGCCCCGCCCCATGGGGGCTCCAAGAGGCATGGAGCAAGGGCAGGGGGGACTTGCGAGGTCATGCGGAAGGCTGCAAGGAGGTATAGGGATCTGCCTCTCGTGGCCCCCATGGGAATACCTCCTCTAGGCACCACCTCGGACAGGGCTCATGTTGGTGATGCTATGAGTTGCTCTGAAAGTGTGCATGGCTGCCACTGAATTCCACCCCTGGTCTCCTGGTACAGCATTTCCCACAGAGAAAAGGATTAGTCGGTAGGAGGATGAACTTACTTTTCTTATCTCAATGGCTCTATGTCTATTTTCATATGTATTTGGAGAAAATAGAGAGAGAGAACCAGCACCTCATTCTCTGATTTCCTGGGTTTTATCAAATCAAAATTATTGTAAAGGAAAGAGTAGCTCTGAAAAGGTAGAACATAGATGGGACTAAAGTCAGGAAAGGGGGACATATCCATGATTGGGGCTTGGGGAATCTTTTCCTGTCACGATGTCACTGCTTCCCTTGCAGGTGAGTCGCAGTGGGGACTCCCGACTCCACCCTGTGCTGTCAAGGGCTCTTATCATACCCATTTTGCAGATTAAGAAACCGAGGCTCAGGACACACAAAACAGCATCTCTACTCTTCAGGGATGGTGGTGGCAGGATTATACTGTCAGGAAACCTTGCAAACAACGTCGATAGAAGCAAAAAAAAAAAAAAAGAAGAGTAAGAAATACATAAAAGATTGCTGGATGTCTGTGTCTTAGCACGACCTCCAGACTTCTGTGTCTTTCTTTGTCTAGATGGAACATCATAATGTTAAGTTTAAGAAAAAAAAAAACAGCAGCAACAACAAAAATCCAACTGATAGTAATGCAAATGATTCATGCCATAGAAATGCAAATGAATTTTGTCCAGTGGAATGTAATTGATTATTGCCCTAAAGTTATTGACTAATTTTGCCTACTTGTAAATGAATTCCAGCATTTCCGATTGCCTCTGTGTGTGTGTGTGTGTGTGTGTGTTGTCTGAGATCTGCTTTGAACCGATTATGCCATCATTTTGGCTCCCTCATTAATGAATGAGTTAAACACAACCTTTGATGCACATTTATTTTATAATTGCACTGGGGTTGCAATGTTGCCTTTATTTAAAAATTCTCCTTTCACAGTGTTCACCCAATAAAACACCCCTATTCGGTGGCTGAAGGAGGGACCAGATCAAACACGCACACGGATGTTCTGGATCTGAATTGTCAGGTACATGTGTGTGTTTCGTTCTCGGGCAATGTTCCATCTTTCCCGCCTACCTCCTCTCGCTCGAGCTGGTCACTAGCTCTGGTGTCATCATCTGGGGGTGAGCAGAGGCTGAACAAAGGGCTCCCCGGGAGCCGCAGCTTCCTGGGATGTGCTGGGGCTGGTCTTCCAGAATATCTGTCTGAAGTCATGTTTCCCTCCAGCCCAATGGGATGGGGGCCGGGAATAGAAATTAAATCGATTTGTAGAAAATAAAAAGCCGTGACATCTCATACACGCCTGAGTGGTGGGCACGACTCTAGCCTGCGGATGCCAAGGGTGGCCTGAGTTTACTGACGGCTTTATATGCAGTGGCTCATGTAAGCCTCATCCTGCCATGAGCTGTGGCCTTTGGCTGGTTCCACTTTTCTGATCGGAAGGAATGGGGATCAGAGAGAGGGAGGTGGTTCCCCAAAGCCACACAGCAAGTCAGAGATGCCAGCCTGTCCCAGAGACTGTGCACTAAATCAGAACATCAGGGGTTCCCAAAAAAGAAGAATTGGCCTCCCCAGGGAGCTTGCTGAAAGCAGATGCCAGGGCCCTCCGGCCCTGAGATGCTCACTCAGTAGGTCTTGGGAAGTGGGCAGGATTCTGCTTTTAACCAGGTCAAGCAGTTGCATAGCGAGACTTGGAGAAAAGGCATCATGCTGGATTAACTGGGGTGCGTGAATTAATTCTAGTGTGCAAGCGCCAGATAAGAAGGTGTGGCAGAGAACACCTTGGGAACAGTGGGAGGGAAAAGAATCATCGAGCTGTGTCCTGGAGGACCTGGAGGACAAGCCAGCATCATCAGAATCCCCCACTAGTCAGGCCTGGGACAGTTTGGTATGGGGCAAGCCAGTCTTCCATTCTCAGAGCTGGAAGGATGCCTACAATCCTTCTATTCTACAGATAGGGAAACTGAAGCCCAGAGAGGAAAAGGGGTTTACTGAAGGCTCCACAGCTGGAAACAGGCAGAGAGAGCAAAAACTAGTACTCAGGGATCTTAGTACTCAGTGGACTTCAGCCTTAACCCTTGGGGATCTTAGTATCCAGGGGACCTCAGTCTTAGTACTTGGGGATCTTAGTACCTAGGGGACCAGTCTTAGCCCTTTGGGATATTAGTATTCAGCAGATCTTAGTCTATTTTCCCTATAGTCACTCACTCTCATGCTCACTCACTGACTCACTGATGCATTTCATTTGTTCACTCATTCATTTATTCATTCAGTGAGCATGTATTAAAGCCCCTCTACCTACCATGTATTGTTATGTATTAAACAAACACATAGGGAGGAACTAAGAATGAAGCCAAGTGATGGAGAGACAGGGGAAGTCCCCCTGGAGTCTGGCAGTACCAAAGCACCTACTATGTGCCAGGCTCTGAGTTAACTTCTGGCGACCACAGGATGAGTAAAACCTGGTGGTCCCTGACTCAAATGGCTCAAGGACTGATGAGGGAAGGAGACAGGTCAACATGCCATTATAATTCATGTGACGAGCTCTCTGACATGGAGAAAAGTCGACTGGGGCGGTAGTGGCGGGGGGGGGGGGGCACCAAAACCCAGGCTGGCCAGGAGTGCATATTGGAGGAGGTGTCATCGAGCCAAGACTGGAAGAATGTGTGGGTGCTAGCCCACGGGAGGAGTGGCATTCTGGAAAGAAGGAACAATGGGGAGGGACTGGGGAGCAGAGCAGCCTGGGGATGCTGGGTTCAGAGGCTGCAGTGTGAGGCAGGGGCCAGGCTCTCTGGGAGTTGTGTTGTGGGCCACACAAGCCTAGTGTGCTTGGGGTCCTTTGGAAAAGCTCTTGCAGGCTTCAGCTTCGAAGTTGCGGCCGCTGTTTCCAACACACCCACCACTGCACATGCGTGGCTTTGAGGGTTCTCCCTCTGTCTCGGTCTCCCTCTGAGCTGGCCCTTTCCAGAAATCCAATAGCTGCCACTGAGCCATGACTCTCCTGGACACCTCCCCAGGCTAGGAAAGTTCCTCGGTGCTGCCAGCAAAAAGCCCCAGGTTGGGGGCCTGAGAACAGGGCAGAACTCTGCAAGGGACAGACATTTCACCTTGAGAGAGAAAGAGAGAGAGAGAGCGAGAACAATTCAGAAAGATGACCATGGTTCTGATGCCTGGAAGGAGAGGCTGACCACTCGCCAGAAAGACACACAGAGGGAAGAGAGGACTCCAAGTCTCTTCCAAACTTGGTCATCTTGCTTTGGAGGCAACTGGGTTTTCTCAGCCTTGAATTGCAAGGCGGAACAGCGAGGGAGGGATTTGGGTTCCTCGTTGTGGAAAGGGTGGGGGTTCTTGGAGACTTTCGACTTGCTCTTCAGCACACAGTTGGGGAGAGTTGGGAAGAAGCTCAGAACTCAGGCTCTCCACTTCGCCTCCCTTGAAGTGGAGGTTTGCTGGGCAGCTGCAGGTGCAGAGTTGAAGATTTGGTCTACAGTCCTGCTCTGTGACTCTCCTGGCTGCTCAGGTCCTCCCATGACACCCCCAGACATAATCTGCACTTGTCAATCACCACCATCTCTGGCATGTGTAATGCTCATTGCTTGACTTATCCCGGGTCTCCCTCCCTTGCTCTGAGCTCTGAGGGACCCCCAGTGCCCAGCCCTCAATATTTTATCAGTGGGTGAGTAAATGGTCACATGGAGCACTCTGTCGAGTTGTCGATACATCATTTTATTTCTCTCGACCTCAGTCTTCACATCTGTCGAATGGGAATGATGTTCTCTCCTCGGTTGTTTATGCATGCCCTGTGTGTGTGGCTGGGCTTCAGTTTGTGACAGCTCGGCAGAGCAAATGTCCCTGTGGACACCGATGGTGCTATAGAACCCAGCAGGCTCTGGTGATTTACTTTGTTCTCTGTCTTTGAAATCAAGAGGAATTTGGACACATCGAAGTAGGTTCTATCTGCAGTTCCTCCCTTTCCTTGTTTACATGTGCTAAACGCCTACTGCACTGTGGATACTTTCCAAATATAATTTCTCGAGCACAGAGTCCCAAGTCGGGCGCCCAGGCTGCCGGGTGGGACGGGATTTAGTATGTGTGCCATTTATGAGCTATTTGCAATAGCACCTGTGTGGGGTGGGAAGAGGGAAAGTGGACGGAGGGAGGATCTGAACCTGGACACAGACAGGACAGTAGCCGGTCAGCTCCATGGGCAGCCCCAGAGCTAGACTGGCCCTTCAGAGTCCCGTGGGCTGGGCCACCTTGAGGCCATCAGTCGTTGCATGTGACCTTGAGGAAGTGGGTCTCTGGAGCGGGGCTGTCCCTGGGCCGGGCTGTGGCTGTCTGTCCACGACAGCGCTTCCAACCCCTGGGCCAAGAAGCCTTCCTTGAAGGGCGCTCTGGGAGGTATCATGCAGTATCCCTTGTCCTACTGTCTCCAAAGGTAGGTACCAAGATCTCCACTTACAGATTGTGATGCAGAGGCTCACTTGGATGGACCACCTTACCCAAGGACACACAGACAGCAGGTGCCAGGACTTTCCACCTTCAGAGCCGCCCAGCACACTCACTACCATGCCTGTACTGCACAGACCTGGCCCAAGCAGCCAAAAGCACACACCCTGAGCCCAAGTCCCTTCCTGTCAGCTGGGGGGCCTGTCACCCAGCGCCTCTCTGTTTTGCCTGAAGCCCTCGAGGCAGGGTGGCTTCCCAGCCGGAACTCATCTATCCACTTGTGTTTATTCTGAATGCAGCCAACAGCTGCCGGGAGCCAAGGCTGCCAGCTCTGCTGAGCCTTGGGGACACGTCTCCCCACCCATTTCAGAGAGTACTCCTCTGCTAGCTGTTTCTGAGAAGCCCAGCTTCTCCCTCTCCTTTTCTCCTTCCTAGCCATGTGCCTGGCTTTCAGAAGAGCCTGGGAGGGTGTCGAGGCAGGGGGGATGACGACTGGAAAACAACATCGAGGATGCGTATGTGTAGGGGGCAGGGGGATGGCTACAGGAATCCTACTTTGGGTCCCAGCTCAGTTTCATTTTGAAAGTTTGTCTTTTTACCAATGCACTGACTTATAACACTGCAGGCTATGGAGAGTTAAATGCCTGGGTTTATTAGTGTGGGTTTGGAGCAGGCGTTCGAAAGGAAGCAGCCTGGAATTCTGATCTGTGTTTTGCTGTGTGACCTTGACTAGGTGTCTTCACCTCTCTGGGCTCCTGATTCTTCAGCTGTGAAGCGGGTTGATGATCTCAACACCCGGGTCTGTTTGGAGGACTCGATGTGAGACCGTTAAGGGCACTGCGGTGGACCCAATAGGTACTTCGTCAATGAGATCAATGAGTATTAGCACTTGCATTGTACTTTGTCTAACCAGATTGTCGATGGCCCTGTCCTCCACCGTTCCCGATCCTCCCTCAAGCTGGCATGGCATTCTGCAGCTCACTGTATAGTACATGCTTCGTCCTTGAAGATGTCAGGATTTTTCTCCAACCTGCAAAGCAGATCTCTGCTTGCCTCTTCCGACCATCCCCAGCAGACTGGTTTGGCACACACCCTTCAGTTCTGTGCTCTCACTTCCTCTAGACAGCAGTTGGTCAACTTATTCTTGAAACAGTGAATATCTTGGGTTTTGGGTGACACCTGGTCTCTGTTGCCGGGAATGGATTCGACTCCACCATCACGGTGAGGACGTGGCCACAGGCGATCTGTGCACTGATGGCACGGCTGTATTTCCATCCAGCTCTATCAGTGGATGCTGACATTTGACTTTCATATCATTTTCACGTGGTATGAAATATCATTTTGACTTTTTAAAAAATCGTGTTAAAAATGTAAAAGCTATTCTTAGTCCCCAAGCAAGGAACTGGTCTGTGGACCAGATTTGACCTGGGGGAGGGGGCATAGTTTGCTGACCCCTACTCTAAGGAGGTCTTTGTCACCTGTCCCCCAATCAACGTACCTTAGGGGGCCTTTGTTGAGGTTTCCGTGGGGTCCCTGAGTTACCCTGTCCAGCACTGACCGCAGGCCATCAAATGGACCTATTCGTGGACTGTGACCCATTTGAGGCAGGCACCAGGTCTCCCTGACACCTAAAACCCTCAACACCCAGCACACAGTACGTGCTCAGTACCATGTGTCAGGCAAACCCCGGTATGGATGAACACACCCTTGTAACAGCTCAACGGAACAAATATTGTCAGGAGCCCATTTCACAGAGGTGAAAACTGAGTCTCCACGAGGGAAAGGGATTATCTCAACATCACCCAGCTGCAACAGTGACTGACCCAGAACTCCCAATGACCCGTAGCGTCCTATCCCTTGAGATCCAGAGTGCTGGATTCCGCACCGCCAGAGCCCCAGGCTGTGAGCTCCACGAGGCAGGGACTGCACACGTCCGGCTCGCTGCTGAGTCCCCAGCACCTATACCCACACTCAACACAGAGGCAGGCGCTCCAAGATGGTCTCTGGTGCAGCGAATGCCCACCCAACGCCAGGCAGTTCAGTGTTCAAGCCCTCCATCAACTATCACTATAAACCAGGAGTGCAACCTGCAAATCAGCTTAAAGAATACACATTAATTAAAAAAAAAAAAATTTTTTTAAGGAAGAGAAAGAAAAGCAAAAAGCAGTGAGCCCCACGCCCACTGCAGCAGCCTCCGCTGGGTCAGACGGGTGATCCGTTCACAATAATCAATGGCTCATCATCGCGTGGTTTCCCTCCTCCGCATACACACATTAATACAGAAAGGGGCGGGGCGTGCAGACAAAAGGACAGCGAAGGCAAAGATGCCGCTGGCCAGTCCAGAAAGTCACCTCTCCAGAGAGCGATGCCCAAGTCTGCTGCCAAGGTGGGAGATGCGGGGTGCAGACCCCCGCCTCGGCCAAGAGGACTGCAGCCCAAAAGCCCCCCCGCCCCGCCCGACCCCAGATGAAGTGGGTTCAGCACGAGTGCCAGCCGTCCACAGCAGGTCCCCGGTCCAAGTGGCTCCCCACGGCGGTGTTTGATCCCCAGCCCAAATCGCGCCCCAGAGCCCGACCCGTGGAGCAGGCCCAGGTGGCAAGAGGCCTGGGCGGGAGAGCGAGGGGCTTTATCACATGCACTGGCTTCTTGGCGGAGCCCCTTGGCTGCACTTCACAGGGGCCGCGCGGCCCCCTCCGCAGCACCTCGGCGAGTCCCACTTGTTGACGGCGGCCTTGTAGTAGGATTTAATGGTGGAATAATATTTACACTGCAAGCTCCTCTGGAGGTGTCCTAAACACCGTAAAAGGGATTTTCGGAGCTTAATGAGCGTTAGTGAAGTCAAGACAGGATAATGTGGCAACTGGTGGCTCTAATCTGATCTGGCACTTTCTACACAGTAAGACTTAGTGGGGCAGAACCGTGTGGAGAGCTGGCAAAAGTAGCTTTCTCGCTCCTTCCCTCCTCTCCCAGCTGATGGAGGGGCCAAGAAGCCCCACGCTGGTGCCTGGGGGTGCCTAGGGGTGACTGGATGGGCTTTTTAGCAGCTGGGTGGCCAGTGGAGGAGACAGACCAACTCACCTCTGTTTTGTTTTGTTTTCTTTTCTTTTCTTCTTTCCCTTCTTTTTTTCTTTTTTCATTTTTTTCTTTCTTTCTTTTTCTGAAGACGTCAGAAAATTTCTAAGACTTCTTTTAAAAAAAAATGGATTTTGAGATCTCAATAACAGATTTGATTTCCTGTCCTGTGGGTCCGAAAAGCCTCAGCCCCAATCTGTTCCTTTGTCTGAGCCAGAAGAGACACACCTCCTAAGGAAAACGTGACATCAGACATACAGGCTGCAGAGTCTTAGGTTCGAATCCTGGGTTTCTTCCCTCCCCAAACCTCAGTTTTGTCATCTGTAAAATGGGAATGGTGGGTTATACCTATCACACACGGGGCTGTTATGGCAAGGGAATGAGTCAGATACATAGAGAGCCCAGCCCTGGGTCTTACACAGAGTAAAGAGTTCATCAAGAGGAGTTTAAAAAGTCTTTTCTGACCTTGGTTTCCTCATCTGTAAAATGGGACTCCCATTATCTACCCCTAAGGATCCACTAAGAGAAGCTGGCCAGGCTTGGATTCTGATTTAGGAGTTCAGCCCCCAAAACAAATGACTGTTAGCCTTTTGCCTTCAGGTCACTGTGAGTGACGGGCATCTAGGAGGCTGCCAAGGGGGGGATGCCCCCAAAACTAAGAGGGGATCCTCCACGGCTGGAGAATTTATTCCTTAGCTTCCCCATAGCCACAGCCAGATCTTGAACTCAACATCTTGCTTAAGCCAGAAGATAATCTGCGCAGAAATTACAGAAGGACCAGGTAACTCCTTGAGGCATGCTCTAATTACTGGCAGGTTAGTAATTACCTAGCAGTGTGAATTTGGGGGTCTGGGTTGAGGGTAGTGAACGGCTGTGACCAGTGCGGTCCCAGATGAGAGGGGGCTTGTGAGCTCCAGGCAGACCTCATGGATTCCAGCCCAGGGAGAGTCCTCTGGGCAAATGGTGTGGTAACTGAGTCTGGTTTTGAATCTTTCCCTTGCTACCTGTGCTCCCTTGGGAAATTGAATTAGCCTTTCTGACCTTCAGTCTCCTCATTAAAATGGGGAAAATAAAATTCTCATCTCCCAAGGTGGCTGTGCAATTTGAATGGGAGGGCCTGGATAGAGTTCCTGGCATTGGATATTCTTTACATCAAGAACTCATGACCCTCAATACCTTCAAGCCTTGGAGCTTAGAGCCTAAGACTTTGAAGAAAGAATAGATATACTTGTGTGATCCCCAACTTAGACAATCTCAGGGAAGACCACCCTTTGGACCAATTGCTGTATCCAAAGGGCTGGCTGCGGTTACCTTCTAAGGGTTTTTACATTAAGATAGGGAAAGCGGGCACATACTCTGGGAAGAGAGACATAATAGTCCCTGAAGACCATTCAACAACTCTGTGACCTTGGATACACTTCCAAACACCTCTGAGTGTGGTTTGAGGTCTATAGAATGGTCACAAAGATGTCTACTCTCTGTTGAATTGTGTTAAAAATAAACCCAAGAAACCACGGAGTTCCTGGGATGTGGTCTCGCTCCATGAACGTCAGCTGCATGTGAATGGAGCCTGTGTTGGTAGTTGGTGCTGTTAGTCCCAGGGGATCTTTAATGATTACTAATCATATAGAAATAAGAAATAATTTACTCAGGTTTTCACGACCTTTTTCCCAGAGTTCAGCAACAGAAAAATATATGTAGGAGATGAGTCCATATATATACATTAGGAATTCCTAAAATTAATTCCTTTTTCATATCATTGGTCTGAAAAAAATCAAAGTGGTGAAGCCGTGGATTTTGTACTAAACTTTTTTTTTTTTTTTTTTTTGGCATGGAGCCCAACCTGGGGCTTGAATTCATGACCCTGAGATTAAGACCTGAACTGAAATCAAGAGTCAGATGCTTAGCCAACTGAGCCACCCAGGTGCCTCTGTCTTAAACTTTTAAATGGGTTCCAGATCCTTCTTTTTCACCATTTTATTATTTTAAAAAATGCAAAGACAGAAAACTGGAAAGAAGTTTATAACAAACTTTTAATGAAAGTTTATGAAAAGTCAGAAATGGTTGTAATGTTTAGTTTCCCCACCTGGAATCTACCATTAGCATTGGCCCACTTGCTTTACCATGTCTGTCCATCTAATCCAGCCCTCTGTCATCTATCCATCTATCTTATTTTTTGATGTATCTCAAGCAAACATTTCGGCAACACAATTTAAATATTTGTTTGCAGTTTTTAGGTTAAAAAAAGTATATGATCCTTTTTTACAGATTGGGACATTGAGTTCTAGAGAGAGAATGAGATTGGCCCGGTGTTCAGCAGCACATTAAAGGTAAAGCTAGATTAATAATCCAGACTCATGACCCCTGGTCCAGGGCTCACAATAAGAATAGGTCATGGAGTGCCCACTATGGTCCAGGTACCATAGCAGACTCTCTCTGATTTACCATTTAAATTATTTCGTTCATTCTTTCCTTCATCCATCCAGCAGACTACTCACTACGCCAGTTCCTTAGCCCTGCACCTTCTTCAGGTGCACAGACAAATAATAAAACCATCTGACCGGCAAGGAGCTTACCCCTAAGTGCCTGATAATCGTCAATCCTTAATCCAATTGGTATGGTTTTTTCCACTTAAACATGGTAAGAGTCACATGCACTAAAATCTAAAATGTGCCTTCTTCAGCGTAAAGGAAATTGCTGCAAATATTTCAGAAATCTCGGTTATTAGGGCAAAGATGGAAGATCTTCACTCCAGAAAATGTATTTCTCTGTGTGTGTGTGTGTATGCATGTGTGTCTGCCTTTTCCCTTATTTGTTTATTTAGTTTGTTCGTTTCTAAACGTGGACCATCACATTCCACATTTTCCCCTGGAAGGTTTCTGCTGAGGTTCTCCTGGGGAAAGGCAGCGGTCCAAGAGCCCAGTTCCCCACCTGGTGGGCAGAAAAGCCACATACAGGGAGGGGGATCTTTTCTCAACCCAGGTCACTCGCAGGAGGCCTCTGGAGTTCAGAGAAATCTGCTTGGCTTTTTCCTCAAGTCACCTGGGACTGGGTTTCCCATCAAAGGCAGAACATCCACATTAAAAGGAAGAGGCCATAACAACTTTATCGTTCGGAAGTTTCTGTACACAGATCAGGGCTGGGTTGGCTGGTTACATTTACCTTGTGTATGGAGGTAGATAGGGGAAGGGGCATTACAATGCAGATTCCTGGATTCTATCTGCAAGGTTTCATGGGTTTGAAGTGGAACCCCCAAATCCTTACTTTAAAAATGCTTAGTGTGGGAGTACCTGGCTGGCTCAATTGGTAGAGCATCTCAGGGTGGTGAGTTCAAGCCCCACACTGGGCATGGAACCTACTTAAAATTAAAAAGAAATTAAAAATGCTCTGGCAGCAGAGGGCATTTTTAGGGCGGTGAAATTATGTACGATATGATGGGAGACACATGTTATTACACATTTATCAAAACCCACAGAATGTACCACACCAAGAGAGAGCTCTGCTGTAAACTGTGGACTTTGGGGACAGTGACGTGTCAGTATAGATCCAAGGTTGTAACAATGTGCCATGCTGCTGTGGCATACTGTTGGGGGAGAAGGCTGTGTGTGTAGGCATGGGGTGTGTGGGAACTCTCTTTACTTTGAACTCAACCTTGCCATGAACTTAAAACCGGACTAAAAAATAATCTGCTTGAAACACACACACGAGTCTGTGGGCTTGGGAATCCTAATTTAGTACAACCTTCCCCAAAGCATAAATCCTCTTAACAACACCCCCACCAACTGGACTTATGGCCAGTCTGCTTGTATACCTCTTGTGACAGGATGCTCACTACCTTACATACTTGTCCCTTTTCTTTTTGGAAGGCTCTGATTTGTTAGAGCTGAAGTAAGCCTCCTTGCAGCCTTTGGGATCTAGGTCAGCCCTATAAAGCCCTAGAGGGTAATTCCCTAATACGCACTCAGAGGCTTCCTTCCGAAGCACTATGGGAGGTTGGCTTACTGGCGTGATAAAACAGGCAGATTCATTGTTGCCCACCCTCGGGGATAATGTGCCTCATTACTCATGGGGCTCTGTGAGTAAATCCTGATGCTGTCGTGTACTTTTCTGGTCACTATCATGCCAAGCAGGCCACATGGTCTATTCCGCTATAACACAACATGGGCATCGCTAGACATCACCCCATGCTATGAAAAATCACACAGTAAAAACCACAAGGCTTATGGAGAAATAGGGTCAGCTGACAAAACTCAAAACATTTACCAGGAACACATAAAAAGGAAAAAAAAAGGTCAGTAGCATGATTTTACGCCTGCTAGATGGGTTAGACATCCCGGGATAACAGAACAAACACGGCACCGTACCTTCACAAAGACCCGAGGTGTGTTGAGGATGGAGGTGTGGGAGGGATGGCTTGGGATGACAGATGGGAGGAAGGTCATCCGAAACTGAATGGGGCATGTGGCTCCCCAAGCGCACTGTAAACTGAGGTAGCAGCTGGATAGTGTTGGGTGCGTGCATGTGCGCATGCGGTGTGGTTCCTGTGCTCCCAAGCCCCGAGGTTCAAATGGGCGGAGTTTCCTGTGTTTATCTAGTATTTCTCTTGAATAAAATCATGCACGTGCAAATACGGAATCTGCATCTCGCTCAAATTGTTCCCTGATAGATCAATTGTGGTGCAACAAATCCCTGGTTTCAGAGCGAGGGTTATGGCCGAACTGACTGTCCTGGACTTTAAAACTGAAACGCAGGCTAGTAAAAGAACCCTGGGCAGGAGTGAGTGCTCCTGCTTCGTCCTCCCTCCGTGTCTGACCCAGGTTAAGCTCCTAGCCCTCTCCTGCTGTTGCGCCCCACTGATAGAAAGACAAGGATTCCACCGTGCTGTCCGTGGCAAGGGTCCCAGGTGAAAGAACCAGGTGATGTCGTTACAGGTGAGGGGCTCATGAGCAGACATGAGCTGCAAGCCAGACCCCATCCTTGCTCCCTCTCCCAGCTGCCCTCCAAGTCCTGGCAAGCTGATCGGTCCAGTTCTGTACTGGGTTTGAGAATGAAGGGTGGGTGGGGTCAGTTGCTAGGGAGACCACGCCCCATGTTCCCTTTCAGATAGACTATGTTTCCCTTGAGCCATAATTTCCAAGCACATTTTATGGCAGGAAAGCCCCTTTACTTCTGCTTCTCCATCACAGCCCCTCTGTGACTCTGTAAATGCCACAGATGAAGGAATAGGTGTCCTTGGTGTCACACAGCATACCAGTCTAGGTTCTCGGCAAAAAAAACCAAATCGAATCTAGGTATTTTCAGCACGTTGTGATTTAACACAGGAGTGAGGTGCTTGGAGAACCACTGGAAGGACGGAAGGAGCAAGTTCTAGGTTGACCCTCTTGGACTAACTCCTGAAACAGATAGAGCAGAGGCTCCTGGACAGCCACTGTGGGAATTACGCTGGAATCAAGAAGTTGCTTCAAGTACACTGCCTCTGGGGACCCAGGATGCAGAAGCAAGACAGCAAGATTCTTGGTATTAGTTCTCCCCACGCCACATGAATGCCCCACTCTGCCCATGGCCACAGAGAAGATGAGGGAGACAATGGAATACCTTCATCTCCAGCCAGCACTTTGGGAGAATAGAAGCAGCTTTATTCTTAACGGGAAGCCAGGTGGGTAGAAAGGGGAGAGAGATCAGAGTCAGGCAGCCCTGGGGGCCCCACACCAGCACCAATTCCTCTGGGCTGCATGACCTTGGAGATGTCCCTGTCCCTTGAAGGCCTCCACTTCTCCATCTGCAAAATGGGTCAATCTCTTCTCCCCTGCTGGATTGGCAATGAGGACAAAAGGCCAGGCTGTACATTGAGCCTTCTGTTCCCTGGCCTCTGACTGCAGGCCATGCTCTCCTGCGAAAAATCGGCAGGGTCGGTGAGCTCAGGCCAAGAAACACAGGGAAGGGGTGCGTATCCTGAAGGATAGATGTCTGCTCTGGGCATCTCTGCACCTGCAGAAGCCAGGACATCTTTTGTAAATAAATCAACATTTATGTCTCCCACCCGAGGTGCTGTAGGGGGTGTGACAGAGGTTCTCACCAGGCAGGAAACGCAGGGAGGATGCTCTTTCTTATAGATTCCCAGGGTCAGGAATTAAGGTGAGCACTTGCGGGAACAAGCCCCATCAGAGAGGGAGGTCACCACAGGGACCAGGAAAGCCACACATCACAAATGGCTGGGTCTGAGTCACAAGGTGACTTCTCTGTCCTGTTGCCATCGACACAAGCTGCTGTGGCTCCCAAGGAGAGGCCCCACCCCGCTCAAGCGGCTGAACTTAGTAAGGAACGACCGTCACCGTTGTGGCCCATTTGGGGACCACACCCCTTTGAGCACCTGAGGACGGTGGCCTGAAAGAACCAGCAGGACACCAGCGGGAGGCCCGATTAGCTCTCCTGGCAGCCGGACCCAGACCTGGCTGGCGGCACCATATTGCTCACCGTCTGGCAAATAGACAGATTTTCACAAACCAGATTCCTCTTCCCGTGCCTGGGCCCTTCCTGTCCAACTGTTCTGGCATCTGTTTCTCTTAAAATGTATTTATTACTCCAAGAGGAATAATAATGGGCCCGGGTCTGGGGCCTCGGAGGCTGTATGGCCATCCCCTTCCCCACCGAGTCCTCCTTTGGCAGCTATCACACTGGGGAGAGCGGTGTGTGCTCTCAACCTGTCCACAGCTTGCCCTGCTCACGGAGCCAGAGAGCTAGCAGACTGAAGGGTGGAGGCTGCGAGTGGCAGTCAGGGGCTTGGGCCGGACCAGTTTGTGAGTGGCGTGGCCTTGGCCAAGCTCTGTACCTTACGGAGCCTGTTTCCTCCTCTGTGAGATGGGCTTGAAGCCCCATGATCCCCAGGTTGATTAATTTCTCATCTTGTCTCTGAAATGAACAAAAAGCTTATGTTTGTGGACCGTACACACTGTTCTACCATACACACCCAAGAATATTCATTCATTCATTCATTCATTCATCAGATTGTTCAATGACCAAGCTCTCTGCAAGACACTGGGGAACACTTTGTAAACAGGGTCTCCCCTGATGCTGCCAAGAGCCCTGTGAGATGTGTCTCTTCGTTCCTGAAGGGGAGATGGGAGAGGCTGAGGCTCAGGAAGGTGGAGACACTTGTCCAATGTCACACCGCAAATACAGTGACAGTCAGTCCTCGGGCAAGGACTTCACTGTTAGTTTGACCATCTCGGGTTCATATTTAAATCTCCTTGCAGCTTACAGAGAAGTGTTGCTGCCATGATCCTATTTGATTTCTACTGTAGCCCTATAGGGTAGCTAGAGAGGAGGACAGGGTCCATATTATGGTAAGGAAACCAAGACCCAGGGCGGAGAGTGATTTCCCTGAGTTACAAAGCAAAGGGCAGCACCGTCTGGAAATACAGAGAAACCAAACAGTCAGCAGACTCCCCCCATTGGCTCATCGGTGCTCTGGCTTACTAGGTATCATAGCCAGTCGATTCCAAAATACACTGGTTTAGATTCTAATGTCTCTGAAATGGAAATTCATCCTACAATGATGGTGTGCCACACCTTAAAGGGTAGCTTGCTTTGTTTGTTAGCAGAGGGACAGAAATGAAATTTGGGGTTTACTGAGCACCTAGTAGGTGTAAGACAGCATGTGCTGGACATTCTTCTGCTTTACCCCCCTCACCCATGGAGAAGGCCCCAGCAAGTTGAGATCCTTGGAGAGTTCCCAGGGAGAGGACTTTAGAGGCCAGCTCCATTCACTGTGTTCCATCCCTCCGTCTCTGTTCCCAGCCCAGGGCCTGCCCACAAGTCTGTCTTTGAGGCACAAGGGTGAGGATGATAAGGACCAACAGAAGCTTCTCAGGAGCCTTCAAGGCAGGGTTTTTAAACCTCTGTCCGGGTGCTGTACCCTCAGTCTACACTCAGATACCTTCCCCAAGCTCCCTAAACTCCCCAATCCCAAAAGAGCTCAGCCAGATTACGGCAGCCTTCACTGGGAGCACACTGATGGCGATCCTAACGGCGTCACTATGAGGTCTGGGAAATAACTGGGGTGAGATCATTTTGCTGGCTCAGCTACCACAGCTGGTTCCCGAGAGACAGAGCAGGGACTAGTGCAGGAGAAGCAAGTGGTTGCAGCCAAAACACAGTTAATGTGTTAGTTTGCTCTGGGCGGGCACCCAGCTGGGAGCAGAGCAGCCTGCACTGGGAGCCGATAGCCCCTGGCAGGGCTGAGCTGTGTTAGGAAACTCGATGCTGTCCCCATACCAGGACCTGGGGGGAGCATGGAAAATTAAGTCACAACACCAAGGTATCTAAATGCATTGAGGGTAATTTACCCATTTATGGCATGTCTGGTTTCTTAGACGAATGGGGTGGTTAGACATCTCTGGATCAAGGGACACCTGGGGAGGGCACTTAGTAGGTGATCCATACAAGAATGCATCCTTCAGAAGCAGGCAGAATCACAGAGCCAGGCTGTAACTGGAAGGGCATTGAGAGGCCAAGTTCATCATGTTCTTCCATTTATAGATGGGAAGCAGAAGTGAGGCACCATGATCACATAGCAAGTTCCGTTGCTAGCAAGGTGGGCATGCAGCATCTTCCTTCTCTTAGTATAGTGCTTTCAAACCCATAGCTGCAACACACACACACACACACACAAGTATTTCAAGTAAGGGATTGCCAAGTACAAAATTTCTGAAGTTGTTTTATACTCATATTCCATATAAGTTATGGTTATGCCATAGAGGAATAGATCCAGGTTATCTTAAATGGTACTCAGGGAAAAGAATCAATCTATCATTGATTATACTCAGTAAACCCTGAGATGCATGAGGTCCAACGGTTCTTTACTGCAGGACTTATCAGAGCATTTAAACTAATACTAGGGTCACCAGGGTGGCTCAGTCGATTAAGTGTCTGACTCTTGATTTTAGCCCAGGTCATGATCTCAGAGTCTGCTTGTCCCTCTCCCCTGCCCCATCCCTTTCCCTGCTCTCTCTCTTTGTCTCTCAAATAAATAAATAAGATCTTTAAAAAAAATAAAATGATATTGTGCATTCCTAAGCAACAAATGGTGAGAGCAGATATGAATGAAAAAAAAAAATAATGCATCTGAGAGCCCAGGGTATTATTTTCACTTCATTATCCATTTTCTTAGCATTATTAGCAAATAATTGATTTGTAATGCTAGGATAGCAAAAAATAAAAATAAATAAATAAAAACATAGCATCTACCCATCCATCCATCCATCCATCCAACCATTCACCTATCCATTCATCTATCAATCCAATCATCCATTAATCAGTCCACCTACTCATTCATCTGTCCATTCAATCATCTGCCTATCTGACAATACTTTCATCCACCCATCTATCCATCTACCTGCCCATCCCAAATCTCACAATCCATCTATATATCCATATCCATCTATCACCTAACCTTTCATCCATTCATCCATCCACCCAGTCATCCATCCATCCATCCTTCTCCAAATACACCCTGATCTCCCATTACATACCAGGTACTCTGTTAGTACTGGAAACTTGGAATGGGAAAGCGGTACAGGTACGAAAAGGACACACTTCTTATTTAAGAAGCATCCCTACAGTTTGTGAAGGAGAGGAGAGGAACAAGTGCAGTAGGGATGTGCTAAATCCACAGCGGGAATTGGGTCATTTAGTCCTGACACAACCCTAGGGGGCAGGTATCCTTATTGTCGCCATTTTACAGAACCAGATACCAGGACTCAGGAGGAAAACAACTTGCCAAAGGGCTCCAGCTACTGAATGGTGCAATCAGCATATAGACCTTGTTCTTACTGACTCTGAAGCCCATGCTCTCCCACTCTGCTTATGTTCAAAGAGGGTGGACTAGAGTTTAATGTGCATTTGAACTAGCTTCACCGTTGGATTAGTGGTTACCGCACACCTATGAAATGCATTAGGATGCTCGGGCTACAGTAGTGATCCTGACATTTTCTCTCTCAAGAGCTTGGAGGACCATCCCAATAGTGCTTAACACAGGTTATGCCGTGGGTAGGGAAGCAGGGAAGAGCATCCCCCCACCCACACTAGGAATCCAAGGATCTACTTGGAGACAGTGCCTAAGATGAGTACAAGTTAGCTGGGCAAACTGGGGGCTGGTGGTGCCACGAACAAGGAAGTACACTCCAGGGACATGCAGCAGCCTGTGCGAAGGCCTGGGGCAGGAGAGAGGAGAGTACAAGGGGGGATCTGCAGGGTGGTTTTCTGCAGGTTGAAAGCAGAGGGTAGGGGTAGAGTAGAAGGAGAGCTCACGCTGTAGGACATCTTCCAAGGTTATGTTTAGGAACATCAGTCTTCTTATCTGTAACACAGGGCTCATGACCATAATTATGGAGTGAGGGGACCCTCACCTTCATACTTGTCAGAGTCCCCATTTTGCCTGTGTTTGTGTGTGCTTTGCATGCCTTGCCCTTGGCGATCAATATCTGTCTCCACACCGAACTATGAACCCCCTAAGAGCAAGAACTTTGTTTTTGTTCCTCTGTGCATCCCTTGAAGCTTGGCATGGCATGGGGGCATTCTTAAGCATTATGTCTGCTAGAAGACAAGCCGAACAGAGAAACGAATGAACCGCTCTCTTGTGGGGCTGTTTGAGAACATACTGTGAGATAAGCGTGGCAGGGAGTAGGTGCTCAGGCATGTGAGTCCGATGCTTCCTGCCTGTCCACCCCCAACCCTGTCCTGAAGCCCAGCCTCCGGAGAGGCATGAGGTCTGGGGCGGACCCCGAGTTCTCCTTGCCAGCCTGCCATGGCCACTCAATGGGACCTTTTCTCACTGCTTGGAGCGCCACAGTCCATTCTGGGCTCCGGAAGCAGCTGCCCATGATTCAGCCCCACCCGTGTGACCAGGCTGAGGACTCTTCTGACGGCTCAGAGGAACTTTCCAGTATGAGCTAACTCAACAGCAGCCACATGGACCCAGCACAGAGAGGGAAATTGTGAAACTGCCCCTCTGAACACATAGTCTATTACCTTCTCTTTCATTTGGAGATGTTGGGACCATAGTGGAGCCATGATGTCACCCGACACAAACAACCCCGTGGCATTCTCTATTTTACTCTACTTACAAGCAAGTCTGGGCCACCCGCGGCGATGTCAGTTGACCCCTGATGTCAGTTGGGCCCCTTGGCTTTGGGGAAGGGCCTGAGCACCTCTTTGGGCTGCCTCTGCTGCTGTTGGGCTTGGAGCCCAGCCGAGGACAGGCTTGTTTGGGGGAGATTCCTCTGGACACAGCTGAGCTGTCACAGAGTGGTTCAGTGGGTAGGGGGGAGAGGGGGGCATGAAGCCAGCCTACCTAGATTCACAGCATAGTTTTGCTCCTTTCTCGCCATGCGACCTGAGATAGCCACTTCTCTCTCTGAGCCTCTGTTTACTCATCTGTAAAATGGGAATCATCACAATCATCATAAGGAACAAGTGCATGGGTATTAAACTGTTTGTGAAAAGTGCTTAGAAGTCGCCTGGCACACATCAGTATTAAATAAGGGTGGGTTAATGATGTATTATTCTTGTTGCCCGTCTTCGGCCCGTGGGTGACAGATGTTTCCTCAACAGGGAGGCAGCAGAGAGCAATGGCTGGACGTCCAGGGAAGTAGCCTCCCCTGTTTGAGCCTCAGCGGCCGCTCTGGGGAATGGACACATTCAGAGCTCTTACTTTGGAAGTTCATCTAATCAAGGATTAGATGAGAACTCTGACAATCCCCAGCGTAGAGCCCAGCACAAAGTAGGTGCCCAGTAAATATGGCTTTTATGATCAGCCTATCCCCCTGTGCTCTCCTAAATTCCCATCCAAGGGTCAGGTCTTTGCTAAGCTCCTCCCTCTGA
The DNA here is from genome assembly GCA_004024625.1 of Mellivora capensis. NCBI lineage: Eukaryota > Metazoa > Chordata > Mammalia > Carnivora > Mustelidae > Mellivora > Mellivora capensis. Next base: position 352,013 of record PISX010000010.1, on the reverse strand, counting down.
CTGCTCTGCCTTGCCCTACCCCCCAACCGCTCCCTCCAGATTTTTCTTGTCTCCACAAAGATACCCCTCTCCTAGAAAGCCCTCCGTCACCTCCAGGCAGTGTGGGGAGCCCTCGTGACTACTTAACCCCGGTATCCTGGTTGCCTGGCCATCTGCCCGCCTCTGCCATTAGACTGTGCCTTCTTCAGAAACAGCACCTCTGACTGATCATCCTCCAGCTCACTGCTGGCCAGTAAATAAGTACCTGTTGCCTCCAAAAATGACAGAACCATGCCCTGCTACTAAGTGAATGTGTGATTTTGAGGATGCCACTTGACCTCCTGGGCCCTCAGCTGCTCGCCCACAGCAAGCCAACAGGCTCGCCGTAGGGCTGACACAGGGATCAAGTTTGCTCACCTGCCCATAATGGGACCTCAGTAAATACTAGCTCCTCTTCCTCTTACAGCCTGTGGGACCTTCTAGCAAATTCTCCCAGCCCTCTGTGCCTCCGTTTACTCACCTATAAAGGTAGAGAGCAACAGTTCCTATGTCATATTGTGTTTGCAGGATTAAACATAAATGTGTAAAGCCCTTGGATGCATGAACAAAATATACTGAGCAAGATGTAGCTGTTTATTTGAGAGAGAGAGAGAGAGAGGCAGGGGAAGAGGTAGGGAGAATCTCAAGCAGACTCACTGCTGAGCGCAGAACTCAACATGGGGCTCCATCCCAGGATCCTGAGATCATGACCAGAGCTGTAATCAAGAGTCAGATGCTCAACCGACTGAGACAACCAGGTGCCCCAAGCACTGAGCTTGCTATATGGCAAGTGCTTAATCTGTATTTGTGGACTGACTCAATGAGAAACCCCTAAAATCTTTGTTAGCAAGCCCCTCTCCCAGTCTTTACTTCTGTTGGTGGGAGGCGGGGGGGGGGGGCACTGGAAATGCATTGTTTTGACATTTTGAACTCTATGGCATCTGGGATGACATCTCGCCAACACAGACTCTTAAGCATCCATGGGTAGATCCTATTTATAAGTGTTGCAAGATGGACAGAGTTTGTGAAGGACAGAGACCTGGACGGGGGGAGGGGCGAATCAAAGAGGAAAGAGAAGTGACTTGCAACCACAGGGAAAATCCATCCTTCCTCCCTCCCTCCCTTCTTCCCTTCCCCAGTATGATTGAGCACTGCTCCAACCAGGAACTTGGAGACAGTGAGGCACAAGGGATGTGTCCTGGGCTTTGGATGTCCAGCCAAGGCAAGGAGGAACCATCGAAGACTTGAGAGAAGGCACAGCAAGCAAGAAAACTGTAAGGCACAGGCAGAGGGAAGTCACAAAAGGTTGAGAAAAATCCTGCACTCAGGTGGCTTCTTAAATGTTTTAAACTCTTGTTCCTCTGAAGAGAAATCAAATCCAGACGTTGGTAATGAGAGAAGAGGCACTATGACCATGGGTATAGCCAAGGGAGAGGCTGGAAATGACGGTCAGGCAGAGAAGCTAAATTCAAAGGAAGAGCCATGGTCCGGCATTCAAAGTTCAGCGAATAAATGTATAATTATGTGCTGTGAGTAAAAATATAATATAATGTTGTCTTAGCCGTAATCATAAAGTCCCGAGACAAACAGAAAGTGGGAGGATAGTAGTTGCACTTTTCCTATTACAGAGAAAGGGCTAATATCTTAGCCTTTAAAGAGCTCTATTTGCCCATCAATAGGAAAGAAAACCATTCACTTGATGAAAAAGGAGGGAAAAGGATGAACAGAAAATTAAGGGAAAGAATATACAAATAGCGCTGAACCACATGAAAAAAAATACTCGCGTTCATTTTTGAGGGAAAAAATGCAAATTGAATACACAGGGAGACACTGTGTGTCACCTCTCAGGTTGGCATGGACTCAAAAGTTCAAATCCCGCTCCGTGCGCGAGGCGGCGGGCAAGCTGGCATTCCGGGTCCTCGGCGTGAGCAGACCCCCGCACGCCTTCCCACAGTCACCAGAACTACTCACGCACCTACCCTTGCCCCCCTAGCCGTCCGCCTACGCGGAACCTTCCTGTTGGTTCGACATGTCATGCGCGGAAGGGTTTTTATCTTGCTTTGGCTGAAAATGCCAGAGGAATCGGAAGCAACACTAAACGTCCATGGGTAGGATGATCCCGAAGGAAACAATCACCCTTCCACGGGTGGGTCCACATGAGGACGGAAATAGGGCAAGGAGGGTTTTCGTGGACAATGTCTGAGATGTTCTGTTAAGTGAACAATGCAATATGCAAAACGGTACACCTGTTCACCTCTGCTGGCAAACAAGAAAAAATACCTAAGTGTAAGGCGTATATGCCCACAGCTACTGGGGGAGGAATTCTTAAGAGCCCGTGGCATTGTCACCTCTGGGAAAGCACTGGGTGCCAAGGACGGAGGAGGAGGGATGGATGCTGTCCCTCCGACTGACAGCGAGGGACTGTGTCTCCTATTTTTATTTTCTTTTTTTTTGAACCAAGAGAATTTTGACACTCAAGACTGTATCCCTGATTGAGGAACTAACTAATTTAAAATGAATAAAATATTTAATGTATGAACACATCATTTTTTAAAAAAATGATTCTTTGTTTTAACTGCCTTTTTAATTTGACTTAACATTTGGTCCTGATTTGATTTTAATCCTAGATAACTAAGCTTGGAGTCTACCTATTTCCTAATTTTTCTGTAATGAAAGTGTGTATTGCTCATGTAGGAAAAAATAATACATATATATATATTCACATATATATATACACACACACGATATTGAAAGTACATATAAATGTTGAAATGAAACACAAGCACACGCACAATAATTTTAAATAACCCAACCCAAACAGACTTCCCCGAGGCTGCCAGGCACGGGGGCTCCCAGGTGCACAGCAAACCTTCCCCAGGGAATCCACTTCCCCCGACTTTGCCCCGCGCCCTATAACACGTGTTTGCAGGCTGATAAAGGTGAGCTGTGTCCCTGCCGCTGCTTTTAATTAATTTCTGACATGAAAGCTCCCAGTCCCTTCTTTTGCCTCGGAGACCTGCACACAGGCACGCCTTGCTCTCTTTCACAGAAAGCAGCTGCCCATGTGTAGCTGAGTTTCCAAAAAAAGGGGGAGGGGGTGTCACACTTTTTTTTTTCCATTGGCAGTGATTTGCATATTAATAGTTTGCATATTAACCAGCGACTTCAGAGGGTGGGCGGGCTAATGAATGCAGCAATCTCCTCAATTTTAACTCAATTTGCCTCATCCATATTCCAATGACTTTGGGGATTGGTGTTCAGCGTTCATTGAAATTATCCGAGCCAGACCCAGTGTGGGCTGCTCTACCATTAATCCAATTAATTAGCCCCGTGGATGTGGCCGCCTGGGCAAGGGCCCTTTGTTCAGCACTGGGGGCTAATGACAGCCCCAATCTGATGGGATAATGAGGGAAGCTAAGGAGGGTTTGACCCCCAGCCTGGGTCCTGGGTGGTGCTTTGAGCAGGGAGGGCAGGGCGGCTTTTGGGGAGGGGGAGCCTGGGTCACAGGAGACAGCTGCTTGCCTATACAGTTTACCCCTCACTCATTCACTCAAGACTTCCACTAGCTCATTCCAGAGTAGCAGAGGTCTCCCATTTGCCCCTCCACACTCACTCCCAACCCCTTTCCTCCCTGCTCTGTGCCTGGGAAGGCTGAGTTGCCTGAAGGGAACCCTGTGCGGTGCCCTCCCACTCCTAGCAGGTCCAGCCAGTGGGAGGTGTCTACAGGAGATGGGAGGCACAAGGTGAAAGGGGTTGGAGTATTAAATCCCTGGATTCCTCTATGCTGGAATGCAGGGTGGCTGGGTCCCTCCACCGAAAGTCTGCCGAGCAGATTTCTCTGAAGTTTTCCCTCCCAGATCCTTGCACTAGCTCCTGGCCTTGCCTCCTTAGATGGAAGAATGGTAATAGCTCCCATGCTTGCAAGCCCTAAGGCGACTCATCCTCTCCTCTCCCCACCACCACTGTCCTTTCGCATGGGCTGTCTGTTCCCTGCTGGGACACAGGATGATACACACCCCTCACTGCTTCACCTTTCACATTTTCTTGAGAGCATAACCACTCACTTGTTCAGAGATGATCGCAAGGCTAAAACAATATACTACATTTGTAAAGTGTTTAGCACACTGCCTGGCATATATGAAGTGCTCAATAAATGTTGGAGATGGTTATATATGGGGATGGGTATCAAGCTGGCTAGATGGAGTGTCCCTTAAAGTCATCCCATGAAGTGACAGCCTCATGAAACGCTCTCTGGTAAAAAGTAATAAACATCTAGGAGCCCAGCAAGTCCCATTCGTAGACATTCATAATAGGCGTTATTATAACAAAGGCCATGAGAAGTCTCATGATGAAGAAAAGTTTGGATTTCATGTATCCCTAGAACATACACTCTCTCATGTGTATTTCCCACTTTACATTTAAAGAAACTGAGGCACCAAGAGATTCCGTGTGATAGTTTGGAATCAACCTCCCCAGGGCAAGGGAAGGGCTGCATCTATTGGTTCTCCCAAAACTCTTTCTGCAGCTTTGAAGACAGGTACCACATCGGGTCCTGCAGGTCTACTGTCTCCACCTGGCCCCGCAGAGATCCCCCGCTTCTTGCCTCTGTTCCCAGAAGTCACCGTAAAAGCCCCCAGCCCGCACGGGGACTAGCGCACACTTACAAATTACCACAGCAAAATGGATTGCCTTGACAAAATGTAATGTTTTGTGGCAGAGCCCAAATATGCATTTCATTCTTGAGGAGCAGCTCAAGGAACTCGTTGGAAATATTAAATTAAGCAGTGTAACAGCTGAGAATAATTGGGTTTTCTGCCCTGTTGCCTGTGATTTTGTGTGGTGGTTGAGGCAGCTGGGCAGTTCTGTTTGACTAGAGGGGAGAGAGAGCGAGTGCCTGGGATTGCTGTGGGGTGTGGGAGTGGTCCCTGGGGGGCTGGGTGGGGTGGGAGGGTGGGTGTGGTTTAATCCCACGTTGAGATGGGAGAAGCTCCAGACACTATCCCCAGAGTCCCAAAATCAAAACATCCCAGCCTCCAAGTGATGCCTTTCTGTTCCCATTTCATGGATGGGGAAACTGAGTCCTAAAGGGACATCTTAGCAAGGCAGTGAAAGAGCTTAGATTTGAGCTGTGGATTCTGACAAAGCTATTTCCGCTATATGCCCCCTCTTTATGATGGTCCCGAAACCACAGAACTCAGCCAATTTGCTTCTAAGGTAACCCAAAGATCACAGGTTCTGGGGGCAGAGCGAGCCATGTGCAGCGAGCCATTCAGCATTTTCCTCCTTGTGAGACCATGCGCAAGTCTCATGACTCTGAGACTCAGTTTCCCTCTGTAAAGTGGGGTTCGATGTGCTAACATTAGAAGGGAGGCAATGAGCATTTTTAACTGGGCTCATGAGCACACATGTCCCAGGAGTATTGTTAAAATGAAGTCTGAGACTCAGTGGGTCTATGAGAGAGCCCGACATTCCGCATTTCTAACAAGCTCTGTGGGGATGGCCATGCCTCTGGGATCAACCTTTGGAGAAGAGTTCATAACGCATGGGAATTTCTCAGTCAGGGCCTGGCATGCAGTAGGCACTCTATCAATGTACTTCTCTCTTTGTTATTCTATTATTCCTTCGAGCACTCTGACTTATCTAGCATGTTTCTGAAAAACTCAATTGGATAGAAGATGGGGTGGGGGAAGTGGTGTCTTGGTGGCAGATTCGATGGGCTCTTTGAGAGGCAGAAACATCAGATTCAACTTTATGCCCTTCTGATCCCCACCTGCAATGACCAGGCCAACTTGATGGCGGGCAGGCGTGAGTCATGGCTGACAAGCTCTGTGGGGCTCCACAGCTGGAGGGCTACCATCTGCACATCACCCAGCTCTGCAGGGGAACTATTCCTGCATTTGCGCATTTTCCAACTGTTTGCCCAGGAATGTCAGCCCAGTTAGCCTGGGCACACACTGCCTGGCAGAGCACAGCCTCTTTGATGACGGGGGAATATCTTTCTCTGTATTCAACCTCAAGAATGCATCCTCGGGCACTCAGAAATGAAGACAGGGTAGAGAGACCTTCCCTCTGTCTCTGGGTCACCTCCTAAGATCTCCTCTGACCTCACAGAGCTGACAATGTCATTTAGAAGCAGATTCTGTCATTTAGGGGCTATGTGATCTCAGGCAAGACACCTCCCCGCTCTGAGCCTTAATTTGCTCATCTATAAAGTATATGGAAGTCTTTAGGTATAGAGCATAGAGCTTATGGATGAGAAGTCTGGGGTTTGTCTCCAATTCAACCCCAAATCCATCACTTCCTTGCTAGGTGAATTAGCTCTCTGAACCTCAGCCTCTACATGTAAATGGGCTTAACAGTAGTGCCTCCTTCACAGACAGGTTTTGAGGATCCAGCAAGATAACTTGCATAGTCCTTAGCTCAGTGCTGGCACAAGGAAAAGGCATAGTGAATGCAGTTATTATTTGCAAAAATAAAGAAAATTCATCTCCTTCATCAGGTGTATTATTAGACTTTGATCATGATCAAAATCTATCCTAAATTCTTCTTTCAATGTAAAGTATTAATTTTTTTGAAGATTTTATTTATTTGACAGAGAGAGAGAGAGAGTGCACAAACAGGGGGAGCAGCAGGCAGAGGGAGAAGCAGGCTCCCGCTGAGCAAGGAGCCTGATGCAGGACTCGATCCCAGGACCCTCGGATCATGACCTGAACTGGAAGCAGACGCTTAACTGACTGAGCCACCCAGGCATCCCTGAAGTATCAATTTTTGTGGCATCACATAGAATGATGATGATGAGGAGGAGGATGATGGGATGGTGATATCAACTTTCCCAAAGTTATCGGACACTTATTACATGCTAGGCACGGCTCTAAATTCTTCACTTGTGTTACTGCATACAATTTTCATAAGAACTCTGGAGGACTGATTATGGGAGATAGTATATTATTCCCTATTTTACTAATGAGGAAACTGAGGCATTAATAAGCTTAAATAAGTTGCCAAAGATCACACACAGTTAGTGTATCAGCCAGCTATGGCCACAATAATGTTATGTAACAAACAACCACAGACATCTCAGTGGCAAACAAATATTGGTTACACACTTGGGCATCTATGTGTTGCCTGGGACAATCTCGGCTGGACTTGATGGGGCTCAGCTCTAGGTCTGCTCCGTATGTCTCCCATCCTCCTTGGACCAGCAACTTATGGCAAAAGGCCAATGTCACGTATGCTTGTATACTAACATCCCATGAGCCAAAGCCAATCATATGGTCAAGTCCAGAGCTAAGGGTTGGAAGAGTAACCTCTCTATGAAGGCCTGGGAAAGTTGTGAACATATTACACTACTACAGAGGAGTCAAGATCTGAAACCGATAAGTCAATATTCTACAACAGATGAAGAGACAGTGAGGTGATGAGCTCAGTGAGACTAGTGGAAGAACTTGCCATCTAAAGTGCTACACCAGAAGTCTACCTAATTCTTCTGAGTGTTAGGTACATAAGTATAAAATGCTGGACTTTGTAAAGAGCTCTAGTTGGGCCAGTGTAAAATCCATATTTTACACGTAAGGCCATTTGACAAAATTTAAGAGAGAATAAAACATCAGAATAATATCCAAAGTGCTTCACTTTGAAGAATTCCAAGGAGGAAGCATCATTTATCTACCCATCCAGCCTTGAATTCATTCGACTACCTAACCCTCCATCCATCCATCCATCCAACCACTCATCCATCCAGCCAGCCATCCAGCCATCCAGCCATCCATCCACCCATCCTCCTACCCAGCTATCCAACAAGTGTTTATTGAGTTCCTGATGCAAATACAAATCTGGTCTCTATCCTTAAGGTGTTTATAGTGTAGTGGAGGAGACAGGCCTATCAGACAATTATACAAGTAAGTATGATATTGAGGAGAGGAATGTGATATAGCGAGAGGGCAGAAAAGGAGACATGACTTATGGAGAGTCTGAAAAATGGCATTTGAAGAAAGATTAGGGGGGTGTATGGGAGCCAAGTAGATGGAAAAAGAAGGGAAGAACTTTCCAAGTGGGGAACACCTTAGGCCAAGGACAAGTGAGGAGAGGAAATACAATTTTCTCCTAGAACCCCTAAGAGGCTGTGGCTGGCTCACAGTGCACAGGAAGGTTATGGTGTGAGGCAGTACTGAGGAGGGCCTTAGGACAAGGACTTGTAGGACCTTGTAGGCTGGGGGAGGGTATGAGTCTACACTATGGGGAGAGAAGGTCCTGGAGATGAGAAGGATTCCAGTGGCCAGGGTGTTGGAAGTATCTAGGAGGTCATGCAACTTTGAAAACACTGCTGTGGTTATTTGAAGTCAGCAGTGGGAAGAGCAGCTGACAGGGTTCCATGTCCTCCTCCATAGTGCCAGGTACCATCAGCCCACCTAATCCCACAGCTCAGCTTTGCCAACAGAATTCAGGTCTGGATTCAGACAGATGTGGGGTTGATTCCTGGTTCCATCACTCCCTCAGTATGTGACCCTGGACAAGTCATGTAACCACTCTGAACCTCAGTTTCCCCATCAGCAAAATGCCAGTCATCTTTGGAGGGAAGGAACCTACCCCTTTCTACCTGCCCCAAAGCCACCCCCTCCCCCAGAAAGGAATAAGGGGGCTCTCGTATCTCAAGCTAAGTCTGCATTGTTCCCTGAGCCACATTTCATGGGTTACATTTTGGTAGAGTCTGGGATATGGCATTAGAAGATGCTGGGATACAGTGCGAGCTCCATATCTCTCTGTTCCATCACCTGGGCCCTTGCTGTGGACGATCCATCAGGATGGAGGCCAGCACTGCTCACATGACAGTGCAAGGAAGCTTTTGGAGCACCTCCTGAAGTCTGCAGGTAGTCTATAATCAAATTTATTACAAGTAACCTTCTGCATGCTGTTTACACCATAAACTTGCATCAAGCACCTGCCATGAGCCAAACACTGTGTGCTGTTGGAAACAATTGGCCCAGTGGAATTCCAGCCCCCACGATGCCCACAGATTGGAGGTGGGACAGACTCCACATAGAAGGAGGGTCTCTGGAAGGATCAGAAAGAGAGTGGGAGAGGTCAAGGCTCAAGAGCAGGACTCAGCTTGGTCTTTTCCATCGCTGTGGCTCCCCAGGGCCTGAGCACCTAGCAGCACCTGCTAGCGACATGTGGCCACTTAGAGCCATCATAATAATTGTACAGCACCTCACTGTATATTTTGAGGTGCCAACAAACAAACATAAGATCAATCTGTAAATGTGTCCTACTTGAGACCCCAAACCAGCTCAAGTAGCTATGTCTGCTATTGGTTTTCCATTGTCCCCAGGTGATCCCAGGCACTTGATCTGATCATGTCACTACTTTGGACCTTCACGGCATGAAACAGAAGGGGGGATACTAGAATCAGCATTCGGAGACCTGGTCCTGCAGCTAGGACAGTAAGACCTCCAGTGAGAATTTCTCCTCTCCAGATCTTTCTTCACGGATGCCTTCCAAAGGCCCTTTCTGTTCTGCCAAAGAGAATTCTCTTGTTTGACTCTGTTTTCTTATTTGATATCACGTCTCTCTTTCCCAACAGCAAACAGCTGCTCGGGGATGTACCACAGGTTGCCCAAACTTGCAATTCATCCTAACAATGAGGAACATCCCACTCCTAAAACCAGCACTAGGAATTGGAAAGAGAGTCCTTTCCAAACTCCTATTCTAGGCACAGCTGCCTCTAGATTGTCCTTGAAAAATGTGACCCATCATTTCTTCCTCCTTCATTGTTCATTCACAGAACACTCAGAGCATGGTACCAGGCACTCACGAAACGCGACACATCACTTTCCTTTCTCTTCGATTTGTCTCCCCCCCGCTCTTCATTTTATTACATATTCATTTATTTATTATTTGTTTATTTTCAAACCCCAAAGACTTTCAGTTGAGCCTATGTGCCTGCAAACTTCCCCAAACACGGTTGTGTGTGACATTGACAGAAATAGTTCGTGATCAATTCCAAAGGCCCCACTGATCTTTTTTTAAGAAGGTACTGCTGTGGTTCCACAGCAGAGTATGCCGTTGTGATTTTGCAGAGTACTTGCCGTGAAATCTAGAGCCCCACCCCGCCCTTCTTCCTGACTTGAAACGCCTGTGCCTCCTTTGGGAAATGTCTAGGAGTGGCTTCAAATCCCTGGTGTGGCTGCTGAGGCATAAAGAATTCTGTCTCTTTTGGGCCCTTGCTCGGGGTCTGCAAGGAGCAGTGTTTCCCCGGGTGTGGTCTGGGGAACCACCAGGACCAGGATCTCTGGGGGTGAGGCCCAGAAATCTGCATTTCTGCAAGGGCCCCAGGTGATTTTGATGTTCATTGAGGTATAGAGAGTCACTCCTATCATTTGAAGGGCAGAAGTTTTCCAAATGGAGGAAAATAATTACAGAAGTTCTACGTGGTTATGAATCTCAGCTAATTAGCTTCAGGTTAGGAAAATAGAAAGTTTTGGTCACATGGCATCTGGACTCTGGCTTTCATGCCACCCATGGGTAGACTGGCATGGTACTTAATTGAGCAGGGTTTTTATGATATATCCATCAGCCCAATTCCACTTCCACTTGACAAACCAGGGAGACCCCCTCCCTAAATTATTCCTCAAACATGCCATTTCTTCCTGTTTTTCTGCCTATTAGCAACTTTTCCTGGAATGTCTTTATCTCTAGTAGGAATGCCTGCCACCAAACTCTTATACATGCCTCAAAACCCAACTGGAACCTCATTGCTTCCTCCTAGCTCCGTGAGTACTCCGTCCTTCTTTGTGCTTCTGTGGTTGAACATTCCACAAAGAATCAACAGTCTGAGCTCCCAGTTATTTTACCCCACAGAGTCTGGTACTGTATTTAGCACTTGAGATATTAGAGTGTGTTTATAAATAATTGAAAGCATATCGCACCTGTCCCTTTACATGCATTCTCCCTGGCCCCCTCCAATGCAAGGACTGAGTTTAGTTCCTAGTGTAGGTGCTCCAGTCACATTGGAGGGACTGACATTCACATGCCCATCTCACCAGCTTGGGCCGGCCAGGAAAAATAAAGCCGTGGGGCTCTGAGGATGATAAAGGATCTGGACAAGCCAGAGAGCAGCCTTCTGATTGTCAGCTGCCTTCACCCCCCTGTAAGCTCCAGCCTAAGGAGAGCTGAGGTCCCAGTGGGGCTGTAAGTGGGAGAGCACCTTGCTAACTTTGAACTGTGTCCTTGGTACAAAATCAAACTCCAACTTAGCACTCACAGCACTCACAGATAAACCAGCCTCAGGCAGACCTCAGTCTTTCCAGAATGAGGGCAGTCGCCTTCCCTTGAACCAACACAGCCTAGGTGCCACTTATTTATAGACCCAGAGGATCATGGGGCTGGAAGGCTACCCAGATCAGCCACCCCTCCTTGGTGAGAATGTATCTGTGTAGGCTGATGCTTCAGGGAAGCTTCCAAGCCTTTCAGAAAATCAAGAAAATCTAATTAGGAAACTGGCTTCAGTTCATCCACGTACGTTGGGCGTTCCTTCTGCACCAGCAGATCAAAGTTTGAATCCCGGCTGTCTTGCTTAATGGCTGTGCAACTTCAGAGAACTTGTTTAACCTCTCTGGGCCTCAGTTTCCTTGTCATAAAATAGGAATAATAAAACGTGTCCTGTGTGGTTGTTGTGTGTCTCCGTGGAGGGAACACTTTGGACAATTTTGTCTTCCCTATTCTAATTATTAATGTATTTCTTTGTTTTTATGATTGTATCTTGCCAGTGCTGTGATTTTTTTTTTTCTGGTTTGAGGATTCCTGCACTATTGAGCTTTCTAAATCCCATCTCTGCTTATGAAAACTCCCTCTAAGCTTTTCCTCTTTCTTGGCTTTATATATTTTCTCAAGTGAGATCTCTCTGCTGAAATTCATTTCCCTGCCAATCTCCAATTTGATGTATCATCCCGATCATGCTATATTATGTTTGGCAACATAATGTGATGTGACTCTGGCTGCCGATGACGGATGGGGTACCCGTCAGCAAATGGAACAGCACCCAATTTTCTAAAGAGCATTGTTACAGAAACAAACAGGATGGCCTTTTAACTTGTATTGATTTATTTCTGAAGAATGAGCCCCTCTCTTACTTTTACAAGAGCTGTAATTAGAGGGTAGAATTACCTTTCTGGGGTGAGGGCTCAGGGAGCTGAATGGCCAGGGGGTCGTAGGGGAGAGCACAGAGTGCGTGAGGGATGTAGGCAACAGCCCCTGACATGCCGGTGGGCCAGATTGAGCACAGGAAGCATGGGGGTTAAACACATAAAAAATCCTTCTCCACTCCCTCCCTTCCTCCGTCCCTCCGTTCCTTCCTTCTTCTCTCCTTCCTAATATCCATTCATCCACTCATTCATCCACCCATGGATTCATCATTCATCCATCCATACATTCTCTCTCTTTCTTTCTTCCCTTCTTTCTCTTTCTTTACTCCCTGCCGTCCATCCGTTTATCCATCCATCCACTCATCTGTTCATCCATTTATCCATCCGCTCCTCTATCCGTCCATTTTGCCTTTCTTCCTACCATCCAACCACCATCTTTCTTTTCCCTTCCTTATCTCTTTCCATCTTTCCATCTATCTCTCCACTCATTCATCCATCTTGCCTCCCTGCCTCCCCTCCCTCCTTCCTGCCCTTTTCTATTCAATATTTTTGAGGACCATGCCTGTTATAATGTAGAAGAGTGACTCAGACAAATCAGATTCCAAAGCTAGTTGTGCCGTGTGACCTTGGAGAAGTCAGCTCCCCTCTCTAAATTCCCTTGGGCTCCCCCTCGCCTCTCCTTTGCTCATTTCCCTCCAGCCACTCCAGCCACAGTGCTCTTTTCCGGGCACCCTCCCTCTGGGTGGTGTTTGCATTCATTTCCCCTCAGCTTCCTGGAGACAGCCCTGGGGCTCCCTCCCTCCCTCCTCTCAGGTCTCTGTTCCATGGCACCCTCTTCTGTCACTGTCCACCCCCCAAACTCTGCTTCACTTTCCCTTTAGCTGGTAGTACCATCTGGCATACTACACACACTGCTTATTTAAGAATATCTACTTATTTAATGTCAGTTCAGCAAGATGGGGATGAGGGAGGGCCGGTCAAAGGGTGGTTGTCATGGTCACTGCTGTGAACAGGGGCTTCATTGCCCCGGGGACCTCAGGATTTCAGAGTCCTGCACTGTACTGCTGAGGGTTGACCTTGGGGTAATTGCTGCCCCATGGGCCAGGACTGCTGTCCCAGCAGAAAGCAAAAGGCCTCACCACTTGTGCTTGACGTGGATGTTGTGGCCTGAGTCTAAGCTGCCTGGAAGCACCCACCACAGTCGCACTGCCATTGGAGGTGAGTTAAGGGCTGTGACACAGCATGCTAGGACCACTGCTCGGGCACTGCACAGCCCCACGTGTCAATGGACGCTTCCTCCCCAAGGATCTGTTTGTGGAAAAAAGGGCTGCCCAGAATTCCAGTCTCAGTCTGTCCTTCATGCACCGTGACCTTGGGCAAGTCAATCTTCTGGTCCGTGCCTCAGTTGCCCCATCAGTAAAATAAACAGGGTGGGCCAGACAGACCATGCTCTCCCACCTTTTCAAATGCAAAAAACTCTCATTTAAAAAAAATCATTAAAAATTTGTATGGGCTTAGTGGAGAACAGGAGAACAACAAGGCAATGTCATAGAAGAAAGGAATAATCCAACAAAAAGGAAACCTCTATTGATATTTTGGCATTTTTTATATTCTGAGACATTTCCATGCATAAATCCTCTGCCTCTCCTTTTCTCCATTCTCTTCCTCCTCCCTCCTCCCCCTTTCTCCTCTGGGCTCCATCCTCCTATCTCTCCCCTTCTTCTCCTCCCCCACCCTCCTTCCTCTCCTCCACTCTATGTTGCTACTTCTCCTGCCCCTCCCCTGCCCCCTCCTTCTTCTTTCTTATCACCATCCTTCTAAGAGAATGCTGGGATTTCTCTTTTGGTCCCTGTAAAATCCATAGCATCTAACCCAGTGTCTGGCACATAGCCGGTGCCTAATACACACCCACAGGAGGAAAGCACGAACAATCATCATGCTAGCTTAGTGACCATTTATTGAACACAGTGTGCACCAGGCCCTATGTAAGGCAGGGGCACCGGGGATACGCGGGATGGGGCCCCACACCTGAGGGGCTCTTGGCATTGCTGGAGCCACTCTGGGATGGCAGAGACTATGGGGGAATCCAGCCAATGAACATTAACATAAAACTACACACAAAACAAAATATGAAGGGACACAAGCTGAAAAAACATGGAGCCAACACAGAGGCAAAAAACAAGTAGAGAATGCTGCCAGACCCCTGCAGAGGGGGTCTGGAAGGACCCGGGGCCCAGGGGTATCCCATGCACATAATGACCAGGGAGGCAGACGGTAAGAGCAGGACCCAGGGTCTGCTGGGCCACGGCCACGAGGAGAGGGCATAGACACTTGGGAAATGACCTTGAAATCAATGGGAAGCTGGCACACGAGCCGGGGCCAAAAACAACAGCAACAACCCAGAAGGCAGGGTTTGCATGGGGGTCTTGGGCAGAGCCGCAGCAGCAGACAGTGTCAGGTCTGGTACGCGGGCTCTGGAGTCAGAGGGCCCCGTGTTCAAATCCTGACCGGGCTCTCTGAGCTCCCCATGCAAACCCCCGCACACTGCTGTGCCTCCCTGAGCCTCAGCGTCCTCCTCTGAAGAACAGGGGTCCTCACCTCCCTTTGCTGGCTAGCAGGGACAATGACACGCTCTGCTGAGCCTTGGGTCTTCGAGTGGGCCTTGCCAACAGTGACAACTAACCATTCTTGTTCCTTCACGTTGGTAACCACAGGCTGGGGCTCACAGGAGACATGCCGGAAGGCTGAGAATAAATTCTCACGCCGGTGCTCAGCCAAGCTGGGACTGCTTCTGACAGCCTACAGGCCACCTTTGGGGGTGTCTCTTCCTTTACTTCAAAGCACAGCACTCTGGGCGGGGGGAACAGTACCCTCTTACCATAAACACTCAGATAGCTGGCCCCACAGCAGGGCCAGCCAATCCCAGGGAGCAAATCTGTCCTATATAGTGACAGGGCCGAAGACTGTCCTATGAAATGATGGAATTGCAAAGTGCAGTGTTAGGGGCCCCCAAGGAGCACACAAGCACACTGTGGAACTGGGCTGTGTAGCCAGGCCACACAAAAGAAAAACCCTCAGGAGTATGGCAAAGCAGAAATTAATCTCCGTTCAGAGCCTGAAACCCAACCTCCAGCCTGGGCAAAAGCGTTTGATCCCCATTGTGATGACCCGGAAGGGAAGACATCCACAGCCCCGGAGAGGGAAGGTGGGCTGCGGGATGGGGGAAGCGTGTCTAGAGGAGGCGTTCATTGGCATTTTCCCAGACAATGGGTCTGAATGGTTGTCCCCCCCAAGACCAGGAGATACAAAGGCACAAGGAGACAGTATACATTGAAATGGGTTCAAATCCAGATTGGCTACATACGATTTTCCATTGGGTGGGGACAAGAGCTGTCCAGTTCACGGAGCTGGTGGAGAGATGAAATCAGGACATCCTTGTAGAGCACTGGCAAAAGACCCAGGGAACGGTGCTTTCTACCGTTACATCCTGGAGGGAATCTCTTTACTGTGACATTAATTCTACCCTTTTTAACCAGAAACTGCCACCCTTGAGCTCAGTGAGACACTGTCTCCACATCCATCATGACTCTGCGGCCCCAGAATGTATTCTTTCATGGTTCTAGAAGCTGAAGCTCAACATCAAGGTGGCACGGGGTTGGTTTCTCCTTGTCTGTGTCCTCACAGGACCTTTCCTCTGTGCAAATACATGCCAGTATCTCTCTGTGCGTCCAAATTTCCTATTCTTGTAAGGACACCAAGCAGATTGGGTTAGGGCTTCATTTCAACTTAATCACTACCTCCTAATACAGTCACATTCTGAGGCTATGGGGCAGGGTGGAGGGGTTAGTGGCTAAGGCTTCTAGTTAGAGGCTAGGGGGTTAGTGGCTAGGGCTTCGAGATACAAATTTCAAGAAGGGGGGACACAATTCAGTACATATAACAGGGCGGCATCTTCTCTTCCCCATGTCTTCATCTTTTAAGTGGTGGCCTGGGGGAAGGGGCACCCTACACCCTACCCTTTGCCTCCACCCCAAGCCCTTTGCCACTCCTGCTCCAAAGCATTCACTCCTTGGCTCGCCCAGACCTTCAAGGTTTGCTGTCCAGAGCCGATGACCTTCTGCAGCTTTCAAGCTCCAGGGTCACAGTCAAATAACCTGCTTCAGCCTCCGCGTGGACACCCAGGAGGGGTTTGCGCTCTGGAAAACTCTTCAGAGGACGCGAGGTCCCCTCACAGCTGCTTTGAAGCTGTTGTTCTGTTTATTTATTTATTATTTGGTTCCAAGTCATCGCTCTGCCGACCAGAAGGGCACGCATTCTGTTTGCCACTGGGTCACAGGAATTTTGCAAGCTTAGGAGACAATTGTCACTAGACACCCCCCCTTTCCACCTCCCAAATACCCCTCTTCTCCTTTCTCTCTCTCTCTCTCTCTTTCTCTTTCTGTCTTTTTTTTCCCCCCAAAAGGAGCCCATAATCACAGATATGCAGGAGGTAGGACAATGTCTTCTGCTAAGGGGGGAGTATTGGGGTCATCTTTTATTAAGAAGAAAGCTATTGAAGTGATGCTCTGAACATATTGCGATTAAAGCCTTGAAAGGTATTTCCCTCGTTAGTGTAAAAGGGAAGAGGGGAGCTGGCAATCTTGTTGATCAGCAGTGGCAATTTATTTTAAACTGTCCATTTTCTGGATGTCAGAGGACGACTTTTATGTATAATCTTATTTCCAATTTCAACAAAGAACACTTCACTCACGATCTGTGCGGAGATTTTTTTTTTTCATAGACAATAACCAATTATAAAAGCGGTTCTCTGCCACCCCCCCCCATCTCGTAGTGGTGTTGACATATGGAAATGAATCAAAATGTAATACGCATAATTACAAGCATTGTAAGCAGGGTACAATTAGTGTCTCTTCAAACCAATGTTGTAATCAAAAGACACCACTAAAACACTCCAAAAAGTGAGGAGACTATCCATGGGATTAGACACGGATTGGAAGGAATTTATTTTTCTTTTTTTCTTCTTGTCTCCTGTGTAGAGAGACGAAAGTCACCTCCTATTCTATTCCTGAGTGGGTGCAGAGAAATCAATTCTAATTATTTTCTCCACCCATCCAGTTGAACCCAGACAAGGAAACCTTGCTTTCAAAATGAATCCAGCCACATAGCGGGGGGTTATATTTTCTGAAGCATGCAAATCGGGGGTGGGGGGGCGGCATGTCTTTTAAGGTCGCGTCTTCCTGGAGAGGTGTCCTGTGTGGCAAGCTGACCAACAGGAGCCCTTTGGGCAGAATTTTGTCAGCCAGATGCATTTCTGTTTAGCCTGCAGTGCATTTGGGTGTGGGTGGTTGCTTTTTTATTTGTTTTATTGGTTGTTGATTTTCATTTGTTTTTTTATGGTGACTCTCTTGGCAACATTTAAAGATTCGGAGGGGTTCATGTGAAAAATAGGACTTTCACCTCCTCTTGAAAAATGTTCCGAGCTATCCATATATGACATACACTCTTCCAGGATACCGTCATTCCCTGGGGCCTGGTACCTAGAGACAGGGTCTAGAGACCGGACAGCATCTCCTGTTCTGCACGCCTTTACCTGTGCTCCTGTCCGTGTCCTTAGAGGCACCTTACCCTACCCCACCCATGTTACTGAACGTAAGGAGTCAAAGGGGTTCCATTTGTCCACCATTTACAAGGAAACCACCACACGCCAACCACTCCCGCTTTGACTCCGTGCACTGCCTTTCTGTCTTCTTCTTTCTCTCAGAAGTGCACATCCCACCTGAAAATCCCCATCATCTTGCCCCCAAGCTCAGCTTGGGTGTCTCGTCTGCCAGAAAGCATTCACTGACTATGCTCACCCCTCTCCCCCAGAGCCTCTCTGGGACAGCACGGATCCCTCTTGACCATGCTCATGCCTCCGCGGAAACCCTTCCCACCATGCTGTTCATCCGGGCGTTGCTCCCTCGCCTGGATCTCCCAGAAAGTGAGGTCCCTGCCTCTTCCATGGCGGCGTCCCAAATGCCTAGCATAGACTCTGGCACATGGAAGGTGTGAAGTCCTTGTTTGGATTTCTGAATGAATTATTCAGTGAATGCTGCCTCTTTGTTGTCTCCTAAGCGAGGCTGGAGTAAGAGAGAAGGGGAAAGCGATCGACCGAGAACTTGCTAGGCGTCTGCCGCTTGGTTCGTGTGGCCTCCTGGGAAAAGAGAGATCCCTGGGCTCTACCTTCTACTCCAGATTCGTCACCTATCAAGATATTCACCCCCCACTCAAAAGAAGCCAGTTCTCATTGTCAGATAGGTGCCGCTACCACAAGGGCCTGCTTCTGTGCCTTCCCCCGTATCTACACCTACATCCCTATCTACACGTGGGCATGTGTCTACGTCTGCAGTATCTTTCATCTGGGTCTCATTTCAGCTTTGGGTTGCTCCTAATAGCAAATATTTGGAAACTACTTAAGGATCTATCGTCAGGGCCCCAGTTCCACACACTGCTCTGTGGTCAAGTACTAGAATATTCTGAAACCATGATCATAAAGGTGGTCATTCAATGACATCGGGAAGGGATCGAGCTTTCTGGGGACAGGAGCGGGAGACGAGTGTGCAAACCTTGATGCTTCATCTAGAAATGCATACATGCGGAGAGGTGTTTAGAAAAATTTCGGCCAAATATGAAGTCTTCCTAGGCGGTAGACTTTTCTGCTGCTTTTGCTCAGAAGTATCCATTCTCCTTAGCATTTTTAATATTAACTGTGATTTTGCCCTGAAGCAATGGAGTGACTGTAAATGCATTGGCCTGGCATCCACCTTGTCCCCTGTCTCCTGTCCCGTTGCCCACAATCCCCTGCCACACCTCCCTAGCACGCGATGGACTGGGTCTAGGCCATGCTCTCCCAGTTTGGCAAATTCATACTTGACTCTGTTCGTGGGTTCAGTCTCTGGAGTCAGGGCCCCTTGTTGAGCCAGATTTAGCAAATATTTGCTCCTGAAACAGGGTCATACAAAGTTCGAAGGCAAAATTGCCACAGAGAGGATCTAGATGAAGGCCCATTCTGTGCAGATGGGGAAACTGAGGCCCAGGGGGACACAGGAAATAGCAGAAGTCAGAGGCAGACATGCCAGGTCAGAACCCTGGCTCTGTCCCTTGGCAGCTGTGTGACTCTGAGACAAGGCTCATCCTTCTCTGTGCCTGCCTGTCCTTTCTCCTCTGTAAAACTGGTATAATAATGGCAAAAGGTTGTTTTCCAGGATTAAATATGACAGTCCCTGGGCCTGAGCACTTTGCCAATGGAAAAATACTAGCAGGATTAGAATTGTCACCGTGAACTTGAACAAGTTTCCCAAACTATAGGAAAAAAAATATGTGGGTGTATATACATATACACACACACACACACACATATGTATATATATATACACATATCATAAAAATGGTAAGTCCTCAGAACACCAGGCTCTGGAGCAACAGATGCTGTTTATTGTCACGTGGTCCCAGATGCGAAGTCCTTCCTGCCTGGCCCAAGAGGACAGGGGAACATTCTCCTTTCCCCTGGAGCCTGCTGTCCCCCTGCCCAGGGCCTTCTGCGGACATCTGGGCAGAGTCTCCCAGGCTAGACTTGGCTGTCTCTCTGGGGCTAGCACATCAGGAGGGCCATTTCTAGTCAGCCCAGAGCCTCCTCTATGCCAAGGAAGGTGGGGAAGAAGGCTGCCGAGAGAAGCAAAAATCTACTCCGGGTCAGCAGGGCGGCTGGCCCGGGGCCCAGTCGGGGGGAACCTTTCTGGAAAGAGCTCCCACCCAGCCGGCTCTCCCATAATGCACCAGGTGCCTTCTGCTGATAAGACCGGGCTGTGGAGCCTTGAGGCGCGTGACAGGAATAGGCGAGAGATGTGTCTATTCTTGAGGGCCGTGAGAGCAAACTCCAGCTCGATGACGAGCAGGCCGATAAGACAGAAGCAGTCAAGGCCTAGGGCATATTTTCCCCTCCAATTTTAATTTTTTTTTCAATTTTTTTGTTTTGTCTCCTGTTCCCTTCTTATTAAGGGAACGAGAAGAAGTGGCATCCGCCAGCCAGGGACGGATGAAATGTGTGCACATTTATGGAAGATTCTCAGAGCCAGTCCTGTGTCTCTAATATGGAAATCCCAAGGGTAGATTTCTTGCCTTCATGATGTTGAGAAATTTTTGTTTCTTCTTTGCCTTTTGATGAATTTTCTAAATATTTCTTGCCATGACCAGGCATTGTGTTGATCATCCAAAAAAAAAAAAAAGAGGTTGCTTTTGAATGTAAGTTTGGGGTCTCCCTTCATGTTGGCTCCTAAGCATGCTCGCAGGAGATGGAGAGTGTGACCCTAATGGGGTGCTGCTCATCAGAAGATGCGTGAGAAGGTCATGTGCCCCCTGACCCCAGTCCTCTGTGGGGAAATGTTCTGGAAAACTGTCCTGGAAAACAGCTGGGCACTTTTCTTAGAAACTTGACATGTACCATATGACCTAGCAACCTTAAATAAATCCTGGGTATTTATTATAGAAAAATGAAAACTTATCTTTTTTAAAAGATGTTATTTATTTGTTTATTTGACAGAGAGAGACACAGCGAGAGGAGGAACACAAACAGGGGGAGCGGGAGAGAGAGAAGCAGGCTCCCCGCCAAGCAGGGAGCCTGATGCAGGGCTCGATTCCTGGATCCCGGGATCATGACCTGAGCTGAAGGCAGACGCTCAACGACTGAGCCACCCAGGTGCTCCTGAAAACTTATCTTTGCATAAACACCCATACATGGATATTCATAGCAGCTTTATTCGTCATAGTCTCCAACAGGAAATGACTTGGCCTTCCGTGGGTGAGTGGTTCAGCAAACAACAGTTCGTCCATACAAAGGAATATTACTCAGCAACAAAAAGGAGCAGACTGCAGACACATGTATCACCTTGGACAGACCTCAGGGGCATTGCTCAAAGTACGAAAAAAGAAAGCCAATCTTGAAGGCCCATGTGCTATATGACAGGAATATTCAAAACTGAAGAAGAGAATGTTCTGCATGAAAATTCTCAAAGTGACACAGGTAGAGCTAGATGGGACAGATTGGTGGCTGTCAAGCACTAGGATGGCAGTGGGCAGTGACTATCTAGGGTGAAGGAGGGAGTTTCTTTGGTGATGAAGCAGCCGGTATCTTGTGCATGGTGACAGTCCCTCAAACCTACACGTGTGACAGAATTTCACAGAACCATACACCAAAAGAAAAACAAGTTCACATTAAACCTGTGAAATCCACATTAGGTCATGTTCAAGTTAATAGTGTTGCACTAATGTCAATTGTCTGGCCTTGCCCATTTTATTATGGTTACATAAGATCTCGTCACTGGGGGACGCTGGGTGAGAGGTACATAGGAATCCTCATCACTAGTTCCACAACTCCTCATGAATCATTAACTATTTTAAAATAAAACAGTATTGAGAACAAAAATTTTTTTAAAATATTTTTTTAAAAACCTATGTCTAGAGGGCCCTAGAGGGGATGGAAAGGAAGATGAGGATTATTCAGATGAACCATAAAATGTGATTCATCATCCCATTGGACTGTCAACAAAGCTACAATTAGTGATCATCAGCTCAAGTGCCAGAGGGTCCTAGAAGTGTCACCAACAATCATTGGTCATGTTTTCCCGGTTGACCAATTGCTACCCCACCCTAAGTCTTTAAAAAAAAAAAAATTCAACATACCTCTTAGGCTAATGTCAATAGCAGAATTGCCCAGGGCTTGAGATTATGGCATCAGGATCCAGGAAAATCTGAGTTGATGTTGCCTATTCTACCAAATTGTTGCGTGGCCTTAGGCAAGTTTATGATCTTAGCTTATCTGAAGGATTTTTTATTAATATAAAAGTGGGGTAAGGAGTGCCTGGGTGGCACAGTCGGTTAAGCCTCTGACTCTTGCTTGTGGCTCAAGTAGTAATCTCAGGGTCATGAGATCCAGCCCCACATTGGGCTCTGTGCTCAGCTCAGAGTCTGCCTCAGACTCTCTCTCCCTCTGCCCTTTCCCACCACTCTTTCTCTCTCTCTCAAATAAATCAATCTGTTTAAAAAACGAAGTGAATCAGGATCTTTGCAGATTCAAGTGACAGAAACCCAACTCAAATACCTTGAGAGACAGGAAATGTATTAAGCCACAGAACTGTAAAGTTCAAGAGGCCTAACTTCAGGCATGGCTGGATCTAGGTGGTCGAAGAGTGCTCTCAGGACTCTTCTGTTATCTCTACTCCAATTTCTTTGTGTTTGTTTCATTCTTAGGCAGGACCTCACTTCACAGGAACAAAAAGAGTGCCAATAGCTCCAAGCCTATCTCCTCCTAGTTTAACAATTGTCATTGAAAGAACATCCCTTTCTTAATAGTTACAGCTAAAGTCCTACAATTGAGCCTTATCTCTGGCTTCTATCACATCCCCATCCCCATCAATCACTGACACCAGGAGAAGAGAAGATGCTGATTGGTCAGACCCAAGTCAGAGCAGGACTCCTGCTCTTTAGGCAAGCAGAGAACACAGGGATTGCAGAACATGTCAGAAGCACATGGGGACTTTTTTTTCTGGAAGAAAATCAATGTATCTTTAGCAGGAAGAAGGAGGAATGGAAGCCAGGCTGGTAAAACCAACAGATGTCCAGCAGAGAGGGAAAGAGCGTCATTATAAGGATAAAATATTTCATGAGACAGCTCATGCAAAGAACATGCAAGGTGGCAGGTGCTTATAAGGAGATTAACGAAGAGGTTTTCTTCATCATAAGTGGTCAGCATTGCTGATGAGAGGAATTTTACATGGGCTACAGCTGCATTTCAGACTAGCCCCGCAGCAGCTCCAGGCTGCCTTTCTTACTGAGCATGCCACAATCCTGAGCCTCTTTCCATTTGGTCCCAGTCTGAGACTGTGTCTTCTCTACCAGACTGACTTCCTTCAGAGAGTCTGATTCCTTCCTCGCTCTAAAAATCAGACCCAGTCAGCATTAATGGCGGCGTGCCAGGCACGGTGCTAGACATTCTTCATTGTAATTGTTGCCCCAACCCAGGACGGATGACAGATGGTGTTGCTCCATTTGGCAGGTGAGCAAACTGAGTTTCAGAGGGGGCCAGCACATGGTTTGGAAGTGACAGAGCTGGATCTCAAAACCCAAAGCTCCAAATGCCTTTTGCTTCAGAAGAAAGCCCCCTCAGGGTGCCCAGAATTTCACCAGTGAAATTCACCTGGCAAAGCTGACCTCAGCACAGAGCTTCCCTCCACCTGCTCCCCGGGATTCCTCATTCTTGTCCTAACGGTGTTCCTATTTCTCTTGTTTTATGATGCTGACCTACTGGAGGCCAGGGCATTAATAATACCATAAGCTGTGCTAAAGTAGAGCAATTAGCAACACAATCACTTCCTCTGCTCCATTTACACCAAGCCCAGAAATAGCATTCGATCCTGTATGCCAGGCTAGGGCAGGGGCATCCACTTTCCTGGAGCTGAGGAACCCTTGCTCTTGCCTAAGACATTAAAATTAGGTCTGTGTTTGTTCGGCCGGCCCAGCCAGCTGGTGGAAGGCAAATCAAGAAGCATTTTTTTTGGTGGCTGGATTAAGCATTGGGGCCAAGGAAGTCCTCCTATCTCCCAAGCTAGGCACACACATGTTCTCCACTCAGTTTCTCTCCTTCCAGTGCACAGACACACATGCACACACACAGGCATGCACACAAACACACGTCTGTGTGCTATTTTCTTCCTCTTAATTTAATTGATACAAAAATCTTTTGTTTATTTCCATCTTTTTTCTGGGAAGGTTGGTTGCTATTGGCTTATTTTCTGTGTGTGAATGCGGCCGTGTGTGCACGTGTGTGTGCGTGTGCGTGCGTGTGTGTGTGTGTGTGTGTGTGTGTGTGTGTTTCCTGGTCATTATTTTTCCCAACTGCATCTCCACAAAGAGTCGAAATTCAACCACGTTTGGAAAATAAATACTGCCAGCATCACATTTGTTAAAGCTGGAGCCTGTTGTCAAGATCAGCCTGGCTGCTGGGTACCCTGTGTGGGTCTTGAGAAAAACAGAATAATTCACACAGCCCATGTTCTCTCTAAGCTAAGAGCAGAGTATACATTCCATCATCTCTGCAATGCACAGATTTCCTGGGTGTCTTTGTTTCCTGGTGTGGTTAAAGTTGGTCACCAAGGACATGCTTAGCTCAAACCACCTTGCTTGGCCACTTCTGATCATTTTAAGAGTCGGGATTTACTGAGGACCTACTATGTACCCACAGCTGTGTGAGAGCTGGGTCCATACCAGATCCGCTTTTCCAGGTATGATTCACCCAGAACTTGATATATTGGCTATATAAGGAGCTCTTGGTAATAATAGCAATAATAATTGCTAACATGTATTTGCATACTCTATCCTAGGCAAATTGTTACATAGTATTAATATTTTTTAGATTAATATCTGATACTTAGTATTAATGTTTTTGTCTTACTGAAAAGTACTTCAAACATAGAGACAAGAATCCAGAAAATATAACGGACACACCAGCTTTGAGAAATCTTAACCTAATGCTGTACTTGTTGCCGATCATTTTCTTCCAGAAGGAGACATTACAGATAGAACTGAGTCCCCAGTGCGCCCACCTTGATCCCAGTTTTGTCTCCAACCCTCCTACCAGGAGCCTAAATTTGGAGTTTATGATGCCAATAGATGCTTTTAAATGATGATTACATGATTCTGCATCCTTAAATGTGACATCGTGTTGTGCGTACAGATTTTTAAACTCCTCAGGAATGGTGTCTAGGTGAACACATTCTGTGTCTTGCTATTTTCTTCCCACTGTGTAGAGATGATCGCATTTGATCCTCACAATGGGCTTAGGTGGCTGGTGCCATTTTTACAGGTGAGGAAGCCGAAGCACAGAAGGGATAAAATGCTCGGAACTTATACATCCTAAGGTTAAGCATGTGTCTAAACAGTGACTCAGCAGTTCTACTCTTGAGTTCACACCCAAAAGCAACGAGCATTTGGGGGGTACAAACGACTTGTGTAAGACTAGGGGCACCTGGGTAACTCAGTCAGTTAAGCATCTGCCTTCAGCTCAGGTCAAGATCTCAGAATCCTGGGATCAAGCCCCGCACTGGGCTCCCTGCTCAGTAGGAAGTCTGTTTCTCCTTCACCCTCTGCCTCTCCCCCTCCTTGCGCTTTCTCTCTCTCTCTAATAAATAAATAAAATCTTAAAAAAAAATACTGCATAAGAATGTTCCTAAGGTCTTCACGCATGAGAGCTGAAAATTAGAGACAACCCAAATTCCATCCACAGGAGAATGGACAAGAACACTGGTGAAATCATGTTGTGGAATAGTACACAGCAATGAAAAAGAATGAACTTGCAAGCCCTCCCACCCCAACAGCACAGATGCATCTCACAGATATAACCCTGTATGAGAGAAACCCAACAGACAGAGACCCTACTATATGGCCCCATCAGCACAGGAGTTCAAAAGCAGATGACAGTAGGGGTCAGAGCAGTGATGACCTCTGGGGCAGATGGGTTGATTGGGAGGGCCATGGGAGCATCTGGGCCATCAGAAGTGTTCCACACCCAGATCTTGGTGGTGTTCCCATGAGGGTCTGCCTATATAGAAAAAATTTCTGGCTTTGCCTCTAGATGTATGCATCATATTAAGCATGGTCCATACCTCTGTGATAATGATGAAAAGTCACGTACATGGAGCCATACAGATCATCTGTGGCAAAGTCAGTCTGGACCCAGACATTCTGAATCTGTGCACTTGACCATTACTCTGAATATTTATGAAGGGAATGTGGAGGAGCAGACAGACACTCTGTGTCTTGGTTTTCTTATCTGCTAAGTGGGCATCACACTCTAGGCCCCAGAGGGTAATTTGGGGTCTTAAAATGAGGAAATGACTGTATAGGGCGTGGCATCTCTTGCGAATCAGGCTTCCTTTTTCTTTGCTTGGAGAACAGGTTGACCTCTGAGCTTTCTTGCCACTTTAAGACTCTGTGATTTATGGCATTTTATGCAAATGTCAATTAAGCACTCAGCTCTGCATACTGCAGAGAAACAGGAGGGGGGATGGGCTGCTGAGGTCCCTAATTTCAAACTGTTGCCAATAATGTTGGCAAGGAGGTGACCAGTGGCAGGTCAGCTGTCCCTTGCCTTTCCTGAAACATCCTCGGGCCACAATTCGCTCCCACACCCACTAGTGCAGAAGTTGGAAAGAATGGTGCAGCTTGCAACGAGATGGCTTTGCCCAGGGGACCTAGGCATTGGGGAGTCATCCCCCAGGAACAGCCACTCTTCTGTAGCTGACCTTTATTGAACGTCCTACTCCGTCTTGGCCTATAAAACCAAGAGAAGCAACAAAGCCTCCACCTCACAAAGCTACGGTAAAATAACCTTAAAATGGGCATCCATAAAAATGGGGCTGGTAATTATTTGGATCTAGTTAATCACACAACAAAATGGAATAAACGCAGCTCCATTAACCTTATTTTAAAAGCACTCTTTGGTGATTCATGTTTATTACGCTGTTAACATTTCAAAGAGTGGACGCCCACCATCATTCCTGCCTTGGAATCTGGTACAGAAGAAAACACACGCTTGTAAGCAAGAGGAGGAGATCCAGCAAAGCTCCTCTTTCATCAGCCCCTGCCCAAAGAGATGTTCCTGGTCCTTCATACTTCCATCTACAAGCGTTTGCTGAGCACCTGTTATGTCTCAGGTGTGTGGCCAGGTGCTGGGACAACAGGACTGAACAAAACATCAACCGGCCCAGGGAGCCCAAGGACTGGTGGCGCAAGACGGGGGGAAGCAACCACACCTACTGTGATCTGGGTCCCTGACCCAAATCTCCACCCGGGCAACTTCCAAACTATAAAGTCTGATCTTCA
This sequence comes from Mellivora capensis, assembly GCA_004024625.1. Taxonomy (NCBI): domain Eukaryota; kingdom Metazoa; phylum Chordata; class Mammalia; order Carnivora; family Mustelidae; genus Mellivora; species Mellivora capensis. Next base: position 324,942 of record PISX010000010.1, on the reverse strand, counting down.
TCACACTTTTATTTCCCGGCTTTTAGCATTCGTCCACAGTGGCTGCCTGAGTCTACTAATCCATGATGACTGCAAAACGCTGATTTTCTAACTACATTATTTCTTTGCATGTATTAATTGGCTGCCCACTGTAGAAAAGAGCTGTGCCTTCTCTGTGTAACCATCCGTTGATTATCAGAATGGATTCTCATTTCGTCTGTGGTCTATAATCCACTACTAAGTTCAGAAAGAAAAAAAAAAGATGGAGAAACTCTTCAGGATAAAATAATCAGACATCTAGGAGGAACTCAAGAAATGTGACATTTGGAGGCAATGCGCAATCTTGAATTGGGTCTATCCCTGGAAATGTGGATGGGGAAGTAGTTATGAAGGACATTATTGAGGCAACTGGTGGAATTTGAATTGGGACCGTGTGTAATATTACAGGCTGGTGCGTAATATCAACAGTAGATTTCCCGATTTCGTTCATTATACTGTGGTTAGGTAGGAGATTGCTCTTGTTCTCTGGATATACTCACTGAACTATTTAATAGTTGGGTGACAAACCGTGCCAGTTTGCTCACAACTCTGAGAGGCTTGCCAGGGTATGGGATCACAGTGCCAGAACTAGGAAAATCTTAGACAAACCAGTGCAACAGATTACTCCGGAGAGGGGCCATCAGGACTGCAACTTACCTCAAATGGCCCGGGGTGGGGGAAATATATATATATACCTACACACACATATATATATAATACATATTTAATATATATGATATATACAGTGTACATCTACCTAATCTACCATCTATCTATACAAATACATATATATGAATATAAAAATTTAGGGAGAAATTCAACAAATATGAGAGAAGTCTTACACTTGGTGAATCCGGTAAAAAATTAACAGAAATGCTTTGTACTTGTATTAGCTTCCTAGGGACTACTTTGCTATGACATAGTAACACAAACCAGGCAGCTTGGCACAACAGAAATGTATTATCTCACAGCTCTAGAGGCTAGAAGTCCAAATCCAGAAGTCAGCAGGGCCAAGCTCCCTCTGAAACCTGGAGGGGAGGCTCCTTCTTTTCTCCCAGTGTCCCCAGATGTTCACTGGCTGGTGGCAACATCACTCCAGCTTGTACACGGCCTCTCCTTATGTCTGCATATTGTCTTTCCTCTGTGGATGCCTGCCCTGTGTTCATATTTCCCTTTTCCATGTGGACACTGGTCATGTTGGATTGGGACCCACCCTAATGACCTCATTTTAATTTGATTACCTCTGTAAAGACCTTATCTCCAAATAAGGTTGCATTCTGAGGGACTGGGAGTGGGGCTTCAATATCCCTTCGTGAAGAAGATATATAATTCAACCCATGATTAGTCCTAGTCTAGCAACTTTTCTCAAAGTGTGAAATAGTATCAACATACAAGTTATAAAACTTATACAGATTGGATGATACTACTTGCCCTCTCTAGATGGTTGGTAGAATTCCCCTACTCATTGAATAGCTGTCCACAAGCCCTGCATGCTCTTGACCATAGAAGGCATGGTCCCAGGATGGGTCAGTTCAAAAGACTTCGATAAAGGGACTATCTCCAAGGATGGAGAACCTCAAGGTCAAGTCACAGTGAGGAGTTGCCATCCCCAGGGCTGGAAAGGCAGGGGAGGGAGACATTGCCAGGACCTGGGGAGAGTCCCTGACAGATGTTCTGCCAGCAGCTTCCTTATGGTGTCCTTGCAGGAAGGAAGCTGGAGGAATCAATGCCCTTACATTAGACTCCTCACCCCCTCCACCTATCGCTGGCTCTTCAGTGGCTGATGAACCTGAAGCAGTGATGCTGTCAAAGACACAGAGTGACCGTCCCAGGTACTGAGCACTCTGGGGCAGGGTGGAGACCATTCAAGGGTCATGGAATGTGCCATGTCCAACCCGTGCCCCTTGACAGCTGCACTTCCTCTCCCACTCATCAAACTCTCCCACTCCATCAGCATCTCCCACCTTGACCTCCACTCATAGCAACCTATACCACTGTCCCCCAGACCTTAGCAAATCTATCAACAGCTTGATGCTGTGTGCCCATCCAGAGCATGACCCCCACCAGGGAGGGGAGTGTGTGTCTGCTTTGCTCCCCACTGTGACCCCCTCAGATAGAGTCCAGCACACAGTAGATGTCCTGTAAGAGCTGTTGAAAGACTAACAGAATGGAAGGAGAAGACTGGGAAGTTACCAAAGCAAATGGCAGAATGGGGCCAACACCCAGATTTCTGGATGCTCATGTCAGTGCCTGAAGCCCTCCTGCCTTACCGCCTTCATTTTTAGAAGCTTCACTTGGGGTCCCTCCAAAAAGCACTTTCTGCAAACATGCTTACAGAGTGATTCAGACAACAACTGTTCCGAAGAAGTGGATATGTTGTCTTTCTCTTTTATAAAAGGTGAAGTGTTTCCAGGTGTAAACCAGGCTCAGTTTGAGCATCTCCCAAGAGAAGAAACCAGAACTTTCTTGGGAAGGGAAGTGGAGAACACAGGTTGCCGTGTACATGAATCAAGAAATAAATATGAGCGACATGGAGAGAAAGTCTTCAACAGAAGTATACTTAGAATTTATAACTATGAAGATGATCACATTCTTACTTCTTTCTGTCTGTAGAATCGGACATAGACATATCAGTAAAAATGAGCCGATCTGTATAAGATGCATAGTGTAGATTTGGTTGTTAATCCATAATATATCATTTAAAATGTTGATTCCGTGGCTGGAATGGTGGATGGAGCCAGATGGCGTCTCCTGTAAAAACCATGCTCAAAAGACTTCCAAGCAGAGGTTGGGGGAGGCTTGGTTGGAATGTTCTACTCAAAGTGTGGTGTGTGAACCCACAGCATAAGCATTCTGTGGGGTAGAAATGCAGATCCCAGGACCCCCAGATGATTCATGTGCCTCTCACGGTGGCCAGACCTGCCAGCCCACAGGATAATTTCACATCAGCCAAGGGGGACTTTAAAGGCTTTATAGCTTCTGAGATCTCTGATTCTATGCTTCTTCTGTCCCTTCCTGTTTTTCTCCTCTCTGGAGCCATTGCCTTAAGAATTACCATGATTGGGTACCTGGGTGGCTCAGTTGGTTGAGTGACTGCTTTCGGCTCAGGTCATAATCCCTGAGTCCCAATATCGAGTCCCACATCGGACTCCCAGCTCCATGGGGAGTCTGCTTCTCCCTCTGACCTTCTCCCCTCTCATGCTCACTCTCACTCTCTCCCTCAAATAAATAAATAAAATCTGAAAAAAAATCACCATGATTCTCATCATGCCGCACTTCCAGACACATTCACTTTGGGGCAAATAATCCAGCACAGGTGGCTAAAGTGAGGTCAATTTATAGTCACTGCACTGGCAAAGCAGATAAAAGACAATTCAGACCATTTCATAGCAACCACTAGCCCCGTTGAGGAGGGAAGATCGACTTCCCTGGAGAATGCCAGCTGTAGAACGTAGAGGGAATTAAGGAGAAGGATGACGAATCAGGAAACCAGTCTTTAGCCACCACCCAAAGAAAAAACTGATTCAGGAAAAAATATTTTTTAATGTTCATACCATCCAATGTATGGTTGAGAGGGACTTGGAACTCTGTGTGCCTGCCATTTTGTTGTCTCGGGGGAAACCCATCCATGTGTGATGGAGATGACACGCATCATCCTGGTCCATGGCCAGGCTCATTTCACATCACTGAAGGGGCTCGTGCAGAAATCCGGGATCTCCTGAGAGGTGTATCAGGTCAGAGACACAGGTATGTGGTCATGAAGTTGATACTTAACCCAAAGCTGTGATGAGCATTGGAACAGAGAGATGTACTGGTTACGGAAGGATGGGGAACCATCTCACAGAGGCCAGAAAGGGAGATTTGGGGTGGTGACAGGGGTGGAAGATGATATTGTAAGGCTCAACCCCACCTACACCTTGCTCTCCTAGCTCAATTATTCTTACCTTCTTTGAATTTCTGAGGTGTACCAAATCCTTTCCAACCTCAGGACATTTGCACTTGCTGTTTCTCTTGCACTTGCCTGGAATACTCAGACCCATCTTAAAATACACACACATGTTTTACTTCTACCAGTTTTAAACCTATTATCCTCCACATCTCAAACTTCCACTTTCTATGAGATTCACTCTTTTTGACTCCCCAGGCTAAGCCTCTTATCATTTATCCTCACAGGACCCGTCCTTCACTTTCCTAGCAATTTGTAGACTAGTCTATTAAAATCTATTTATTTAATAATTCATTCCTCCTAGTCACGAAGACAATTCTATGCCTAGTTCATTCCCACAACCCTACATCTTAGGACAGAGCCTAACACAGAGCTATTGCTCAAGAAATAATTGCTGCCTAAATGAATGAATGATTGTTTGAACAGTTTCCTCTGGAAAACTCCCTACTCAAGTTTTTGTTTCTTTCATTCTGATTAAAACAGGAATAATAACAACTGTTAGCAATCATTAAGGACTTGCTGTATGCCTGGAGCAATGCATTTTTACGTACGTTGTCTTGGGTAACACCACCAGCAACCCATGGGGTAAGTATTAGTAACTGACCCATTTTGCAGAGGAGAAAAAGGAGGAGTTTAGGAAAATCTTGATATCTTATGAACAAGCTGGGAGAGGGTTCAGCAGCCCAGACATGCAACACAAACCGAGTCCATTTCGGTGACATCCGTGTCTGTGAAACAGAATAATGCCAGCAACAGCTTCATGGCTGTTAACTTGGTTATTTCTGCCTGGTACATAGTGAGCATCATTAAACACTTGGATGGGGGCTCTCCTGGCTTTGAATTTCCCAAGCAGAATCCCTGGCAGACGCCCATGCTTTGAAATTCCACGGAGCAATAACCATGATTGCCCCAAAGATTCCAGGACACAAGTGAGTTGGCTTCCCCAGGCAGCCCTGTTGTGTGGGGAGACGCTGGACAGCGCCACCACATCAGCGATCCCAACTGCCGACAGAGCCTGGCGTGGAAGGGCCCTCCTGCCGACCTCGCTGAAAAGATCAGTAAATTCAGCAGCCAGTGAGTCTGGCTTTCCCACTTGCTGCCCCTAAATCTCTGTCCAAGTGGCAGGACTCTGGCCCAGCTGCCCTGTCTGGGCCCATTTGCTCCACCTCAGAGGAGACCGGTGCCAGGGACCTCCCACAGGTTGGCGGGGACTTTGTTTTTCCCACCCAGCGGCCGTGTCAAGAGGGGTTCCTCCTTTGCTGCCTGACTCAGCTTTGCTCAGACATAAGCTGCCGGCACCAGGGGGCCTGGAGGGCACCGCAAAGTTCCTCACTGGTTAAGCTGCCCTGGCTGGCTGAACTCAGGGTTCTGGGACAGCCTGTCGGGATAATGTTCCAGGTACCCGGCTTCCCCTGGGGACTCAAGGAATGGGCTTCCAGAGTCGCAGACAGGGCGGTCAGGTGGCTCCGGGGTCCACATGATGGGCCAGGATGCCTTGGACAACTTCCTTTGCCCTCCAGCCTCAGTTTCCTTGTCTTGGCATTGGGATAACACCCATATCCTCCTGGCTAGAGTATTCTGAGGATTCCACGTTTCGTGAATTCTTGCCATAGCAAGTAGTGGGCGCCTACCATATACCACGCACTGTGACGACACATCTGACATATCCCATTTTGTTTTGGAACCGAGGTGGAAATTGGGTTTTTTTACTCCCCATTATTGAAAAGTTGTAATTAAAACTCAGAGAGGTAGAGTAACCTGGTCAAGGTCACACAGCAGAGCTAGGATTCAAACCAAGCCTGTCTGACCCCAGAGGCTGAGAGTTTGACACGCTGCAAAACCTCTCGGCCAGGCTCCCAACCACAGCCTGCTGTGCCCCTTCCCTGAGAGCATCATAGGCTGAGTACTGTTATGGGCATAAGAATCACGATGGTGATAGTTTCCATTTATTGAGACCTGATCATAAGTCACGTGCTGCTATGTGGATTCCTTCCTTTCCATGTTTTAGTTGTCATTCGTATTTTATGCATGTTATGTTGATCTGGACGAGAATGTGAAGCATTTTCAAAACAGACAAGATTCTCTGAGCCACAGTCCCTAGGGAACCATAGCAGGTCTACACGTGAGGGCTTGACGTGATCAGGTTGGCCTGTTCTGAATATGGCTCCAGCTGCTGAGATGAAGACAGATACCAGAGAGAGAAAGAAAGAGGCTGGAGGCAGGAAGGCCCGTGTGGAGGCTGGAGCAATAGGAAAGGATGGAGGCCAAATGCAACCCTTTGTTCTTTCTCTCTCCCCAGGACAGTGTGCCCCACAGAGGCCTGGCCTCCCCTGTCACAGCATCTCGCCCCTGCTGCCCTCTCTTCCATCAGCCAGCTCCTCCCAGCTCAGATCCCTGCAGGTCCCCAGGCTTAAAGCATTCTGCTCAAGGTAGACTAGGAGAAACTCTGCTCATTCATTCACTCATTCATTCATTCATTCATTCAAAACTAGTTATTGAATGTCACTGAGTAAACAGCATAGAACAAGACATGAAAGGCCAAGCTGAGAACCAGGAACATGAAGCTTGAGTCCTCCTTCCACCCTGAACCTGTGCAAATCCTACTTTCTACGTCCCCATGTCCCATTCTGTGAAATGGAGATCACATTCCTACCACAGTGGTTTGGGGACCCCTGTGAGGCGTGGATGAAGTGGCTGGTGGACACTGGGCTCTCGGGGACTTTCAGGGCTTCTCATCCTGAAGAGCCATAGAACATGGCGGTCGGGGTAGGGGAGTGCGGGCCCAAGGAGACAGAGCTGTGGGTCTAAGTCTGGTTCTTAAGCACGGTCACCTGGCCCCTCAGGAATATTGGGAGACATTTCTGGATTTCACAGCTCTGTGGGTGGCAGTGTTGCTGGCACCTAGCCAGCAGGAGGCAGAGACGTATGCATCCCACGATGTACTGCACAGCCCCCACCACGAAGAATGGCTTGGTCCTAAATGTCACCCTAAATGCCCAGAAGCCCAGGGTGAATTAAATGTTTCCCCCTCTGGGCTGTGAAGAGGGGCCCTAGATCCCAGCGCTCAGCCTGCTTATTCAGGGAGCACCCCCAGTTCCCAGTGCTGACCGCTCTGTTTGGGGCTGGGTATCTGCCCGGACCGTGCTAACCCATCCCTCTGCTGTGACTGCAGCCATCCCCTGCTCCTGCTCTTACCTCCTCTGTCTCACTGGGACCTGCCATAGTGGCTGAACCTGCTAGGAAGTTGCCCCAAGAGGCTATGTGATGGCCTCCTTGTCCCCCGATCAAGGGCTGTTGGGGGCCAGGGTATGGCTCCTTGGGGGCTCACATGAGTGAGGATGGAGGAGTGGGTTCCTCCAGGGTAGGAGGGTCCCCAGATCGAGTCTCCTCGTCCATTCAGAGTGAGCACCTCCTGGCCTCTGCCAGCCACTGGGGGCTCATGACAGGGCCTGCGGGTCTGATGACCTTTCTCCTTTATCTCTGCTGTCACTTGGACAGAACCAGAGACACACAACTTGCCCACAGCCGGTGCACAGCATCTCTTCTCACATGCCCTAAAAACCAAACTGAGCTTCCCTGAGAAAGGGCAGGGGGAGAGCACCTAGGACAGAGCACTAGCCGGGCACACAGTAGGTAGTCAATAAATACCCATTCAGTGTATGAAAGAATGCACACAGGTCATGTGAGGAGGCCTGGTTTTTAAATTCAGCTTTGCTTCTGCCTTGGCATGTGGCTTTGAGCAAACCGTTCTTTGTCTCCAGACCTCAGTATACGGGTCTGTAAAATGGAGCTTATCCTTTACCGCCTAACACATTCTTAAAGGAAGACAAAAGCCTTTGGAGTCGAGCAGGAACGGGGCTGGAGCTGGGATGATCTTTGGGAAATAAACCACGAGACCACATTTGTCATTTCTCATTTCTCGTGCAATGGCTCTGTTGGCATCAACTGCAGAAAGGCTACGGCAAGCCTGCTCTGTCACGTGTATCGCTAATTATTCCTATTTAACAAGTTACCCCCATGCTGAGCAATGTAAACCAAGCTGCCTTCCTTATCTCAGAGTTTCTGGGGGTCAGGACTCCTGGAGGGGCTTCGCTGGGTGGTGCTGGCTCAGGGTGTCTCCTAAGATTGTGAGACGGTGAAATCACCACCATTTATTTTTCAGATGAGGAAACGGAGTGATCACATGGCTGAGGAGTGACAGGTTTCCAAAGCCCTGGGACTCCCCACACCCCCTGCCTCAGAGCCTATGATGGGAAGGGAAGGGAAGGGACATTGAGTCCAGCTTCCTGTTTGACATGCTAGAACCACAGAAAAGTCCAGAATCTTCCAGTGAGGGCACTGGAAAGCACCTTGCAAGGGAAACCCAGCTTTTGCAGAACACGTTCCACTCACGTGCCTTTCAGCCCCGACACAGGGGATGTACCCACATTTCCAGGTGACAGGTGATAGAGCTGGGACTCAGCCAGCAGTCTGGCAGCACCAGGATCTCTCAATTCCTGAGTAGCCCCCATCCCAACACTAAGGAAGTGTCCCAACTTCCTTCTGATGCCTGATTCATATCCAGGCCACTTCCCAAAGAAGCCCAAAGTCTTCTCCATCCAGGGATCCTGCGCTCAGTAGGACAGTCTCGCTGATCAATCCTGACCCCAGCTCACACCCTTGAGGCATTCCTTAAGCTCCTCTGGACACCCAATCACTTGATTACATATGTTTGTGTATATGTGCACGCGCGTGTGCATGTGTGTGTGTGTGTGTGTATATATATATATATATATATATATATATATATATAATGACACAGGGGACCTTTCAAAATGTCCAAGATGAGCTTACCCAGGATCCCATTTGCGCATCTGCCGACACCATTTTGTGAGATGCCTGCATGACCAGGGACTTACAAATCAAGGACAGAGCCTGAGTACGGAGGGAGAGGAGGGGTTTCCTGTTGGTGGTCCCATTACTATCTCTTTTGAGAAGTCTTAATCCCCTAATCATTTTTATTAATCTCATAACAATCTTTCCAACATCAGTTATATCCTTTTTATCTTGGTTAAGCATTTTGGTGAACTCGGGGCTTCTTGTCACTTAAGGATTTTTTTTTTCCTGCTGCTTAAAGCATCTGCTCTTACATATTCTCTCTCTCTCTTTCTCTCTCCCTCCCCTTCTCTCTTCTCTTTCTCTCTCTGCCTCCCTCTCTCTCACTCTTCCCCCCATCCCCACTCATTCTCTCTCTCTTTCTCCTTCTCCCCCAGCCCCCCGCCCCTCCCCCGCTTCCTTCTTCCCTCCCTCCGGCTATGCTGTTAGAATCCAAAAACCCCTGAATTTCAGAGCAAGGAGGAACCTGCAAAGGAAATCACCAGCTGGCAGACACAGTGTGTGAGAGGCACAGCCACAGCCAGGGAACTGGAACCCAAGCGGCCAGACTGCAGGGCATGAGTCTCCCACTACAGGGCTCTCTCCATGATGCCAGGTATCACTGTGTCCTCGGATCCCTCCAGGACAGTGGGCTGGTGCACAAATGTGGGCAAAGTAGGTCCTCTATCAAATGAAATAAAATGTTGAAGGCTTTAGATGGGGCCATTCCCCCTCTCTTGGGCTGGCAGCTCCAGCTCAACACTGGAGCCCGTGACAGTGACCCCTGTGCCACTGACCTTCAGCCGTGACTGTGATGGTACCAGCCTGATGTCCAGCAGCTCCTGCCAGCCCCGGCCACACTCCCAACTCACAGCAGCGGCTGCAGCCATCCCATCCCTCGTTAGGTGTCACCTCCTTCATCTCTCAGCTGGAAAGAGGTGTCTGCAAATAGCCATCAGCTCCAGAGGGCTTTCTGGAAATGAAATACAATGTGGGAAGCCAAGATGAAAAGCTCATAAAAGGAAGCCGCTGGTGCAAGCCAGGCTTTGAATGGAGGGACGTCCAGATGTCCATCTCCCCATCCCCTCATGCTGCCCTGGCAGCAACTGGAGGTCTCAGACCCTCAGTAGCAAGGCTACCAAGGAGGGATCACATGCCCAATCTTCTGGGAGCTGAGAAATATCCTCTGTCCTCCTCCAAGCCCCCTGGGTGAGAAAAGAGGTTTGCAATCGGAGGGGACGGCGCTCAGACTATTCCAGAATCCACGGAGATGCAGACTTGGGATCCTGAAGCACGCTCTTTCCCAGTCCCTCCTGACTCCATGTGCCTCTCCCTACCCGATGGGATCACCTCTGTTCTCTTCCGCCCACCTCCTGCCTTCATGGTCTGCCTGACAAGTAGCTGGTGAGAGCGAAGATGGAAAACCAAGCACAGAACTTAGAATATAAAAATACCCTGGTCGGTTTTATTAATCTCCTGAAATACGCTATCCAACTACTGCCAAGCTGAAAGAGACCGTGTTTCCCCCCTAGAACATCGTAAAAAAAAAAAAAAAAAAAAAAAAAGTAGAAATGTTTACAAGGATGACTGGGGAAAAGTGCAGTAGATCTTCCTAGTAATGTACAAGGTGATGCAGTAATTGCTATGGAAACTAGTCATTATAATTCAATAAAATGAGAGGGGAGAAAAAGTTAAGTTCATTGTGTTACCTATGACTCTATAGTCACGTTCTTTACATACATTAGCATAAAATCAAGTCCCACTTTTATTCTCCGGGTTTTCGCCTGCTCTGCCTTCACAAAAGAATGTGTAGGGTTCAGCACGGATGACGCCCTAAAGAGGAGAAGCAAATTCACTTTGCAAGAAATCTCCTTTTTCTCCCCCCCCCCCGCCCCCAAGTAAAATACTTAATGTTTCTGCATAATGTGCGCGCCCGCTTCCAGATGAGAAGGCGGCTCCTGCATGAGGAGTTTTGCCCAGCGCGTTGGAGGAATACCTTCTTTCTCCACCAGCCCTGAGGTGGTGGAAAGGGACATCCTCTTTCAGGAGAGATGCAACTTGCCAGATAAACAGGTGCCCAGTCACACGATCTACCAGGCATGTGACATCTGAGCACAATCCGAGGGAGCAGGTTCTTGTGAGGCTTTGGCGGTGGGTACACCATCCCGCATGAACATCCCTGCCCAATTTCCATTAGGTGCATCCTAACCCACTTGGAAAGTCGACCTGAAGGCAAAGCAATTGCAATCCCAGGAGTGATGGGGGGCACCCCCAACGTAAGTTAGGAAGCACTTCCTGCTCAGATCTACCTATTTCTGGCAAAGGGAGATAAAGGACTACTTTCAAGCATGCTGGGGACTGCTGAGTATGAAGATAAAGATCATTACCCCTCTTTACCAAGAGCTTGCAAACCTCTATGTCACTGGGAGCCCAGAGACAGGGGACCAGAGTTAGAAGGATGTGGTTTCCCGGCGAGGAGGTTCATCTCTCCAAGCCTCTGCAATTGTACAAGCCATTAAACTATTGTCTCTCAGCTCCAAACCTGCCCTTCTATTCTCTGCCTTCCTGGGCCCAGGGCTGAGATTCTGTGCCCTGCTTTTCTGCGGGGGCCCACAAGGGTCTGTGTTGACCTCTGACCATAGGGAGCACTAGCAGGAGACTTGAGACAGGCTATAGGAGAAGGAATGTGCTCCTGTCCTCGTCCGCAGGCAGTTTTTGTCAGCATCCCCACCGCAGCAGAAATTTCCCAGCCCAGCAGTGACAGGTGGGTCCAGTCCAGGTCTTCCCACCAGTGATTGCCAGCCTCTTCCCTCTCCTGAAGTCGGTGCCCAAGCTCTGTCCAGTTCCTCCCCGGAACTAGAGTACCAGGCAGAGTTTCCGTTTCTTACTTTGGGTCTTACCCTTTCTAATCCCACCTCCCCTTGGTAGTTAGAATGATCTTTCCAATAACCACATCAGGATACTACTGGAAAGGGGTGAACTCCTAGCCTTTAGTCTGACAAAGCCCCTCTCCTACCCATGGCAGACATCCTCTGACAATCATATTTCTCCTGAGCATTGACACATCCTCAGGAACCTTCTTAGCACCACGCTTCAGGACAGAACTATTCATGGCTCAGAACTGTCTGGTAAAATGGAACCTGTTTCCAAACTCGCCCTGGAATGTGACTTCCATCTCTGAGATATGACCCATAAAAACTATTTGCTAACTTTTTCTCCTGTTTTTTGAATGTTTTTTACATGTCAGGCATTCTACTATCTTGCCATGTAGTATCTTCAAAGAGAAAGCCACCCAGTTTGTGCCACCTCCCACTAGGGTCGCTTTATATTTGTTTTTGTCCCCAAAAGCCCGCTTTGCCTGCTCAGATTCCCTCTAACACCTAGAGAAATCCTTTAACTGAGATTCAGTGAAGTCACCACAAAGAGTTCTTTGAGAATGATTGAATCCTCTCCCTGGAAAGAGAACTCTGCGGATATCCAGCATAATTACACAAGCTCCACAAACTCCAAGGGGCACCAAGTAGAATTCTGCTACTGAATTGCTAATTACGTCCACGTTTAGGCACTGTTGGAAATCCTTCTCTGGTTGTGGCTAAGAGTCACAGGCTCTCTTCAGGGGTCATCCGAGTCATTTCCCCAAGTTCTGCATGCAGCAATGTCTGAAGACAGTTTTGATTATCAAAAATTAGGCATGAAGTGTTATTAGCATCTCTGGTTGGAGACCAGGGATCCAAGGGTATTTCTGAATACCCCACAGTGTACAGGACAGTCCTCAACAAGAATTATCTGATCCCAAATGCCAATAGTGTCAAGGGCAAGAACTTCTATTTTTGACTCGTGTCTCCTGTGCGGGCCGTGGTGACCTGTCAGAATCCCCTTTCTCGCTTGCAAAGAAGCATCCCTATTACAAATAGGACAGTATTGGCACCAAGGAGTGAGATCTTTGCAATGACATTGCTGATGAAATTTGCTCCCTCTAATGCATTGTGCAAAATGCCCTCCTAGGACCCCAAAGTGGCTCCTTTCAATCTCCCTTTGACCCTGTGACCTTCTCTGTCCATAGCCTGGCACTCTATCCCTAGCCAGCTGCTTCTGTGGCCCATCCATGCCAGGTCTAAAGGCATTGGGAAGAGTCACCTCCAAGTTCAGATGAAACTGAAAATGTATGTCCCATTGGCCTGACTCTTGGATACCACGACATCCCCAGGGCTGCGCTAATGAGCTTCCCACTTCCAGCTGAAACAGCTCAAATCCTCCCATGTCCCAAATCATTCCAGCCACTTTCCCCATCCTGAGGTCAAACCGCCTTGAATCTAATCAGACTTTACATCCACCACGGGTTTTAACTCATTAACTACAGCTCAATGAAGAGATGTGCACAGGCTTCCTTCCATGGTTCCGCTAAATTCGCTCAGCAGATACACAATCCCAGTTTGTCTCTTAACTCTGGGGCTTTGTATATTGGCTTGGTTCGAAGTCGGGGATACAGACTTCCACATCCCCATTTTGGCGGCATGGATTTCCTTAGGAAAATGAAGGAACGATCACATCGGATTAAATGATTGAGGGAAAATCCCAACCCTGTTGCCCCGCCACCTGGTAGCAGGGCTGTGGCCAGACCACGACATTTGTCTCTAGCATTCAATTAACTGTCATCCAGCTTCTCTGTGACTTGCTGGAGCTGAGAAGTGCGGGACGGCGGAATCACGAGCAGCTGGCACCAGAGAGCACGCACCCTAGCACGCCTCCTTCATCGTACTGCATTAAGCAACAAGTACATTTGAGTCACGAGATTTTTAGGACCAGAGCATCTTTGCAATAAAGAGTTTGAATTTTGGAGGCATGGAGTACTAGAATCAGTTTGCGGGTGGAGTGGGGTGGGTGGAGGGAATCTTAGAATAATAAACTGTTTAGATCATAAAATCTCAGAGTTTCATAACTTGTAGCTTTGTTTGCAGATTTCGTATCCCCCAACCGAAGCTTCTCGCTATTACTAAAACTGAGGAACTGTGAAGCTAGAAACTTAAGGGATCCTCAGAGCTCTGCGCTCTTTTCCAGGGCTTAAGCCACCTCTGAATTTCTTTGTCCCACCCCTTCCACCAGGAAAATTAATTGTTTCTTCCACATATGGTGCCACCCACAGAGGGGACACTGCCTTGCTGCCTCCACAGCAAGGAGGGGGCTTTCTGCCTGCAGAGCAGATCCTTGCCACACCAGGGAAGGAAACAAACACAGAGAGTCCCCAGGAATTAGGCAGATAATGTAGGTGAGGCAATGGGTAAATCCAATATAATAATGAGAAATTAGACTCTGAGCATTCATATCAGGAAAACAATAAGGAGTGGTGGGGACTGTGGCAGATGGAGGATCTTTGCCGTGTAGATACAGGAGCCCATCATTACCAGAGCATGTCCGAGATGCTGGAAATCTGTTTCACGTAGAAATCTTGAGATTCTTTTTTCTATTTCGGCAACTGATCCAAATTTCAAATGCAGTGCAGGCTGACACTGTGGGGCAACACCCATCAAAAATGATCAGGAAGACACTTTCCGCCTGCAGGCCCCCGGTTTGCACTTCCTGTAGGAGAAGGCATCAAAGGAAGCAGACACAGTCCCCGCACGGTGATTTAGGACAAGGATTCTGCAGCCTGGATGCACAGTTGAGACTGTGGCTCTCCAACTTCCTGGCTCTGCCAACTTGGCCTCTGGGCTGGATTTCCGCATCTGTAAAATGGGAAGGTTATAAAAGCACCTATTTCATGAGGTCATTGTGAGGTCTAAATGAATGAGAATAGGCAAAGTCTTTAGGAAGCATGCATTAGTTAGCATCGACAAAGAATTTAGGTAAAGCACACCTGGTACAAGTAGGGAATAGGTAAACATTAGCCATTCATTTTACTGTTTGGCAGATCTTCATTTTTTTTTTTTTAAACTTGGGCTCTCCCCAGCAGTCTTGCTGGGAGAGAAAGGGTAGGCAGAGGGACCAGAATTAATATTACCATTTTGCAGATGAAAGAACTTAGACATAGAAGGGTTTTCCACTTGCCCAAGGCCACACAGCAAACACATGGCAGGATTTGGCTCGGGACCCAGCTCTCTGACTCTGTCTCCCTCTCTTCCCAGACTCTGTCTGCTGTTGGAGCCCACAGCCTGACCTGGCCACAGACGCCACCCCCTCCCAGCCAGCCAGCCAGCCAGCCAGAACTCTGCCACATTGCCAGCTGTCCCGCACCGCACTCCAGACGCAAAATGACAATGAGAAGCGGTTTTATTTTTTGTTTTGTTTTTTGTTTTTTGTTTTTCCTAAAGAGAGAGAGAGAGAGAGAGAGAGAGAGAGAAAGAAAGGAGCAGAGAGTGGGAGAAGAACTGTTCTCATCACGAATTTCTCTTTGGACTTCTTCCCAGATTCGAAGTTTCTGGCACAGCCAGCAAGATTCAGGGCAGGAGAGGAAGACAGGGGTCCTGGGCAGCAGTGGGGTTGCTAAGGGTCCAGAAAGGGCTGGCCCGATTTCTCAGTCAGACCAGCCCCCAGGACTAGCTGCAAAATTGTGGGACCATACAAAAGGAAATGCAAAATCTCCCTGGTGCGAAAATTATTCACCATTTCGAGAGAGTGCCAGTAGAGCATCCAAGCCAGACGCAAGGCCCTCTGGGCACTGACTTTGTGTGGCTGCAGAGGTCACATGTCCTTGAAGCCAGCCCTGGACACTCCCTCTTGTCTAAGGGGCCCCCCAGTGTTACACAACAGGGGCGCAAAGAGGGTTAACAGATGCCCTCCCCTCTCCCCATGTCCTGGTGAGATAAAACCACCATTGGGAGACCCAGGACAATTTTTATATAGGATTAGAAAACAAAAATCAATATTTAATTATCTGTAAGCTTTTTGTGTCACTGAATCTTTAGCACCCTAACAGGAAACACAGGCCGCCAAGGCAAAAGTAAGTCGTTAAAGACGCCAGATCGCTGGCCATCCCTTTTTAGAGCTGGGCCATAAATAGAGGACATTATCAGTCCTCCCATGCCGGTATTGTTATTTATCTTTACAATCTCTATTTACCTCTATTTATAGCAGATTTCCCCCATATATTATGAGGCCAGGTTAACTTGAACGGACTTCATGAAAAGAGGTACTTAAAACTTTGGAACATGCTTATGTGGACAGATGGCAAGGTTTTCAGAAGCTATGGGGCCCAGAAGGCCGATTTGAAGGGTGTTGATTTTTTTTTCTTTTTTTTTCTTCTGTTTTTCCCTCTTCCCTTCTTTTTTTTTAATTTAATTTAATTTTTTCAGTGTTCCAAGATTCATTGTTTATGCACCACACCCAGTGCTCTGTGCCATCCGCGCCCTCCTTCACGCCCCCCACCAGGCTTCACTTTTCCCATTACAGACCCTCTCACTCATAAAGGCTGTCCGGGGTCCTTGTTCCCCCGCGTGGCGACTACACCAGAAGCGCAAACGGATGGGAGATAGAGCCAGAAAATCCTGACTCTGGACCCTCACGTCTCACCTGGAAAAGGGTCTTTTTCATTCGCCAAACTGACATCAGGAGCCTCTTTCCAGAGGCCAGAAGCCCTTGCCTTACCCGGGACACCCTCACAAACTTCTCGTTTTAGCTTTAGTCAGAGTGTGTTATAATAGTCTGCTCGATGACCTGCCTCCTCCATCAGTCTGCCAGCTCTTTGGGCCCGGGACAGTCTGGCCCATAAGGGGATCCACGCCCCCCCCCCCAGCACAGCGTTCCGCACACAGCGGATGTGCAATAACCATGAACGATGATTTTACAACAGGGGCAGCAGAGGTGGAGAGAAAATCAGCATTTGGCTGACCTGGGTTGGAATAGCTCCTCTGGAGCTTAGTGCCTGGGGGGGCTTTGGACAAGTGAATCCGCCTTTCTGAACCTCAGTTTACTCATCCGTAATGTGAGCCTAGAAATACGCCTACTTCACAGGTGGATAGAAGACGTCAATAAGATGCGGAGTGGGACACATAGCCCAGTGTCCAGTACCCAGAAAACATGTGCTCATGGGCTCCATTCCAGGGGCCCCACAACCTGCTTAGAACTAGTGTAAGGGAAAGAATGAATGCATGAGTGAGTGGAGGTCCAGATGGACAGACGAATGGATGGATGAAAGAAAGAAAGCAAGAAATAAAGAAAGAGA
This sequence comes from Mellivora capensis, assembly GCA_004024625.1. Taxonomy (NCBI): domain Eukaryota; kingdom Metazoa; phylum Chordata; class Mammalia; order Carnivora; family Mustelidae; genus Mellivora; species Mellivora capensis. The sequence goes on along the minus strand of PISX010000010.1, from coordinate 307,966 downwards.
GAGAGGAGGAAGGAAGGGAGGGAGGGAGGAAGAAAACATGGGAAAAGACTTTCTTTGAAGCAGAGCTGGGCCCTTAGGAAATGTAATCAGAGAAGGATTAGAAGCATTTTTGTTCACTGATTATAAAAATCCTATATAATTTAAAAATCCTATATAATTTCTAATCCTATATAAAAATTGTCCTGGGTCTCCCAATGGTGGTTTTATCTCACCAGGACATGGGGAGAGGGGAGGGCATCTGTTAACCCTCTTTGCGCCCCTGTTGTGTAACACTGGGGGGCCCCTTAGACAAGAGGGAGTGTCCAGGGCTGGCTTCACGGACATGTGACCTCTGCAGCCACACAAAGTCAGTGCCCAGAGGGCCTTGCGTCTGGCTTGGATGCTCTACTGGCTCTAGGGGTACCCAGGTGGCTCATTCAGTTGAGGGTCTGCTTTAGGCTCAGGTCATGATCCCAGGGTCTTGGGATTGAGCCCCACAAAGTGCTCCCTGCTCAGCAGGGAGTCAGCTCCGTCTCCCTCTGACCTTCCCCTGCTCATGTTCTCTCTGTCACAAATAAATAAATAAAATCTTTAAAAAATAAAAAATAAAAGTAAGGCAGTCTAGAAACAGACCTGAGGATTTTTAAAAATCTGCATGTAATAAAGGTAGCATTTCAACTCAGTTGGGGAAAGATTATTCAACAAAGAGCATTGGGACAACTGTTTAAGCATGAGAGAACAAAGGTAGAGTTAAATTGTTGTTTCACAGCCATTTGGCAAAATCAAGTCCCGATGGATTGGAGTTAACAGGTTAGCATAAAACTCTATGACCCTCAGATGAAAATGGAGATTAGTAATTTATGACCTCAGGCTGTGAGAATGTTTCTAAGTATAAAAACAAAATAATACTCTATAAAAGAAAACATAAGATTGATTAAACTCCATAAAAATGAAAATATTTACAGGATTAAAAAATAAAAGGCATAAAGTATACTGGGAAAAATTATTTGCTCCACCTGCACTAGGGAAAGGGTTAAGAGATACAGTGTATGAAGAGTTCCTGGATATTATTAAGAAAACAAAGAAGAAAAGTAAACAGGAAATAAAATTAAATAAGTATATGAGTTTTGAATTAACCAAAGAAGGCATAGCAATGGCCAAATAAGCACATAACACAAACTAAACTTCACTCACAATTTTTTAAAAAAAATGCAATTTACGAGAACAGTTTCAAATGATCAGATCAGCACATTTTTCCTTAATGATAACACATACTGCTCATGAGGATGTTGCAAAATAGGCATTCTTGAACATTGTGGGTACAATCTTTAGAGAACACAAGAGTAAATATTTTTTACTGTATGCCTGGAGTATTGTGGTCATTTATTACACAATACCTTTGTGTAAGTGTTGAAAGATACAGTCTTGACCCAGTTACTCTGCATCAGCTCCCTCTCATTGGGAGTATATACTGGGTGACATTTTTTTTTTCTTATTAGAGAACACTTAGTAGGTCCCATTCAAAGTTTGGATATGCCCCCCCTTTTGACCCAACATTTTATTTCCAGAAATCTATCTTAGGGTAATATTTACACAGATGCTTTATTTTCAAGGAGGACCATTATGACATTATTAACAAAGGCATAGAAGAGGTGGGAGAGGGTGATGGGTGAAATAGATAATAGGGAACTAAGAGGTACTAGCTTCTAGTTATAAAATAAGTCTGGGCGCCTGGGTGGCTCAATGGGCTAAGCCTCTGCCTTTGGCTCAGGTCATGATCTCAGGGTCCTGGATCGAGCCTCACATCAGGCTCTCTGCTCAGCAGGGAGCTTGCTTTCCCCTCTCTCTCTCTGCCTGCCTCTCTGCCTAATTGTGATCTCTCTCTCTGTCAAGTAAATAAATAAAATCTTTTAAAAAATACGTAAAATAAAATAAAATAAATAAGTCACAGAATTGAAAAGCACAGCATACAGTCAACAATATTGTAATAATGTCACATGGTGACTACACTTACTGTGGCGAGCGCTGAGCAATGTATAGAATCCTTAGATCACTACGTTAAATACCTGAAACTCATGTAACATCATACGCTAATTATACTTCTAAAAAAAGAAACAATAGCATAGAAGAAATTTGGAAACAACTTAATCATCCATAAAAAGGGAATGGTTAAATAAACCAACATGATTATTTTGATAAGTAAAATTGTGAAAACCGTGCATATTTACAGTTTCAACAAAACAGATTTATGTAATAGAATATTACGCAGCCATTAAAAAGAACGAGGCAGTTTGATATGCCCAGACTATGGGAACATGACCATGTTAAATTGTTAAGGGAAAAAAGCAATTTCTAGATAGCCCATATATCATGGTCTATATTAGGCAACGAATTTAACTATGTGTATTACAAAGACCTCAAAAAAGAGAGTGGTTAAGGGGAGTGTTTTCTTTTGACTCCTGGATTTCTGCATTATTTAACTTGTAACTTTTCGTTTCACTAGATTTAGTTTCTATACCCTATAAGTCTGCCCACTCAACCCAGCCCCCTGTGGGTCAACAGGTGACTGTTTCTAAGTACATCCTCATCAAACATACTCCAAGGACTCCTGGGGACACCAGGGAGACCCTCAGCCTAGCCAGTGAGGTCCCCTGTGTCCTGGCCCTTATCCTCTCCCTCTCCTTAATTGTTCTGATTCTCCACAGTCCCCTCTTGTCTCTTGCTTCAAAGTTTCCCACGCTGTGCCCACTGCCTGGAATGCCCTGCCCTGCCCTGCCCAGTCCACTTGGAAATCTCTACGAAGATTCAGATAACACATTCCGTAGGAAGCCTTACCTAATATTCTAATCTGTGGCAAGTGATTCACTGGGCACTTTTTTTTTCCTCAAAAAATTGAAATGAAGTTTACATAGCATAAAATTAACCAGTATAAAATACAGAGTTCAGTGGTATTTCCAACATCTAGATTCCCAAGCCTCAACCTAGTCCTATTGCATTGAAATCTCTGGTATTGGAAACAGAAATCTACATTTTAAATAAAGTTCCCAGATAGTTCTTGCACACGCCGAAGTTTAATAACCACTGACCTAGTATCTTGTCTTTCTTTCTGTTAGTGCACAGCTCATTCTTTCCGTGTCTCTTGACTTATAAGCTGGGGTCTGTGAGAATCTGTATTAAAAATAGGTAAAGCAGTAGATATATTGATGTATACACATATAGGGAATATATATATATATGCATATACATATATGTAATTGTTTTATGAACATGCTGAATAAATTATAAAAAATCCCAATAAGAAGATAGCAAACTGCAAGGTACGGTCCATAAGGAGGAGGTGGGAAGAACTCCCGCATCTCACCTGGCTGTCAGTGAGAGCCAGTAGCCAGCAACCAGTGCCTCAGCCCTTGCTGGAACCTGAGCAACGGTCTCAGCTGGGGATTTATTCCTTTCACTTTCTAGCACCGGCTGGTGCTGACGGTTGCCAGGAAGAAACAGTCTCGGGCAACCCTGCTGCCCTGGCCTCAGAAGATCAGAGATACGTTTTAGGTGGGGAGATGTCTGTGTTCGGCGCCTTCCAAAATCCCATGCAGGGATGTCACTGCGCTGAGCCTGAAGGCCCGGGATGTTGGCAGGTCCAACGTGGCTCCCTGGATGTAGTGTGTGGGAACCAACTCTGATGTTGAGGTTCGGTTTCTGTCTCTGGAGCCCCATCCATCTGGCTGTTCTCCATCCTCAGCCAAGGACCTGCTGCCTTCTGGGAGCCTGCAGGGTGGAAGTAAGAGAAGGAGGGGAGGAGGGTGACAGCTGGGGCTGGGGGTTGGGGGAGGGTGGTAAGGGCCCGTCTCCAAAAGCCATTGATTAATCTTGAAATAGGGATGCTTTTGTTTCTTTGCAAACTGGAGTACCATGTGGAAAAAATCACAGTAGGCATGCCACAGGCAGGGGAACACGGTGGGGAAGAGCATCAGACTCAGCCAGAACCTGGTTCAAATCCCGACTGTATCACTTCCTGGCTGTGTTACGTGGAGTGAGTTTCCTGCCCTCTCTGAGCCCTTCCTTTGCCCATAAAATAACACCTCCTTTCTCCGGATGCTTTAAATTGCATAACATGTGTGAAAGGCTTTGTGTAGTGCTTAGGGGGAAAAGAAAGCATCTAATCGATACCTGCTAATTATCTCCAGGAGCATATCTCTCCTTGAAAGGACGACTTTGTTTTATATGGTTGTAAAGTGCCCAAACAAGGCAAGGCAGAAGTGGTTCTGAAAACAGAATCAGACAGAGACCAGGGCTCCATTTCTGGAATGCTCATTTTAGAATCTGGGATAGGCCCCTTCCTTTCTTTTTTCTGCAAAAGCAGGGAAGAATCTCATGGGGTTAGAAGGACTCCAGGCCAGAGCCTTTCAAGGATCAGGCCGCTTGATCTTAAAATCCCTCCTGGCATTGTGAGCCCCTTTCTCAGATGAGTTACACTGAGGCTCCGAGAGATGAAATTAGTTGCATAAAGCAAAGGAGTGCCAGGACGACCTGGGGTTCCAACCAGGTGTGTCGGACACCACTACCTAAGCTTTTTCCACCTCCTTCTCTTTACCTTCTAGTACAAAGATAGCAATCATCACCACTGATGTATTGCTTTCCCTATGCCCTGTGCTGGGGACAGCCTTACAAACCTGACAAACTTGACACTGTGCCTCACCTTGATTCTCCACCCTGATGAGGACAGTGAGGCTAAGCTACCGAGTGCAACTCAGGATTTAAACCTGGGCCTGAGTCTAAGCCCTCAGCTTCTCTCCTCTCTCCTTTCCTTCAGTGACTCACATAGGGGTTCTGACAGCCTCAAACTTACTAGATGGATAAATAGAGGCAAGAAACAGCAGCATCTCTCATCCTTCCTGCACTCCAGAAAAGAGGGAGGGAGGGAGGGAAACATGCAGATTATCCCATCTTTGCCATGGTTCTGGCTTTTTTCTTACTGAACCAGCTATCCCTCTTGCTTTCCCCAGTCGCACCAGTTAGTAACGAGACCAGAAGCTTACACCATAAATAAGTTGCACAAATTTCACAGATGCCCCCCGGGAAGCTGGAGCTGGGAAATGGCTCAGCATATGTCTAAATGGTTAATTGACTTAATTGCTGGGAGTTGGGCGATTAGCTCACTTGATCCACCCCAGTGGCCACAAAACGTCCTTAATGGTGGTTCGGTTTATTTTTATGTTAAGCTCCAGTTACTATTACGGGGAACTTTTCCATTGCTGATTACCTCATAAATATATAATCATATTCGCGGGAGAAAAGAAGTCTGGCAGTCTCCCATGAAAGGCTTTTCAAGGCATCATGAAAGGCACTCTTCATTCCCTTGGAAATTGCTTATTGAGCACCTACTATGTGCCAAGTCTTCTATGAGGCCCTGTATCTAGAGCTCTGAGCAAACCAAAGTCCCTGTCCTCGTGGGGCGTATGTTCTAGCAGGAGACAGAGAACAAATGAGTAAATACATACATGCACACCATAATTTTAGATAGAGACTCCAAAGAACATAGAACAGAATGATGGAATGGCCTAGAATAGGTGGGGAAAGACTTTGCTTGGGCAAGTGTGATCAGAAGAGGTCTCACTGGGACTGGCCTTCAGGCTAAGATATAAACAAGAAGTAGAAGTTGCTTCTGCCAAGACATATGGGAACAGGGCTGGAGTCAGGGACACGAGCAAAGGCCCTGTGGTATGAATGAGTCTATCCAGCTTGAGAAAGAGGACAAAGGCCAACATGACCAGGGTACAACATGCAAAGGTGATGCTATTTTATCATGACAGGTGGAGATGAACCATACAGGATCACAGCAAGGAAACTGTTTGTTTGTTTGTTTGTTTTTCCTAAGTGCAATGGAAAATCATTGCATGATTTGACCTCCGTGTTAAAAGATCTGGCTGATCTTTTAGAGAAAGAGTGACTTTCTAGAGAAAGAGTGACTTATGGGGTTGTGGTGGGGGGGGAGATTGCCAAGAGGGGAAACTGGGTGACCCATCTGGGTAACAGAAGATGACTTGGAAATGGGTAATAGTGAGGGAAGTGGAGAAGTGTGGCTACTTGTGTGTACCTGTGGGAAGTCGATAAGAATATGCACAGACTCCCAGGTGTGCGGTTGGGATGATCATGGTGCATTTAAGCAAGACAATGAACAGCCCGCGAGAAGCAGTTAAGCAGGAAAAGTCACTTTCTTGCAAAGAACCCCTGGCTCTGGTCAAAGGGATGGGACTGGAGGCCAGGAGGCCAGTGGGGAAGGTATTGCTGAAATCCAGACAAGACCTAACAGTGTCCTGGGCTGAGACAGGCCACGACACAGCCCGCAGTTACCATTTGGAGGTTTAACCTAACACGGGATGGAGCATCAGTGCCAAATCAACTTTGGTCAAATCCATGTCGCCCAAGACCTGAAAATATGGGCTTCCGGTCTGTCCTATTCCAAATTATCACCAGTAACCTCATCTTAATCTGTTCTGAAGTTGGATGGAGGTAAGGGAGGTTGGATCAAAATTAGAATTAGATCAAGCAGAAAATAATCTTCAGTCTGAATTGTGCTGATTAAAAAATATAGGCAGAATTCATAATTACCATATAAAATTGTTTATGTTTGTGATTATATGCTGCCACCTCTGGGTCCCGGCAGCAAATGACTTAATTGCTTTAGCCTGGAGCTGGGGCACAGGGAGCAGAAAGGGCTGTTTGTTTTAGGATAGAGGGAAGCAAGAATGGCTCCTCTCTCTACTTCTACCCAGTTGGGTTCTGGGCATTGCCTTGGCTTCTGCACCAGCTTCTGCTACCTGTGGTAACTCATACCATTGACCTGGTCAAGTTATCAGAAGCTAGGGGTAAGGCTTGAAATCTGGGAGTTCAATGGCATGAGTCAGGTTTGGGCAAACTGGTCTGAAGAATGGGATGTGGGGAGGCAAGGAGATGCCAGTTCAGAGGCAACAGACATCAGGAATGGGCACGTCCATAGTCTACATACTCTCATGCATGATAATGTCACCCCCACGAGCCGGACGCCCTATAGAACAAACGTTCACTGACTTGCTCGCCTACCTAGCCCTAGTACTTTGTGCCTGGCATGGAGGAGGCACCTGTCTGGGAGCGGGCAAGTGGGTCCCCAGGGGAAAGACACTGCCATGGGGTTCTCACCATAGACCCCTGGAAACTAACCACACTAGGGACCTCTTGGAGATGGTGTGGAGCTGAGTGAAGAAGAGGGTTGACATATGTCTACATCAACTATATTCTGGACATTTACTCTAGATGAAATCACATGATACGTGGCCTCTTGTGACTGTCTTCTTTCACTTAGCGTCGTGTTGTCAAGGTTCCTGCATGTTCTGGCATGCGTCCATACCCCATTCCTTTTTAGGGCTGAATTATATTCCATGACAAAAATACATGAGATCTGGAACTTAGTGGTTACCCATTCCTCAGCAGCTGGACATCTGAGTTGTTTCCATGTTTTGGCTCTTGTGCAAAGTGATTGTTTTATGTCCAACGTGTTGGCTAGACCTAATTTTCATTTCTGTGGGGTATATACCTGGGGGTAGAGTGGCCAAACCGTATGGCAACTCTATGGTTGACCTTTTGAGAAACAGCCAGACTGCTTTATGAGTGGTGTGCCATTTCATATTCCCACCAGCCCTGTATAAGCACTCCCTCTTCTCCATGTTATCATCAATACCTGTCTTTTTGATTAGAGTCATCCTGGTGGTTGTGACTTGGATTTTCCTAATGACTAACATTTTCATGTTCTTACTGGTCATTTGTATACATTCTTTGGGGAAATGCCCAGGCAAACGCTTTGCTCTCTTGTTCATTGCATTATTTGTCTTTTGATGATTGAGTTTTAAGCGCTTTCATATCTTCTAGATACAAGTTCCTTATTAGACATACAATTTGCAATTTTATCCCATTCTGGGGGTTAGCATTTCCCTTTGTTTATTCTGCTGCATTTCCTTGGGTTTCTCAGAATATAACTGACATGTAATTTTCTATTAGTTTCAGGTGCATAACATAATGATTCAATGTCTGCACACTTTGTGAAATGATCCCCACAGTAAGTCTGGTTACCATCCATCCTCATGTTTCTACTTTCTTGATGGTGGCATTTGTGGGCATGAAAGTGTCGAGTTTTGATGAAGTTTAATTCTCTGTTTCTTTCCTTGTCTCTTTCTTTTGTGTGTCAGTTCCAAGAAACTAAGTTAAGTCTTACAAGTAGACCCATGATCCACCGAGGTTAGGTTTTTTTCCTTTTGCATGTGGATATCTATGTGTCCCTAGCACCATTTGTTGAAAGGACTATTTTCCTCATTTAATAGTCTTGGCATCTTTCTCAGAAATCAATGGGCCATAGATGTTTATTTTTGGAGACTACATTCTATTCCTCCGATCTACATGTCTATCCTTATGCGGGTACCATGCCATCATACCCTTCGTAAGTGATGTCAAATCCTGTCTCTAAATACTATTTTTCCTGCCATGTCTGATCTCCCAGATTAGACCACAATGTTATGGGTTATTGTCTTGACCATGACCATGAGTCATGATCTAACTTCTTTCATGCTGTGTGGCTCTGGCTCATTTACTTAACCTCTCTAAGCCTGTGTTTCTCACAGCTTTATTTGTAAAAATAAGGATAGTGCCATCTTCCTTCCTACCTCCCATCCTCCGTCTTCTCTTCCTTCTCCTACCTTTGAAGACAGAGGCTGTGCCTCATTTATCACTGTATCAGCACAGTGTCTGACACAGAGTAAACAGTGAGTGTGTGTTTGCAGAATGAATGAGTGGCCCATCTTGCTGGAGAACTGGGAGGACACAGATTCCAATGTACTCACACTGCTGGTTCTAAATAAACAATGACTTGTTGGCAGCTGAGAGATCGGGTTTCCTGTGCCTTCTCTGTCTTGTTTGCAAGGTATTAACCTCTTCCTCATGCCTCTGTCCTGCCTCCAGGCTGAGAGCTGCCTGCCTCCTTCTCTGCAAATAGGAGCCTCTAGATCATGGAGCAGAGGTTCTCAAACCTTCTGGGTTCACAGTACCCTTGGTGTTCCAGAATTGTTTCATCAAAAGAAAGCCTTCATGGTTCCATTTATTAGGTGCAAACTTAAAAGACATTTATGTCCTAACAACTCAGTACTGATTTGAAAAAACAACCAACATAAGTTGATAGAATAATATTTTTATTTCAGTCTTAAATAGGCAGTTACTTATTATCGAGACGTGTTTGCCTGTTGGGTTCTGCACAACTTCTGAAACCTCAGCATTGGATTGGATCTGCCACCCTCATTTCCTGTTCCACACTGACTTGGGCTCCAACCTTCCTTTTAATCACCACAACCACCAAAAACCCAGGGTCACCGAGATAGGACATGACATCATCAAAAGGAATGTGGTGTGCTCTCCAGCTGGAGTGGCGAATGGCCCCGTGCCGGTAGTTCATGGGTTGTGTGAGAGATGTCAAGTATCCTGACAGTTCGCTCGATGATGAAAAATCCTTGCGGCTACTCCTGTGGGTTCCCGAAAGTCTCCTGAAGCACCGCAGGGTGCCTCGGCATACAGTTTGGGAAATGCAATCCCAGAGGGAAGACCACATGAAGCAGCTTTTGTAAACTCCCGTGGGGTGCCGGCCCTGCTATAGGGATTCCCCGTGTGACCTTGAGCCAATCGCGTCTCATTCTGGGCCTCAGTTTCCCTGTAAAACCAGACGTCTGCTGGCACCGACGCCATCAGCATTGATACCATCTTTAGTGCAAGCTTTAATGACGAGAGCCCCACGTGCGCCAGGCGCCCCACCCCTCATGACTGCCCTGCAGGAGTCATCACTGGCAACCCCACCCTATAAAGGCTCCAGGGGTGTCAGCACCCCGAGCATCGCGGGCTGCGAGTGGCATCTTTCACTTTGGCCTCACCCCTGCCTTGGAGATTCTTCCCAGCCACGGTGTGTAGGAAACACTTGAAGAAGAGCAATCAAGGTGACCCTACAGTGCTGAGGACAAATAGCGCATTACATATGGACCCTGCAGGAGCACGATGTTGTCTACCAGCAACCAGGGTCTGTGTGGCCTATTCCCGTGCCTTCCACTAAAAACTCTCAGCAACCACAGCCTGCGTGGGAACTGACAGTCAAAGTCTGCTCAGAACAGATCAGCTAATAATTGCATACTAGCGGTGAGTGGGGGGCAGGAGAGGGTTTATTTTTTAAAAAGATTTATTTATTTATTTATTTGAGAGAGAGAGAGAGAGATCGCGTGCACGTGCATGCACCCGAGTTGGGGAGGGGCAGAGGGAGAGAGAGAATCTCAAGTAGATGCCCCACGGAGCACAGAGTCTGATATAGGGTCAATCTCATGACCCTGAGATCATGACTTGAGCTGGAGTCAAGAGTCAGATGCTTAACCGACTGAGCCACCCCGGCGCCCCAGAGAGGTTCATTTTGGGGTTCATTTACAAAGAATAAACTATTTTGGTTTTCTTGGGCTTTATTACATTGAAAACCTTCAGCAGGCTTCTCACTATCTTCAGAACAAAGCGGAAATGTCTTTGTGCATTTTACAAGCCCGCCCCCAGACTCACCCTCCCACTTTTCAACGAAGCTGGAGTGGACCTGCTTCAGTATGAAATGTTGATGGAACACAAGCCCTTTGCCAGGCACTGTTCCAGGTACTAGGGATGTGACAGGAAACAAAAAAGATGCCATGCCTCCCCTCACAGAATTTGTGGTCTAAGAGACAGAGGAGAGGGTGGGGGCACGGCAGGAAGGGAGAACGGCTGAGTGGAAAGTTTAGCACACAATCTTGCAAATAACTACGGCATTCTGCTTGCTGTGGGCTTTGCAAAGAAGCACAGGCATGCTGAGACCTAGTCCAACACTGTCCCCAGGGGCCCCGTCCCCGCCTTATCATGTGGGACCATAAATACTTTTAAATCAGGCAATTACACACTTGTCTGGATTGTCAATGCAGCCCTCACACAGGCCTGGGATATAATATGTGTTCAATAAACACAAGCATCAAATGAGAAGGTACTCAGCATAGTGGCAATACAAAAGATGAAAAGGAAATTGCAAGGCTAACCATATACACACACGTACAAAACACACACACACACACACATGTCTACAAGATGTCACTTTCCCACATTTCTCATGTGCTGGCATGCTTTGTTTCTCTTTTGAAGAGCTAGTTCATGCCATACTCACCATTGTACTTCCTTCCACTCAGCTTTCCCCATGGAATGTGTTTAATCTTGTGTGCCAGTTCCCAACCATCGAGAGTACCTGCCTGGGAGTGCTTTCCTGCAAAAAATGCAAAGGAGAAGTTGAGCTGGGATTGACTGACGATGTCTGCCCTGGACAGGGAAGGAGGTATTTCAGAGTGGAAATCTGCTTTGGGGGACAAGGTGAAGAGTTTAGATATCAGAACTGTGCGCAGACACAGCCACTGGAAAACCCTTCTCAGATGGTTTGGCATAAAATTCTGTCACATTGGATGGTGACAACATGGCCTGATCAGAGCCGCCTTCTCTTAGGAAATATGTGTATCAGATGTGCAGTGAGAAATGGTTGCCAGAGCTGCTGTGACATCCCCATGGGACTAGTCACTGATTCCTTCTCCTTAAAACATCCAGGATGTTCCAGAAGAACCAGGGCCAAGAAGGAAATGACAGTGTGTTGGTCTGGTTCTCCTGGAGACAGACTCTGAGGCCAGGATTCCTAGAAAAGGGAGTGGGGAGATGAAAGGTATATGGGTTTTCTGACCCATAGTAAGTAGCTAGAGCTCAGCTCCGCTGGGAGACAGTGTGGTCCGCCTTGACATTATCAGTCTCAAGATTTAAGGCCCTGAGATATTTCCCCACTCCAGGCCTGTCTCAATTCAGAGCTGCTTCTAGGGGTAAAACTGGTTCCTCCATCCTACCTTCCGGTCAGCTGAATGGGCTTCCAAGGCCAGAACAACACCCACAAGCAGACAGTCACAAGCATTCACAGGAAGCAGGCATGAGTATAAAAATGGACAGAATATGGTGAACTGCTAATCGTCTCAGGTCACAATAACCCTTCCCAATTCTCTGTGAGTCCTTATATTAACCCCCTGCAGTAAAAGCAACCTTTCCTGTAAAGGGCCAGAGGGTAAATACTTTGAGTTTTGAGGCTATTTGATCTCTATAACCCGCTCAGCCGTGCTCTTATAGTGGGAAAAACAGCCATAGGTAATATGTGAATGAATGAGCCTGGCTGTGTTCTAATAATACTTTATTTACAAAAGCAACTGGAGGGCCAGATGTAGCCCACATGGCTGAACACAGCTGATTCATAACCCAAGTCTGGGATGATGTTTGCATAATTGGGGCACTGGCTCCATCCACTATCTATGACGGCCAGGGGTAAGAACTCTTTCTAGGGTCTGAGACCTGTCTCAGAGTCAAGACAAAAGAGAGTGGCTATTGATCGGTGATGTCTGTCCTGGCCCAAGATAGGAGATAACAGCACATATACTGCACCTTTTAGATCTACAGCCTCAGCAAATCTCAGCAATCAGAAAGACTTCAAGCAATATGGTACAGAGAGCCTCTGGTGTTATGAGTAGGGCTCATCTGGGAAACCAAGCCTCTTCTCAAGCAGATGGCAAACTTCTGGGACTTTCAGATGCTGTGCCTTTGCTGGGATGACTCCATTCATCCCCTAGACTATGAGTGACTTGAAGATAGAAACAGTGCACCTTGTTCTTTGTTTCTCCAAGCCTAGTGGAGACTGGCATAGTGTTTAATGATTGCCCCTTATAAATATGAATGAATGAATGAATGAATGAATGAATGCATTGGAGATTCACAGAGATTACTAACATATCCCGAATGCCTCCTATGTGCTAGGTGAAGACATGTGCATACCTATTATCACATCTCTGATGCAAGCGTCATATGAAACAGGAACCCTAAAGTCCATTTTTCAGACTAAATGGCTTTCTAAATGTGACATATGCTAATGAAACCAGTGATAGTGATGGCGTTGATGGTGGCCACCACTTAGACCCACGGACCAGGCATCGTGCTATGTATTGGCTTACCTCCTTACATGGAATCTACGAAAGGGAGAATGTCTTTAACTCCCATTTTATAGACGGGGACATCGAGGTTCCCAAGGGGTGCCCACTGGCCCGAGATGACGCCATGGAACATTGCTGAGCCAAAATGTGGCAGCAGACTGACTGTCTGCTTTGGAGGCTCACGATTGCTGCGTTGAATCACAGTGCTGGCTCTGTGCTGGGTCTTGCATGAAGAGATGGAGGGACGTGGCAGGAATGGCCCTGGCCCATTCAGCTGGGACAGGTCACAGGCTGAGCAGGACAGGGCAGCAGGGGCAGGCGAGCGTGGGCAGGAGCGGGCTGTGCTTCCACCCGCGAGGGCCCACCCCAGCTCCTTTGCAGCAGCAGGCAGGGAGCCCTGGTGTGCCCGGCGCCCCTGTGATTGGCAGCCTGCAGATGGCGGGGGGTGCCTTGGAATTTATTATCCAAGCATGCCTTTCTGAGGGGGCCTCACTGCCTGACACTGCTTTATCGGAAAGCTGGGAATGGTTAGCTGAGCCCATCTGTTAGCCAAAGAGGGGAACTCAGTGGGTGGGGAAGTCTGCAGAGTCATTTAAAAGGAATTTCTCTGATGCGGAGGCCAGGGTGGAAGGTTATCTGCCCGTGGGCCCGTGGGCTGCCTGGTTTGGGGGCTTGGGGTCTCCAGAGGTGGTGTGTCTGGATTTGGTAGGGAGCTTTCCTTTCTCGTTCTAAACTGACAACGGCCAGGACCCTTCCCCCTTCAGAGCAGCAACTTTCACTCTGCCGTGATCCTTCGTAGCTAAATCCACCACGTTTGCATCATCAGTGTCTTGATGAAGAATATGGGACAGATGGGGATAAATGCAGCAATCTGAATTAATACCACGGTCGCTAATGAATCCCGGAGCCGCGAAATAATTAGGAGAAGTTAGTGCTCCTGCCATGGCGACGCTGTGTGTTGGATTCTTCCTTCTCTCTCCCATTCCAGCAGCCACGGCACTCTGGAAGAAGGTTGTGCACCCACCGGGGCATGTGGGTCTCCAGACTCGATCTTGGGTTCAGGTTCTGGGGTATTTAGGACAGGCTGTTGAACAGCAGGTAGGGTCAGGGGAAGAGTAGCTCCTCCACTGGGTATCCAAGGTTTATCCGTGCTTGGGAGACTTGGGGCGGTGGTCCTGGGGACATGGGGTTCCCCTCCTCTGGTGCTCAACACAGATAAACCATCGCAAAGGGTGCCCCAGCTTGCATTCTGCTCTGGGGCAGACACGTGCTAAGCAGGTTACATATAACATCTCATTTAATCTGCCCCCCACCCCCTTTCCAGCCCCAGAACCCTGCATATCCCCATTCCTCTGAGGAAAACTGCTCTAGGAATTCGTGCAAGGATCCATAGTCGATACCCAGAAATCCACCTCAGAGATCTGAGCCCCTGACCATACCACTCCACTGACTTTTGCCACAAAGATCAGGATAATCTCTGGTGTTTCTTCCAACGCCCTGACACCTTGAAGCCTGCAGGATTCTAAGTGCTTGGAATAAGGAGAGAGAGAGAGAGAGAACACAAGCTATTTTTTCATAACTGGCTGTCTGATAAGCCTGGGCCCCTCTTCTATGTGATCATATGCTTGACTCCTTCTTTCTGAAACTTAGAACAATTGCAACTGAATAATTAATTGAGTATTTAATTGTTTAATGGCTATCTACCTTGCTAGACCAGAGGTTCCACAAAGTACCATCTATTTTGTTCACTACTGTGGCCCCATGGACACATTATATTTGCTCAGTGCATATCGAATGGATGGATGGATGGATGGTGGATGAAAGAATGGATGAAATAGTGAGTGAATGAATGACGCAGGGAGGTCAGGCTAAGCCCCACTAAACAAGTGCCCTGTGGCTATGTTACCCCGCAGTGGCTCTTTGGTCTTGCCCGAGCTTCCCAGGCAGAGGCAGAGAAGCAGGCTCTGTGCTCAGTATCCTCACAAGGGCATCAGGCACTGACAGGGCTCCTCTGACGAGGGCTGCGGGGCCATGTCCAGGGCGGACTCCCGCTCCCGCCTGCCCCCCTTCTGGGAGCGAGCGGCAGCAGCTGCTTCACACGGACACGCCTGAATGGCAACTAGGACCGTCTGGGCATCATGTGACCACCCGCCTGCGGGGGTGGGGGTTGCTGGACGCCGCCAGGGGGGTCGGGGGTCACCTCTGTGGTGAAGTCATGTACCTGGCGGAGACCGTGTTTATGGAGAATGGTTCAAGGAACAAAGAGTTCTTCATTTCTCTTTTCTCCCCGTTTTCTTCTTTCTCTTTGCTTGGCCGGCTGCATTCAGAACATTTCCAAGCCTGGTGGCCAAGGTGAGGGAGGTTTGCAGGCAGGGGGGAGGAAGGTCTGTTTTCTGACCGGCAGGGCGTGCCGCCATCTCATAGCCGAGAGCTAGACTGGGAGTTCCCAGGTTCAGACTGTGGCTTCTCCTCGACCTGGCACTGAGAACGACCTTGAGCTCCTTCATCAACCTGTCTGAGCTTTACTCCCCTCCTGGTCTGTTCCATGAAAGGCATCACAGTACCGAGGTCATTTCGAGGATCGAATAAGACAGTGCATATAAAGGGGTCAGCCCATACTTCTCAGTGAGTTCAGTTAATGCAGTTAATACTAATAGCCATAATAATAGCAATCATATCATAAATTGTGGAAACAGATCCTGGTCCTGAGGTTTCTCTGTGTCAGGGATGGACGGATACAAATTAGGAGAGAGGGCATTTTTGCCACTGGCTTTCCCGGGCAGGGGAGCAAAGATGGACGGGATGTGGGAGGCGCTCCAGGGTCTTTGCAATTTTCCATCAACTGCTTAAACCTGAAAGGTTCCTAGAGGTCATGGAGCTTAAGCCCCTGGAGAGGCTTTTAGGAAGAGAGAAGAGAAGGGACTTGCCCCAGGTCACACAGTGGCAGACCAGCAAAGACAGACATCCTTACCTTTCCTGAATTAATGACCATGGTGCAGGTCTTCTAAAGGAACGGCAGCCTCTGCCCCCGACAAAGATGAGTGGCTGGCTGGCCATACCTCGAGGCTGACCCGGGATAGAGCTGAGCCTGATGGAGACTGGAAACAGTGTTGTCAACACTCTTGCTTGTCCAGCACATCTATGGACAGTCAAGTGCTCTGGCCCTCATCCTTGTGAGAGATAAGGGCTGGCAGGTTGGTCTGCCCTTTTTGGAAGTGGGTCTCTAGAGGTGAATTGATTGACCCAAGGTCATTCACAAGCGGATGGCTGGGTGAGTGGACAGAGCTGATGGTTAGTGCCCCTGTATGCCAGGCATAGAGACAGGAAGATCACTGTCTACTCCTGCGGCCTCTGAGACCTCATATTTTGATGTCTAACACTGACTCACATGGTGACCTTGAGCAAGTGACTTCTGCTCGGAGTTCTCATCTGTAAAATGGGAGTAAGCATGGTTTGTTTCTATTTTGCTGGGTTGGCTATGCAGATTGGATGAATCTTTTCATTTGAAGCTCTTAGAACAGGGTCTGGCACATAGTAGGTGCTCACTAAAGCTTGTCCCCTGAGTTGTCCAGAGGTCACAACTCATGGCAGAATGGTGATACAGCACCTGCCAAAGGTTGGCTCACCAGAATGAAAGGTACATGGCCCTCAGTGGTGGACTCTACGGATCTGTGGCCATCCTCAGGGGGCACATGGAGGCACACATAGATGATGTACAATGCCCAGGCCCTGAGGAGAAAACAAGTTAGAGGCTTCTGTAAATGTCTGCCTAGTGCCCAATAACAAGGGCCAGGAGTACACTGAGCATGTGGATTTAGGATCATGAATTCAAGCCAGCCCATCCTTCTACTGGGGGGCTTTCCCTCTCCATTGCCCCAGGAGAAGCATCAGATCTGGAAGGAAGGACAGACATACCAGATTGGAAGCCCATATCAGCCACTGACCAGCTTTGGGAATTCAAGCAAGTCGCCTCACCTCCCCAGCTTGCCTCATCTGGAAAATGGGGCTTCCCTGAAAATTTAAGGGGATAGGCTTCCTCCAGGTGGGTCCCACTTTGCTTATAACTGAAACCGTGGCACTGAGCATTAAGCTCATTAGCATTAACAAGCATTAACACCAAGTGAGTGTTTAACCAGCTTATGGCAAATAGGTGACTATTAATAACCACATGGTTCAAGGGCTTAACAAGGAGCCAGACCCTGTTCTACATGCTTTCCATATATTAGCTCATTTAATTTTGATGGACAGAGAGAGAGAGAGAGAAAGAGAGATTACAATGACCCACATTTCACAAGTGAGCAAACTGAGGCTTGGTTAAAAAAAAAAAAAAAGCAAAATCACTTGTTCACTTGTCCACAGTCACCCAGCTCATAAGTAGCAGGGTCAGTATTGAAGCCCATGCAATCTGAGACTAAAACCTGAGCTAGGGCCACAAGGATCCGACTGGACAAAAGGAAGAGGGAGGAGATGCGCAGAAATCATGTAGAGTTGCATAGACATGAGGGAATGAGACATAGTTGTACAACCAATGCATTAATTATAAGCAGAGAAGGCACACAACAATGGCTGCAAGGTCCCACTATATGAGGTCTCGGGGTTACAGAGCTGCCCAGAGAGGGCACCTGTCCACAGGGCGTGAAAGAATTCAAATCCTCCCCAGCGTGTTGCTAACTCTCATACAGGAGCACCCAGTCCTTCCCCAGCCCAAGCCGATCTCCCACAGATTAGCATAGCCTACATAGGATTTAAAAAAATAACTGAATTGGTTTCCAGATTCCAAAATCAGAAGATTTCACATAAAAATCCAGGTTCCTGGTGTAGAAGAGAAAGTGCTTTCATTTTGCTTTTTATTCTTTGTTTTTGGCCTGGCCCCTGGGGGCATCTGAGTTTGTGATCTCCTTGAGTGCAGGGCAGTGGGATGCTAGAGGGAGGGGCACGATTGTGTTGGCCCATGGCTCAGTGAGAGGCCCAATCTCGGGAGAGTTTTCTCATCTTGCCTGGATAAAGATGACTCACAGGGCCAGCATGGGTCTCTGGCAGAGCCAGCTTTCCTTTCCTACTTTGTTTTTATAAAGCAGAAATAGAAGTTTCCATAACGTGGTACGACTCCACCCAGCACTGGCAGGCCTTAGAAAGTCACTGCTGTTTGTGAATGTCTAAGGGAAAGTTTTGGTGGGGAGCCTGCTATTTGCTCACAGGCTCACAGAACCTCACAGAGCAGGACAGCATGTGCTCATCTCTACTGTAGGCTCTGTCTAAACACAGGGACTCCCCACTGGGTTCTCTCTCAGTGGGAGACAGTCAAAGGGATGGATTTCTCCGGCCACAAGACAGTAGGAAAACCAGAGACCCAGTGCAATTTCTGTAACCTCGCATCTTTCCATCTCCTTTACCCATACGTCCTTCCATCTACCCTTTCTTCCCTCCTTCCTTCCTTCCTACCATCCATCCATCCATCTATCCACCCACCCCCCCACCCATCCATCCACCCACCCATCCATCCACCCACCCATCCATCCATCCATCCACCAGCCATCCATTGACCATCATTCCGTCCATCCATCCATCCATCCATCCAAGTACTATTTATTAAGAACCTACTGTGCCTCACACTCCCCACTCCATAATCTGAGATACAAAAATAGACAAAACCGACTCAGACCCCTCTATCCTCACACAATGCACACTCAAATCAGGGAGACAGACATCCAAAAGGTAGCAATAGACAAAGAATAGGGGAAAACCAGAAGGTCCATCAATAGATTAATTAAATCAGTTTGGCTCATTATAGAATGGGACACCATGTGCCCCTTAAATGAAGCAGATCTCTGTATGGTGACATAGAACAACCCTCTGAGTAGAAAACAAAACAAAACAAAACAAACAGGCCTGGATAGTGCCTGCATTATGTGTGCACTGGAAAGTGCAGGGACCTTGGCTGGACTTTTATGTACTTGTACTAGCAGTAGGGCCTCTGGGAGGGTCCACAAGGAATCGGGGACAGCTGAGGCCTCAGGGAAAGCTAGGGCACTAGGGTAACGAGGAGGGGAGAGAGTTACTAGCGTTGTTTGAGCATTTTGTTTTTTGAATGTATAGCCTTTTTTTCCCAATAAAATGGGAAGCAAATTTAAAAGATAGGTGAATAGATTGACAGACAAAGTATGAGAGGAGAGGATAGAGAGGTAGATAGATAGATAGATACAGAATAAAGCACAGGGGAAAAAGAAAAAGACTTTACAAGTTTGGTCGTTTGGTGAGTATTTGGAAAAGGAAATCCACACTGCCTTGTGCCCTTCAGAGAAAGCTCCCCTGAAGATGGGACTTTTGGGCTGGCACATCCAGGTGAACGGGAAGTGCTCAGTGACAGGTGCAGAGATGAGCACACAGACCTCCCCGTACTAAGAGGAGCCGTGGGTCCCCTCTCTGGACTTCAAGTGGTACATCTGCAAAGGGGGACAAAGACACTCTCAACCCAGGGTCCAGGAAACCCCAGGAAACTGCAGAGGGCACATCCAAATCCAAGCTGTCGTAACCATTACGAGGGGTAATCTCTCTCCCTGTCTCCTGCCACTCCTTCATCCTATTGCGATAGACCTACTGATCAACACTGGAGACCATCAGGAAAAAGAAAATCTGACTGTGTATCCAAGCTCATGGTCATTAAACCCCAGAGATGCACTTTGAATCTCTCTGGGGGCAAGCGATCACTGCACCTTTCTCTCCCTTCCCACCAAGTAAATTACAAAGGCCAAGAAGGTTAATTTATCTGAGTGGATGGATGCCAGCTGCTCCGTCATACTGGCGTAGTATAATAATCACAGCAGATATTTTGAGTGCTAACCTTATGCCTGGTCTTTAGCATGAAAGACCTCATTCTGTCTCCAAGGCAAGTCCAGGAGATAGGCAGCCACACGACTATTGATCCCTGTTCACAGGATGAAGGTCCGGAGGCCTGGAGAAGTTTAGCTACTTGCTCAAGGTTGCACAGCTACTAAGTGCTGGAGTGAGAATCCAAATTTGGGTTACGCTGACCACAACCACCAACCTACATCACTGCCCATCACATAGGGGAACCTTCCTCCCCAGGCATTGAAGCCAGAGAAGGCTGCCTGGAGGAGGTGCCATGTAAGTCATGCCTAGGAGGGCCACAGGGCTTTAAATCCCTTCTCTAAGAGAATCAGCCATCTTCCACAAGGAGATTCCTCAAGAATACAGGGCCCTGAAGACATTAAAAGGAAACTCCTAAAAAATTCATCTCTGAATAGTAATTGTATCATAAAAAGTATTGAGCTAGAGCACACATGCAAATTGGACCATATGAATTAATGGTGTAAACAGATGGAATGGGGTACACGTTCAGAGACCACCACCCTCTTCAAGGTGCCAGGCAAAAATGGGCCAGGTGGCAGTGTGCCCTGAGGTTGGAGGGATGTTTTCAGTCAACCAATTACCAATGGCTCAGACCCCCAAGCCCTGTTGAGGGTCACACCTCTAGCATCTCCTGAGGACATGGTATGCTCAGTGTTGGCACTTTCTGAGCACCTACTGTATGCCGGGATGGTGTCCCTTCTTCCCCATGCCTGCTATGCTCACCACCACTTCCACATGAGGTTGCTCACATGGACATTTGTGAACTTGTGTGCCCGCATTGTTTTTCATGATTTTCTCGGTGGGGGCATTCATCAAGCATTTACTGAGCACCAACTATGTTCAGGCTGGGGTCCACCCTTAACCCCCAAAGATAGTAATGGTTGGCAGGGGGCTTGCTTGTGGAGGGGGCCTCCAAGACAAGACTAGGGAGATGGGGAGCTGGTCAGGCAAAGATGCTGGCAGGAGAGCAACTCTGGGTAGAGGTGGCTGGATTACAAACATTCTTAAAACCACACGTAATTGAGTGTGGCTGGAAAGTAGGGGCTGATGGTGGTGGGGATGAACCTGGGGGACTGGAACATTCTGGAAAACATTGCTTCCCCACTATAGGCTGGGACTTGATGCCCATTTGGAGTAAATCAGCCTTTTCTGTCTTC
Source organism: Mellivora capensis (assembly GCA_004024625.1). Lineage (NCBI taxonomy): Eukaryota > Metazoa > Chordata > Mammalia > Carnivora > Mustelidae > Mellivora > Mellivora capensis. Next base: position 286,890 of record PISX010000010.1, on the reverse strand, counting down.
CTAAATCTTTGGGTCTTAATTACCCAAGAGGTAGAACCCGTACCAAGTGGGTCTCTTCAACATTCATAGGGCAATCCCCACAATCTTCCTGTGGTTTACAAACTGTGTTCCATGGAACCCCGAGATTCTGTGTCCATGTTTCTTGCAGCTCCATGGTGGGGAAGAGGCGGAGTTTTAAGTAGGTAATGTTCTGGAACCTCTCCTGCTTCAGCCAGATCAGTGCCACTTGTATGTTTTTTTGCTGTTTGAAATTCCATGAAAGAGTTCGTGTAGGGAGGGATTCCTTTGCTTATATAAGAACAACCCACACTTGATGCAGAGTAAAGCCCAAATTCTTCAATACCTTTGGTGATCCCGACCTAACCCCTTTCTCCAGCCTCAGCTAAGCCATTTCCCATGCCCTGTGTCTTCCAGCCCCGCACCCCAGCCTCTGCTACACGAATATGCATCGAGCCACAGACACTCTCTGCTCCCCCACGCCTCCGTTCTTTCCTTATCTTATTCCCTTTCTGAGGCTGACTTCAAACCCTTCCTCCTCCAGGAAGCCCTCTCTGACCTTCGTTAGGTGTCTTCAATATCGCCGATACACCTTGGGTGTTCCCCAAAGAAGAGCTCTGACCCACCAGGAATGACAGCCTCTTTTTGCTGGTCCATCTCTTCCCCTCATCAGGCAGTGAAATCCACGAGAGAAGAATCTCTGACCTGGTCACCAGCCATACCCCATCCTAAGCCTGACATATGGCAGGTCCCCAAGGAATGTGTGCTGAGCAAATGGGTGCCAGGAAAGAATGGAGAGATGGTGGGGTTTGGGAGGGCTTGAGTTAAAGTGTGCATGGACAGATGGATGGATGGATGGATGGGAAGGAGAGGAGGGGGGAGGGGGAAGGGAGGGAGGAAGGGGGAATGGTGGGTAGATGGGTGGGTGAATGGATGGACAGAAGGGAGGGAGGAATAAAGAAATAAGTAGGGAAGGAAGGGAGGACAGAAGGAGGGAAGATGGCAAGATAGAAGTGTGGAGGGTGGACATACATGCTTACAGACAGCAGAACCCTGGTTCCACTTTCCCTGACAGGCCATAGGGGCCTCAGCCTTCCCGGAGCCCTCTGCACCTAAAATCCCCCTCCCTCCCTCCCACCTCCATCACAGAGCCAGCCCCTGACATGCCCTCGCTGGCACAGTGATTACTCCTTGAGCAGCCTCCCGTATCCTGTTCCTGCTCTTCCTACAAGCAGAGAAGCAGAAAAATCCATCCTGATGAGGAGGCAGCCGCCCGCCCTCGTCCCCCCTCCTCCTCCCGCCCCTGTAGCCCGTAACTCTCAAGCAGTCAGGCAGAAACAGGCAGTCAATTTTTTCCAGGGTCGAGCGCCGGCTGTAAGGCATGGCCCTGCAGGGTGACAGGGGAAGCGGGGGGCCACTTGGATGGCGTGACCCGCTCTCCCCCATCCTGAGACCCGTGCTTCCTGCCTCGCTCACCCTGAAGCTGCCAGCTGTGTAATGCAGGGGACACAGCATCCCCACCCTTGCCACCATCACCATCGTGCAACGGGCTCACCTAAGACCTTAGCCCCATGAAACATCACGGGCCCGGCAGAATGCCCTGTTGCCATCCGTCACACCTTTTCCCCTAGCCTGGCTTCCTACTTGCCTGGAAGCCAGCTTCCTTTCTCCCCCGCCTGCCCTCAGTGGCTTCATGGCAGGCTCCGAGCAGAGGAAAAGGCAACTGATGTGTCAAGTGCTTCCTGGCTGGGTGCTATGGTGTGCCGCCTTGCTATCACCCCGGCTACCGGGAGTGTTGACAGCCCCCAGCTGAGCCCCTGCTCCCAGCACCTGCCCTCAGCGAGAGAGAGCTGCCTTATCCAAGGTCAAACCTCCTTCCAGGGGCGAGTCGGCGAGAGGGGCACAGCCCTCGGGCCTCCTTGCGGCAAGGCAGGGTGACTTTGAAGAGTCACATCAGCTCCAGATCTCCCTGCGGGGTCAGCAGACGCCGTTGGTGAGCCTGAGTCATGCCCCAGCTTCTCTGGGCCTCACCCTTCTGGCTTGCCTGCCCCCACCAAGGAGTTGGCCCTGCACACTGCACCCCAACAAAGCCCCTGAACTCAGAGTCGTGGGGACCCAGTCTGCAGCAGCCTTTTGTGCATTTGCATTTTTAAGGTCCATGGCAGCTCTGTGTGGCATGTTCTTTGTTTCAGGCGTCAGGGACCCGGGGCTCAGGGAGGTGCCAGGCCTCTTGTCCCAGGCCTCACAGAGTGAGTCAGAGCTTGGATTCCATGCTAGTCTAGCCTGCTCCCAGTTAGTCCAGACTCTGATGCCCTCCATCCCTGCTGTGCACGGAGATTCATTGCTCCTTTCAGACTTCCGAGAGTCCCTGGGACTGGCGTTCCCTGCCTCTGCTGCGGGGAGCCCAGGTGGAGACCCATGGTCTGTGACCCAGGATCAGGTGCCTCTTCCAGGTCTCCAGACCTCAGGGCTCACTCACGTGGCCTCTCCCGCCTTCCCCTCCAGACTGCCCCCCCTCTCCCCACCTGCCACACCCACCAATGTCACCGGGCTCCTGTGGTGGAGCTGGAAGGGCCAAATGCATCTGGCTTCAATTCTGGGCTTCTGATAGAATGGAACACATGACCCTTCTCTGAGCCTTCATTTCCTCATCTTGCAAATGGGCCAGTTGGAGGATTGCTTGACACAATGGATACAAAAGACTGGACCCAGGGCCCGGCACACAGCAGCTGCTGGGTATTCCCACTTCCTTCAGTCCTAGTGATCATATCTGACCCGATGAGGACAATCTGTGCAGAATGTGGAGCATGAACTTGAATTCAAACAAGCACTTGAATCTCATTGTCTTGTTCCTTCCGTGTAACAACTCCATGAAGCCAGTCTCATCATCCTGTAGGATATAGAGAGACAAAGGGGCATATCCATAGTTCTCAGGTGAGGAAGTGGAAAAGTTGGGACACACCAACCCCTTTGTCCAGCTCCAAAGCCACAGTCTTCACCACTTGGATTCCCTTCTCCTTCTGTGAGCATCTTGGACCCCTGGCCCTTCCACATGCCCCAGTTCCAAGTAGACCATGTCTCCCAGGGCAGTTGGGTATCCCCTAGTTTGCCCAGTGGGGTCACTATTTGGAACCAGGTTCCCAGGTGCCCTGCTAAGAAAATCCATGGAAATCATGGGTTCTGGTATCAGGTTGCTCATACCTTAGCCTCCCTGCCCTTCATGCTGAAACAGATGTTCTAATAACAGGAAAATCCTGACCCACGGCTAATAGCTGCCTTATGAAGGGCACCCAACCCAGTTCAGGGCCGGAGGGACTCCACCTCCAGGAAAGCCATCTGTACCCTCCCGAAGCTCTTCCAGCCATGGAAGAACAGGGCTCACTGGTTGTGGTGTTGGCCATAAATCCGTAATTGAACAATGTCTGGGACCACTAGTCCCCATCAAGAAAAACCAGAAGAATGTGGTCAAGTTGCTTGCAAGGTCATGGAGACTTCCTCTGGGACTGGGCCAGGGGCCCAGGGGTACTTCCTGTGGCTTCTAGAGCCAAATTTTGTGTGGGAAGAGCACTGGACTAGGAGGCAGCCAGCCCTGGGGTCAAATTCCGCCTCTACCACCTGGAGCCGTGGCAATGCCACAGAGCCTCCCTGTGCCTCCGTGTCCTCCTCTGTGAACTGAGCATCCCAATCCCAAGGTAATGTTCTTGTGACAATTTAACATGACAAGGGCTTCCTGATCGCAGATGGAGAAATTCTAACTATTGTTCTATGCTTTGAAGATGTCGATGGTGATTGATTGCAGGCAGAGAGGGAGGGGATGGGATGAAAACAGTGCAAGGGACCAGATACGTCCAGACCAAACCTCAAGAGGGGGGTCTCCAAACATTTCTTCCCGGTTCCACTGGGGCTGCGTATTTACGTGTTTGGCTAGCCTTCTTGCTTTGCCTTGTCTCTGGCCTGCTCCAAAAGAGACTATGGGATTTACCAAGTAGATTACATGGCACTTAGCTAATGAAATGACTCCCTCCGCACCTCCTGCACCCCCCACCAAGATATCGATCAGCCACTGGCAACCTTCAAGCTTCCAGCAGCCTCTGGACAGTTTAAAAAGAAAACCAGCCATTAATAAAATTGAATGGTTGCGGGGGAGGGCGAAGAGGGGGAACAAGACGGGGAAGGGCTGGCAGGAGGGGGGGGGGGCTGGGAAGAAGCCAACAAACTGGGAAGAAAATCAGAAGAAAAAGTGCCTCTCCGGTTCAGAACCCACATCGCAGATGCAGGAGAGATTGTGCAATTAACCACTTCCACCAGAAAATGCCTGTCAGGTAAACAGGCCAAATAAAAAGTCCAGGGGTGACTATCTACGTCATGGAGGACAGAGGTTGCAAACTCAGGGCAGCCCCCGCCACCCCCAGCGGGTCTTCTTTGCTCCACGTACGTTTTACCGAAGTAGAATTGACTGCCACTTTTTTTTTTTTTTTAATGGGAGTTTTCATTAAAAAAAATCTTGATCACTGGAGTTTCTTGGAAAACGGGAACACGCAGTAACCCTGGGCTTGCATTCCTGCGCAGCGGCCACGAGGAGAGTGCTAACAGCTGTCCCTGTGGGTGGGGCACACGGGGTCCATAGGGTCGGCTGGCTCAGTCCCCGCCTGGCCCTGGTGCCCACTCACTCATGCCAGCGAGGGTGAGACACCAGGCTTGAGTCTGAGAGCCTGACCCAAAGGCTGAACCGAATCTACACGTCTGGGTGAGGGATACTGTGTGTGAGTGATGCCCCCTGGGTATATACCGAATGCCCAGATATTAACAGAGGCTGCCTTTCCCTAAGTAGGACCTTCATCTTCTTCTTTTGTACTTACTGTTCTCATCCACAGAAAACAATAGACTTGGCTTTAAGGGAAAGAATCAATATAGGCAGAGCTGAGTATTCTGAACGCTCACAATGAAGGCAATTACACCAAGAAGGGAAAAATAACAACAAAGCCAAACTACGGTCTTCTCCAAATTGGGGAATTGCAAGAAATTTGAATCTTCTATCTTTTTCTGCCACAAATCACTCTTGTATTTCTAATGGGACAACCACTGACCAGGTATGTGTGAATGAAATGTAAATTGTGATTAACCCATGTTAACAGAGGTGCGATTCTTGGGAAGGAGTCTTGGTCAGTGCAGGGGCCTTGGGCGGAGGCGGGGCTGGAGTGGTCTGGGGCTCTGTCAGATGTTTCTGAGCCCCTTTCTCTGGGATCAGGAACCTGGTCAGGTGGGTACGGCACATTGTCATGCCCCCAGACCTCAGACCCCCATCTGTGAATGGCGAAGAACGAACTAAATTCCTCATAGGGAACAAAAGGGGGAAGCTGGCATCTTTTAGATGCTCTTATGTGCTGGCTACGGGTTGGCATGTTTTTACACACGTGTGTTCGCAAAAGAGCATGGCGTTAATAAGCCAGGCTCTCAACTCAGCCGTTTCCTCACTATGTGACCTTGTGTGGGTCACTTAACCTCTCTGAGCCTCCCATGCTTTCTGTAAAATGGGGGTCAAACTGACCTCTTAGGGCTGGAAGGAGGTTTAAATGAGCATTCTGTGTCTGGAACCCAGTAGACAATCAAAACAAGGCTAAGCACTCTCTGTATTATTACTGTTGCTACTACTGGAAAGCACCTACATTGTGCCTGGTGGTGATGGGCGGGGTTTCCCATCCATCATCTCTCAATGACATGAGTGTGAGGCCATCATGCTCCACAGAGATGACGTCTGTGTGACCCACAGAGGCCTCACCTGTGCCTACCACTGACCCCTGGCCCCTACATCACTATATTTTTTAAGCTAAGTAAGTACCTGGCCCCTTGTGGCCCCCCACCCACTTTCTGTTGTGATACAAGAGCAAGACCAGATTCACACTCTCCCTCCATCACTGTAGGGCTTGGGCCAGCGCCTTCCCCTCTAGCCTCAGTCTTATTACCTGTCAAATGGCCGTGCCCATTGGGTCCTTTGGAGATTTCATCAATATGGTTAATGTTTGGAAGGGCTTCACAGAGCAGAAGGAGTAATTGATCATGATGTAACTATCCCCATCTTACTGATGAGAAAAATTGCACCCTGTGTCATTCCTTCCTTCATTCATTCATTCATTCATTCATTCCTAGCTTGTACACTGGAGTAGGGCCTCCCTCCACCCAGGTCTCCAAAAGTGTCTGCACCCCCTGAAAAGCATGCGGTGGAGAGAGAGGGGAGCAGGCCTCCCCCACCCTGGGCCTCCTCATCTCTCACTGTCAGGGAGGCAGCTGTGGCCAGACATTTGGAATCCATTATAAACATCCCTGTCTGATTCCGTTCTCCCCTGTTCGTAACTTACAGCAACGGATTCCAAGGAATTTTGGCTCAGTTCCTTGGCAGAGGGAGACCTGGAGGGATGATGGAGAGCTCTCTCCCCTCCACCCCGTCCACACATGGTCCTCTTCATTTCGGCATCCAGAGCAACGCGCAGTAAACCCAGAGGTGTGCGGGGAAGAGCTTTCACCAGAAGGACTTGGGTCTCAGCCTGGACTTGGCTGCTTCCTGCTGGAGTCACCTCTCTGGACCTCAGTTTCCCTATCTGTAAAGGGAATAGCAATAGTACACAGACATGCTACCCTTGCTGCTAGGAATTCACTAGTCTGTCAATTCAATGTCTGACACAGTCGATATTTGAGAAATTATCTCTCTCCCCTGTTCTGATTTCAAGTTTGCTCTTTGCCATAACCAGGAAAGCAGGGGGTGGGGCTGGACGAGAACTTGATGCAGAAATTGACCACTAGCCTGCTGGATGCCCTTGACAAAGTCACTTCCCAACCCCCATGCCTGTTTCCCCAGGCTTCTGCCTCTTGCTCCCTGACTTTCCCTATATTGGCGCTCTGCCTGGCTCAGGGGCTCACAGCACGACCCCAGCAGCCTTCCAACCCTCCCTGTCTGTCTGTCTGCCCCGCCAGGTCTCACTGGTCTCAGATGCCGTGGCGTCCAGCCCTGACTTGGCCTGTCGGCTCCAGCTCCTCTCCAGAGGCCTTTTCTCTCTTGCTTCCTCTGCATTGTTTTCTTCTTTTCTCTGCACCAGCCCCAGTTAGGCTCCTGGGCCCCCCCGCTCTGGCCCCTTGGGGGGTGGGGGAGATGGGAAGCCAGGCTCTGAGGGGGTGGTGACCATCACACCATGAGGTGGACCATGAGGGCATAGCCTGGTGTGGTCTGGGCTTGTCAGATGGCCTCTGCGTGAGCTGGAGCCGGGCTGGGTATGTGTGCCTATAGGTGGCATGTGCATGCGTGCAAAGCGTGTGTGCATGTGTGTGCATGTGTGTGGTGTGCGTGTCTGTATACGGTGTGTGTGTGTGGTGTGTGTATGTGTGTGTTGTATGCTGTGTGGTGTGTGTATATGGGGGGATTGTGTGTGTGTGCTTATCTTCCCCCATCTCTATGAGGTAGAGAACCTCCTAGCTCCAAGATCAAAGAGAAGGAATGAGAGAGAAACCATGTAGGAATATCTCTTGGACCCTGACTTCCTGCAACTTCCCAAACAGATGCGCATGTCCATTTGTCTTTCTCCAGATATTTTAGCTGCCATTCTATTGAGAGACCAGCAGGACCCCGTGCCGAGCACTTTCTATTCACAACTCAGTTCACACACACACCAATGAAGCAGAACATTGTCCCCTCTTCGCAGATGAACAAACTGAGGCCCAGTAGCTTAAAAAGCCTGCAAAGGTTTGCTGGCCATGAGCCCAGGAACCAAGCCTGCTCCTGAAACTTTCTGTGTCCGGGAGAACTGACCTGCCTCTGGCCAGTCCTCTGGGCTCCTGGGGATTTTCCCCATTGTGTTTGTTCTCCTGCTTTTTCTTCTCTGAGCTCTGCAACTTGGGCTCCAATATGTTCACTCTCTTTTTCCCCTGTTCCTCAAGTTACAATTTTTCACTGCTTTTCTTTATTTCTCGATCTCCCCATTCTCCTACCTCTACCCCTTGTCGCTGTGTCTCTCTGTGTCTTTCTCTCTCTCCTTGTCCCTCTCTCTGTTTCTGTCTCTCTCACCCCCTCCAAACCCTCACCTTCCCTCTGTCCCTCCATGCATCCATCTCTCTCTCTGTCCATCTCTCCACCTCCCGCCTCTCTGGTCCATCCCTTTTCTTCTGCTTCTCCCAGCAAAGCACCACAAGCCTATGTCTGTCCTGACGCAGCTCTGCTACACTGAGTATCATTTTTCTGTCCCTCAGCGGTGCTCTGCTGACCCCCCTGCCCTGGGTCCTGTGACTGTGGCTTCTGCACAGGCCATCTCTCAGCTCATTCAGTCCTGGCTTCCTGATGCAGGTCCCAAAAGGGCTCGGGGTATGGGAGACAAGGTGGGTCGGGGACTTTGTCCTCTCTTCCTGCTCCCAGCAGCCAGCGGGCAGCAGCATCGACCACTCACCAGGCCCTGCTGGGCAGCCTTCTCTTGCAGCTAGACCCCTCCCCCAGGTCCCAGTAACACTCCCTTTTCTCTCCTCTAAGCTTAGGGAATTTTAAGGGTTCCCCACTGTCACCAGCCCAGTGGAGCTTCACCATTCCTCTGGGCTCCCCTTAACCCTTGTCCACGCTTAGATCGCTCTTCCCTTCATTGACCCATGGTTACCTGTTTCCTGCCATGGCAATTTTGAATGCAGTTGTCCCCCTTCGGCTGAACCCCTATGGCCATCCTACCCTCCTTTTCTCTTCTCTGACACCTCTTCGCTCCTCTGCTCGCACCCAACCTCCCGCACTGGACCCCAGCTTGCTCCCCAACCAGACCGGGAGCTTGGCCAGGCAGAGGCTGTACCTAAACCTCCCGTGTCCCCTTACCAGTGCATTGCACCTAGTCTGCTCTCAGGCACAGTGAAAATAGAAACTGACGAGTCAGCCCAGCAGCCCAGCAAGTGAGGTGTGTCCGCAGCACTGCCTGGGATTTTTGAAGAAATCCACTCTGGGCCCATCACCACCCTTCCCAGGCCTTCGTGTCAGAGCTCCCACGGCCCTGTGGCAGGGGGCCCCTGATAATGGGGCACTCCCACACTGCAGTTCAAACCAACTCCACAGCACTCCTCTGTTCCCCCAGCTCATGGATGGAAGGGCTCCCCTGCTCCTGGCACCCGTTCAAGCTGCCTGGTGAACTAAATTGATTTTTTATCGTTGCTCTGGAGTGAGCTTAATGAATCTGTTAGTGACGGCTGCCTGCCCCAATCGCCTCTCAGTGCCTATGCCACCAGAACGGCTCTTCCTGAGATGGAGGAGGCATTATTTAAGGCTCAGCCTGTGCCCCTGAGAGCAGCTGGGCATCAGCAGGGCCATGCTTCGCTCTTCTTGGAGGCATTTCCATATTGGGGTAGGGCTCTGATGTGATTCTGATTTAATTAGTATGTGTGTTCCTAGGGAAAAACTTCCATCTTTCTGTCCATCCATCCATCCAACCATCCATCCATCCATCCATTTACCAGCCGATTCACTGACTTTTCTATCTACCCATTCACCCAGGAATCTGTCCTTCACCAATCCATTTTTCTTTTTTTTTTTATGATTTTGTTTATTTATTTGAGAGAGCATGGGGGAAAGAAGCTCAAGCAGACTCTGTGAGCTGAGTGCAGAGACCAACATGGGGCTTAATCTCACGTCCCTGAGATCATGACTTGAGCTGAAACCAAGACTTGGACACTTAAGTGGCTGGCCCACCCGGGCTCCCCCAGCCATCCATTTTTCTATCTACCCATCTATCATCCAACCATCCACACATCCATGCATCCATCCACCCAGCTTTTCATCCATCCATCCATGCATCCATCCTTTCGTCCATGCATACACGCATGCAACCATCCATCCATGCATCCATCCTTCCATCCATCTGTCCTTCCACTCATCCTTTCATACATCCATCTATTCACGCAGCTGTTCACCTTTCTATCCATGTATCCTTCCACTCATCCATCCATGTATCCATCCTCCTGTCCATGCACACACCCACCTATACATCCATCCACCCATCTACCATGCATCCATCCTTCCATCCATCCACTAACTTATCATTCCATCTCTCCATTGTTTCATTTATTTGTCATTCATTTGACCTTATATTCAGTTCATTATAAAATCCAGCATCCTTACTGTGGCCTACAGGGTACCAAGCAGCTTCCCCCTCAACTCATCTCTTACCACTCTCTCCTCTTACTCCACTACATTCACTCTAATATTGCTGTTTCTCAAACATACCCCAGACCCTTTGCATCTGCTGTCTCCTCTGCCAGAAACACTCCTTCCTGGATACCCTCAAGACTTGCTTCTTTCCTCCACTAAGTATCTTCTCAAATTTCACTACTTCCAAAAGATCATCTCTGGTTACTCTTGATATAAATTAGCAATGCCTTGTCACTCTTTATCCTTTATCCCCTTTTTTAATTTCATGTCTTGCCCTCTGGCATTATATCATATGTATTTATTCTGTTTAGTGTCTACTGTCTTCTGTTAGAAAGAAGTCCCATGAAGGGAGGGCCTGTGCCAGTTTCATTGCACCTTGCATCCCTGGGTCCTAGAACAGTGTTCAGCATGTAATCAGCATTCGGGAAGATTGATTTATGGAATCAATTCTTTAATTCACTAATACATTCTCTGTCACTTCTGTCAGATGCTGATACCAAAATAAATGGTGAAAAAAAACAAGCACAGCCCCTCACCTCTTAGGACACTAGGTCCTTGGAAACTCACAGGATGGAAAAGTAGACTTCCAACCAAATAGCCACACAGGTGATTATAAAGTTGTATCTGGGCTAAGAGCCTTGAAGGAGGGGACATGAAGTCTATAAACATTTTGAAGTTGTTTGAGTTGTGTTTTTGTAGTTCACAGTTAAGGCGTCCTGTCCATCCACATCACCCATGGAGATCCTGGTTGGAACAGAACCTGCTTCCTCAGGTTTTTGCTACCCTCCTTGAGGCTCCAGCTTCCTTGCTTGCACTCCCTGCCCCTCCACATCTTCAATCTCCATGGACAGAAGAGACAGAAGGGTAGGCCAGTCCTTGCCTCATTAGGCTGGGCCTGGACCTGCATCAGAGCATGGATATTGCTGGGTTTGTTCTCCTTTCTTTTCCTCTTCCTCCATATAAGCCAGGAGCCAGACCCAGGGTGTCACCATGCCTCAGAGAGGAGGTACTTAAGTAAGCCCAGGGATCCCCTAAAATGAGGGGGTGCCCTGAAGGAGGAAGGAGAAATATCTTGCTTTTGAGGATAGCAGGGATGCAGGAGGAACACCTTAAGACCAAAATGAAGTTGGGGGCTGAATGGTAGGAAAAGTGGAGACCTGAGTCTTGGGGTGACAACAAGACTTTGGAAGGTATGATTATGAGTACACCAAGGGAGATGTAATCCTGGCCATAAGGGTTCCCTGAGTCCTCCTTCCCCAAGAACCCCATGCCTCTAGCTTGAATACAGACAGTCATGGCTGTAGCAAATGGTATTTCCCCCATTTAACCAAGGCAATATTCCCAATCTTATCTGCTCTTCCACAGCATTGTCATATCCCATCAAGAAGTAGAGTCTATTCCTCTTTCCCTTGAACCCAAGAGGGCTTGTGACTGATCCGACAAAATTCATTAATAATGACGATATGTGATTTCTGGGGTTGGGTCATAAAAAGGACACAGCTTTTGTCTGGCCCTTTCGCTAAGGAAGCCCAGCCTTCAAACCAGCCACCATGCTGTGAGAAAACTCAAGTCCCATGACAGGCCATGTATGGATGTCCTAAGCTCTAGTTCCAGCTAAGCGCTCAGCTTACAGTCCTCGCCAACAGTTGAATACGGGAGTGAGTGAGATTCCAAATGATTCCTTTCCCAGCCTTCAAGTCTTCCAGTTGAATTTCTAGACACCATGTACATCAAATACATCTCTATTTCTCTCTATACTCTGTACTAAGCATTTTATAAATATACACTCAGTCTTATCCTAAATGTTCTGCTATTATCTCCATTTTACAGGTGAAGAACTGAGGCATAGAGAGACAAAATAACTTGCTCAAAACCACAGAAAAAGTGAGCAGAACTGAGAACCGAAGTCAGGCAGTCTGGCTCCGGAGCTCAGACTCTTAACTGAGCAGGACATGCATCCTGATGGCAGTGATAGGGATGTAAGGCTGACCATTGGAATCCTGTCTCTGTGCTTACAGATATAACAGCCCTGGGAGCTGCTGTCTTTTGGGATCAAAACTGGAGCTCTTTCCAACTCTGTAGAATAGAACTCCACTGTTGAATTCAAGTTGATAAATGGCAACAGCTAGATAGATGGATAGAGATGGATGGATGGATGGATGGATGGATGGATGGACGGACAGACAGTTAATGGTAGTTAACTTTCATTTTTGTGTTTTTTCATATGGGAGCTTTGGTCTAATGATGAATATCTGCTATGCAGGGTTTGAGAAAAATGAACTAGAGATAGAGTCCCAGTATCATGTTCTACCAGCTCTCTCAAAGTCTCAGTTTCCTCATCTATAACATGGATGTGACAGCACCCATCTCAGGGGATAACCAAGATACATTGGGATAGCCTGTAAGACATTTTTCATGGTGGCCAGCCCCCCCCATAAATGCTAGACTCCTAATACTTGGTCCCCATCCATCCTCTTATCCATATGCTTTCCTCTCCTTTCTCAGCCTCCCCACCACCTCCCAGCTGGCCTGTGGCTCCCCAGAGCTGTCTCAGACAACAGAGATCCCCCAACATCCACTGCCTCCAAGATGGGGGTTACAGAAGTGTGTCCCCCTCTAACGTGCACTGCCACACTTGCTGGCAGCCTCCAGCACCAAGCACAGCTGCCAGGCTGGCATGCCTCCTTCCTCCCAGCTGCTGGGATGTGACCTTGTCTATCAGGAGGCCCTGGGAAACCCGCTGAGTGTGCTCCCAGCTTGGTAGGTGACATAAATTTTTTCCAACATGCAGACAACAATCTGATTGGTGCCTTCCCCAGAGTGCCAAGCTCCAGGCTTGGGGCTGCAGAAGCAGAAAGGGGGGAAAAATTCTTTTTCAACAATGAAATCCGGCTCCTTCCTTCACTGAAGAGTTTAACTCTTCCTGTGTCCCATCTCCTAGGTACTCCAACTTCCAATCCAAACTGCTGACCTTCAGCAGGATTTTGGCAAGAGCCTACAGTGACTAGGACAGCCCCAAACCTGGCTTCACAGAGCTAACAGACCATCTAGGACAGCATCTCAGGCATGAATGTATGTCAGAACCATGCAAGGTGATAACATACTGGTTATCATTTAAAATATTTTTAAAGGAGTCTTTCTCTCCTAGAGGTAGACACAGAATTACCCAAGGATGAAATGACAGAGTATCTAGATTTGCTCCAAGATAATACAGGAAGTGGCAGACTGAGGGAGGAGGCATATAGATAAACAAGATGAGCTGTGAGCTGCAACAGTTGATGTAGTCCATGGTTACATGGGGGTTCTTTATAGCCATGGAGCTCAGACTTGAGTGGGCATTGAACCTTCCAGAAGGTTTGCTAAATGCAGACTTCTGGGCACCCCCACGCTGGAGACTCTCATTCAGTAGGTCTGAGTCCAGCGCCAGATTTCACAAATCCAATGATCACCCAGGGGATTCTGCTGCTTCTGCTTCTGAACAGCATTTGGAATAAATAGCACTGCTTTATACTATTCTTTCTACATTTGACTGTGTTTGAAAAGTTTGATAATAAAACATTAAACAAGTTTATTTTCTAAAGAATCACTTTCAAGAGACACTGACTTGGAAGGCCTGGAGTGGGGCTCAGGATCTACATTTTAACAGGTGATTCTGATACAGCTGTTCCATGGCACATACTTTGAAAAACACAGAGCCAGGGCAACCAGAAAATTGCCTTGTAGTGGGATATGTACCATAATGAGGGCAGCCCTAGAAGTTGAGGGTGAGCTGAATCTAGAATTGGCATTCAGGGGAAACTTCTTGGAGGAGGTGACTTCTGAACTGGTGAAGCTGCAGGTAGCCAGATGATGATAGGGAAAGGAAGGGTGCACAGGGAAGAGCATCTGCTAAGGCCCAGAGGCAAGAGTGAGCAGAATGCCTTTAGGAAATGGATACAGGGATACAGCTTAGGGGATATGGGACAGAGGAAGGAGGCAACCAGAGAGAGGCCTGGATAGTTCAGCAGGAGTCAGGTCTTTGTGGGCCATGAGTTCAGACTCCATCCTGGGGACAGTGGGAATCATGGATGGTGTGAGACAACGATGTGATCATATCTGTCCTTTGGAGTAATCGCTCTGACTGTCATGCAGACCATGAAGGGTCAGGAACAGAAGCTGGGGCACCAAATGAGAAGGTCATTGCTGTGTTCTGGCCTAAAATGAGTGGCAGCAGAGAGAGGCAGGAAGATCCAGGAGTACTTTGGGTGGGAGAAGAAACAGGACTTGGAAGTTAGATTTTCAAAGAATTCAAGGCCGTTTATGTGAATGACTCAAGAAAAAAATCACAAGATTTTTAAGACAGAGAGAAAGAAGCCAGTGTAATCTGTGGCGGAAAAGACTAGATGAGGATATTTCCTTTATTTGTAGCTTAAAACCCATGCCTCCCTAGCTGGATATCCACACAAGATGCAAGGAGGCTCCTAAAAAGAACTTGGCTCCAAAGGCCAACAGCTGAGCTGTCTCAGTCACTTCCATCTGTGTGACTAAATGCAAGTCACGTAACCTCCCAGGACCTCAGGTTTCCTGGCTCTGCAATGGGAAGCTAATGACTCCCCATCTCTCAAGGCTGACCCAAGACTCAGAACAGTGATCACTCAAACACAGGCACAATCCTGCACAACAATCCTGGTTTCAGAACCCACATTAGGTGTCACCTGCTCCTACAAGCTCCCCCCAGTTGGGATCACTATCTTCTTTGCAATCCTCTTTGGCAGCATAGGCATGTGGCTTTGGTGACACTAGTAACTAAAATAATCTGTTTTATGTCTGTCTCTCCTAAATCCTGAGCCATTGGCTGGAGTCACTTGGCCTAGAACTTGACACATAATAAATGCTCTATACACTCATTCACTCATCCAAGCATTATTTAGTCGAGCCCCCATCACGCACCAGGCACTGGGAATTCACAGGTCAAAAAATAAATGAATGAATGATCTCTATGAAGTTCTATGAAATGGAGTGCTTTCCCTATGCCAGCCACTGGGATAAACTTTAAAAGAAAATAGATTATCTCATTTAATCCTTGAGACTCTTAGATATTGAGTAGCACTATTGGTTGTAATTTCCAGATGAGGAAACTGAGGCTTGTGTGTGGGGAGAACAGGGCAGGGTAAGGTGCCTCAGTCAGGGAGTGCAGGAGGCGTGGGGACAATATGAACTTATGAACTTCAGAGCCTCCAGATCCTGAGCTCCTGATAGGACATTATCTTAGCCTCTTCACTGACCACTTCCCCAGGTGATGTGTTTCTGCAAACCAACCCAGAAAGTCATGCACAGGGAGTCCTGTATTTCTCTCTATTTCATAAATAGAAGCAAACCAGGTGCTTGAACGAGACAGGAGTGTTCCTGCTTGGACAATGGAAAACAGCGGCACGATGTTTGTATCTACCATTTCTCCAGCAGGTGCCCAGTTGTGTGCCAGCCACAGCAGAACAACCCTCATGCCCTACTTCATCCAGGCTCATAATTCCTTTAGGGAGATGCGCAGTCATCCTTTAACTTATAAAACACACAGAGTTCAGCAAAGGCGCAGGGAGAGCCTTGCCTGAGTCCACGTAACAGGTATTTTGGGGGCTGAGAGGAGTCTGCCTGACCCCCAAGCCCAGCCCGATCTTCCATTCACCAGGATGCTCACCACCCCCTCACCCTGGTGACACAGGACACTATAATGAAGAACGTGGCCAGAGCAGTTTTATGCAAAACCCAGAAGGCATCTCACCAGGGAAGCTTTCTACATCCAGTTTAAGCTCAAAGATGAAACTTTAAAAAGTATAGGACTATAGACAGCGCTGGAGAAGATATATGGGATGGGCAAGCATCAAGCCCGCCAGTTTTTTGGTGGTCTGATCTGCTATTAGGCGGGCTTCAGGATCCCCTGGAGAAGGAAGGCCAGGGTGTGTCTCATCTCCTGGGGCTCCCATGGTGGTGGACCCTTCCTAGCCTCTGAGAAAACCAGGGAGGGGTCTAGGATGGGGTCCCCCGAGGGGACTGTCACTGTGCTATTGACAGCTGAAGAGAAACCCTCCTGACCCTCCTGTGCTTTAGCAGATGGAGCGATATGCTTTGCATCACGTGACCTATCCTCCCCCAAGAATAGTGGTCCGTATTTGGATGGGGCAGTGGTGGGGGGCTGATGAGGAATATCAACCTAGACTCTCACTTTATGCAACACAATAAATTCTGGAGTGGTTTTGTAAATCCAGAGTCAAATGTAAAAATTAATAAACATTTGAAGACGAAAATGGGTCCAAATGAGCAAAAATGGGTAGTTCACCATACTGGGGAGGGGAAAGCCATTTCTTAAGCAGGAAAACAAAGAAATGGATCCCAAAGGTGGGAGAAAATTGGATAGATTTGTGTACCCGAAGAAACTGAAAACATAAATCAGTGTGACTTAAGACATCGTACACGAACTAAAACCAGACTGACAAACTCAGAAGAAAAATTTGTAACACTTACAGCAAGCAAATGGTTAGTGCCCTTAATATTTTCTTTTATAAGACTCTTGCATATAGAATAGAAATCACTAAAAGGGAAAAAGAGTCAAAGGAAACGAGCAGACCATTCCCTGAAGAAAAAATGCAAATGAGGGATGAACACATGGGAGAACGGTATGGTTGTTCTCACTAGGGAAACACTCTCGGTTTGGCACAAATTTCACTATGTTGGGAGGATCACGTGAGAAAGGACCTCTGACCACTTCTGGAAGGGGAGACATTTTTCTGGAAGGCTTCTATTGACTTATCAAGAGCCTTAAAAATTCAGTTTCTAACTCAGTAATCCCACTTCTAGGGATTCATCCTTGTGGATGATTGTAGACGCAGAGACTAGAACCAATCACCTTGAATCTGGGCAGTATCCCATGGATCATACACAAAGTGGAATTCTGTATAGCCATTGGGGGAAGCTTTTATTTATTTTTTATTTATTTTGTGGGGGAAGGGAGAGGGGCAAAGGAAGAGGGAGAGAGAGAATCTCAAGCAGGCTCCACATCCAGTGTGGAGCCCGATGCAGGGTTCCATCCTACAACACTGAGATCATGACCTGAGTCGAAATGAAGAGTTGGATGCTTAACAGGCTGAGCCACCCAGGCGCCCCTAGAGAAGCTTTTAAAGGTTAATGATTATGACGTAATACGGTGAAAATGCCATTCACAAAACCGCATTTTCAGAATGATCTTGCTATGTGTGTGAGCATGTGTCGGTGAGCCGCTACATCAATGCAAAAATATTAGTGAGAAGATAATCACCACAAAATTAATTGTGGTTGGGAATTGGGGACAGTGTTCTGTTTGCTTCCTTATATTTTTTATGTTGTAAATCTCTATTACAAACATACTGCTTTTATAATAAAGAAACATTTTAAGCCAATCCAGTAAAAAATTCAAAAGCTGCCCTCAGTTTGGAGCCATGGAGATAGGTAGGAGCTCAAAGATGTGTACAGGGAAGGCAGGGTTTCTCAACCTGGGCACTCTTGACATTCTGGGTCAAATTATTCTTTGTGTTGGGACTGTCCTATGTATTATAGGATGTTTGGCAGTTTCCCTGGCCACTACCCACCAAATGCCAGTAGCACCCTTCCCAAATTGTAACAGACAAAAACGTCTCCAGTCATTGCCAAATGTCTCCTGGGGGTCAAAGTTCACCCCTGGGTGAGAACCATCACAGTCAAGGATAAGGAAGATCCCCTTTTAATCTATTGGCTCTGGCAGTCACATTCCTATGTGCTTCTGTTCATTCACTCATTCATTCGATCAATGCTTTCAGATCCTGGGCAGGGAGCTGGTAGACCCAAGTTCTAGTCCCACATCAGGCTCTTGCTGTGTGACCTAGAGAAAGTCATCTAAAGCTTCTCATTTGTTTGTAAAACACTCCCTGAGGGCTTCCTCCCTCCCTGGTCCAGCTCTAAGGAATGCACAGCCAGGGTGGTGCTGGCTCCAGGCTCTGCCCTGAGGAGCTCATAGCCCAGCAGAGACAGTCATTGTACAAACAGCTATGTTTGTTCAGCAGACTGGGTGTTAACAAGGAGTGAGAGAGTGTTAACATGGATGAATGAAGAGAGAGACTCTTAGCTGTCGGGGTAACAGTGATGCCAATGACTTAAAGGATGGCCCTTTATATGCAGACCACACTTTAGAGTTTATAAAGTGGATCATTAGGCTCTTGGCAAGAAACAGATGGTGCACTCAGGGGGTAACCTGGAAGAGTTTAAGAATGAGATCCTTACAAAAGAGAGGGTGGGGAAGGAAAGCTACAGGGATGATACAGAGGGTGTGGGATAGCAATAACAGGGCGCCTGTCTATCCCTGGACCTACGGGGGCCACATGAGGCACTGACACTGGATCCTGGAGAGCCTCAGCTCCTGCTGTGGGAGGAAACTGCCCAACACTGAGAGAGGTGTTGGATAGGGCAACCCAGCCACTACTTAGCCAGATCCAAGCAGGGAGGGAGCAGAGGAGAGAAGCATCTCAACCTCCTTCTCCTCCTGCCCTCCAGTCTCCTGACATGGCCCAACCATACTAGAAGCCAGAGAGCAAGGGATCCTACTGATACTACCCACGAGTCAGCTACCTGGGTTAAACCACAGATGGAGAAGGATGGCGAGGATCGAGGCTCATGCAGAAATGTCCAGAAAAAGGGGTGCCTGGGTGGCTCAGTGGGTTAAGCCTCTGCCTTCAGCTCAGGTCATGATCTCAGCATCCCAGGATCGAGCCCGGTGTCCGGCTCTCTGCTCAGTGGGGAGCCTGCTTCCTTCTCTCCCTGCCTGCCTTTCTGCCTACTTATGATCTCTCTGTCAGATGAATGAACAAAATCTTAAAAAAAAAAAAAAGAAATGTCCAGAAAAAAAAGCACCGTCCTTCACCTTCTCACTTCATCCCTACAACAGTCCTGCAAGATAGATTTTATTATCCACCTCTATCCAAGAGGAAGCTGAGGTTCAGAGAGGTATAGTGATTTTCCCAAAGTCACACAGCAAGAGGATGTGAGAAGGAGGAAGAGATGGAGTCAGGATTGAAATGATGGTTTCCTGAGTATCTGAGCTCCAAGCTCTGGGTTTAAATGCCAAGCCCACCCCTTAATGGTTTGTGACCTTAGGCAACATCTGTGTGTCTCCATAAAATGGGATTAGTGATTCCTGCACCAGTGAGGCCACTGGACCAGGTGAAGAGGGCGTGGTGCCTTTGCCAAGTGAGCGGACTCAGGCAGAGGTCTGCCCCCACTCTGCACCAGGCAGTTATTAGCCAGAGCATCAGACTCTGCCTTAGGCATGGGGCAATTTGTCTGCCTCCTCCTCCACCTGCAGGATCGACCTCCACGCTCAGTAGCCTCATTGAGATTCAGGTCCTCAGCTCCGGGACTCCATCCCAGTGTCTGGTCAATAGCTTATATTTTTAATTTGTCAATAATCAGTCAGGACCTTGGCCAGTGCCCCACCGAGGGCTCAGCAAGATCACTTAGCCAGTGTGTGGGGGGGGCGGGGGGAGGTTAGGGAGAGAAGTGTGTATAGAGGGGGGAAGAGACTCTGAGCTCTGCTGACAAACTCAGGTGGGGAACTGGGGGACAAGTGGGTACCCACAGCAGCCAGACTTCTGGGCCATGGCTTGGGTGTCAGAAGATCTAGGGAAAAACATGTAAATCCCCAAGTCTGAAGTCAAAAAAACTTGCTCCAGTTCCACCTCTGCCACTTTAATAATTGGTGACCTTGACCCAGAGACTGAATCTCTCAGACCCTCCATTTCTCCATTTGTCAAGTGGCTGTCATAATAACAACACATAACTCATAGGGCTGTAGAACAATCAAGTGAATTAATCCATGCAAAGAGCCTAGAACAGTATCTGGCATGCAGTGAGCACAGGATACACATTAGCTATTGTGATTATTGTGACTATTTGTAATTTGACTATTACTTATGGAGAAACCATCCATAAGTAAACAGTGATTAGTAGTATGCTTCCTGATTCCCAGTACAGAGGGGGAAGGGAACCTGACACACACAGAGAAGAAGTGGTCATCCCAATTTTACAGATGGGGAAGCTCAGGCTCAGAGAAGTCAACTCATTTGTCCAAGGTCACAAGTGAACTTGTGGAGCTGGTACAGCAAACCTGGGGAGTCTAACCCCAGATCCCCTGATTCTACTCACCAGATGAAATAAAGATTCTGCAATCTAAATAACAAAACAAAGAGGGGCAAATGCCCCCTTACCTCCCTTTCTTCATTCTTGGTATTTGTGTGTGTGTGTGAATAAGTGCATTTCTTCCTTTTCTCTCTGACAAGCAGACACTAGGTGCCCACAGGAGACCAGGAGAATAAGAACAGCAGGAAATCTGTTTTCCTCCTGAGCCCTCGCCCATCCTGTCACTTAAAAAAAACAAAACAAAACAAAACAAAAAACAACCAAAAAAAACAACAACAAAAAAACCAATCCTCAGTTCTTACCTGCCTTGTCCCCCTGCCATTGAAAAAGCCCAGGAAAGGCCAGGGAAGCTGAAATTAAAGTGGCTAAAGAAGCTTATGTTGCCCCCTAAAAGAGCAAGTACCTTCCCAAAGTCAAAGGACAGTTAGTGTTAGAGCCAGAGCATGAACACAGGCCACCCATGGCCAATCCCTGGCATTTTTTGGTGATCTGTTTCTGTATGCCTGGTCCTCTTCCTCTAACATAATGAGTGCCAGGTCCTTGATCCAATTGTCATGGTGCCCCTTCTTGCATACTTCACTGTCAGGCTCCACAGAACAGGACCAGCTCCTGTCATCGTCTCATGGCTCTGCCCAGACAACCCTGCACAAGGCTGGGCTCCACCTATGGAAATAACAATGACACCAGCAGCATGCACTGGACCTTGAATCTGGACACCTGACTTCCCCACCTCCTAGAGATGGTGTCCAGGTGAGTCCCTCAGCTCAGAGAGTCTCCCATCTGTGTCGTTTGGGGGGGGGGGATGGAGCATTCTCTAAAAGCACCCAAGTACATGCTCTAACACTAAATGGTTTGTCAAGCAGGTTCAAGAGATACACACATTTCCATGGCTTTCCTCTCTGCAGCCTTCAGGACCCACAGAGCCCCCAGAGATTTCCTCTTAACTTCATCCTGCAAAGTTCCTCTGTCTCCAGAGAACCTATCCCATGAATCTGCATCTATTTAAATATGCTTTTCCACCAGAAAACTCCCCAGACATTAGTAGAATCCTCCACAGTAGAATTCAGAAGCTCATAAATGCCCCCAGAGAATCCCCAAGCTCTGGGACCTCCTGCAAAATACAGATCACAGGCAGCAGCTCACAGAGCCCCAAGACATCAGTTCTTCAGGAGTCTCAGTGGTCACTGGGCCCAGCCATCTTACCATTGAACAGAGGGGAAACTGAGGCTTGGAGAGGGGGAGTGACTTGCTCAGAGAAGCACAGCCTGCTGGTGCAAAGCTGGGGTTCTGTCTCTATGCATGACAACCTTCACTTCCATGCAGGTGCTGGGAGTGGTGGGCGGTCAGAGCAGACCCATCTGCAGGGCTGCAGGCAACTCCAAGGGAAACAGGCTTTCTTGACAGTCTCCTAATGAGGTCATCTTCTCAGACCATAGTGGATGGAATAAGGAGAGGGTGTTTCGTTTATGTTTTCCTGTTAGCTTGCTATGTGGACCGACAGAAGCCACTTCCCTCTCTATGCTACTTCTCTTTAGTTACTGCATCTATAATGAGTCATAACAAGTCACTGAAATCATCAGGAGGATAAAACATTACATGACCACCACCACCATCATCATCATCATTACCTTTTCCTCCTCCTCCTCCTCTATCTCCTCTTCTTCCCCCTCTTCTTCCTCTTTCTCCTTCTTTTTTCGTTTGTTAAGCATTTATACCATATTCAAGACTTTCTTCAAAAAAAGTGTATAAGAAGCTTAGGAGGAAGGTCTTATTACCTTATTATCCAGATGATGAAACTCAGAGTTGGAAAGATTTATTGGTTTGTCCTGGGAAAACATGAAATACCCAGAGAGGCAACCAGCATTTGGGATTGGGTGGTCGGAGAGCATTTCCGACCTCAACCCCTGCCTGACCCTCCTCCCACACAGGACTTGTCCACTGATGAGACCATCAGCAAAGGCTGAAGATGATTCTTCTCACTGATGTGCTTATTGGTTTCACAATCCAGAGAAGTCACATTTGACCCCGAGCATGAGGCATTTGGTTGACATCTCAGGAGGGCCAGCTTTGATTCATCCTGCTTCTCCCTCTCTGGGACGGAGGATGGCAGGTGGGTTTGCTGAGGAGCACTCAGATGGGAAATGGGTCAGGGAACA
Organism: Mellivora capensis; assembly: GCA_004024625.1. Taxonomy (NCBI): domain Eukaryota; kingdom Metazoa; phylum Chordata; class Mammalia; order Carnivora; family Mustelidae; genus Mellivora; species Mellivora capensis. The sequence goes on along the minus strand of PISX010000010.1, from coordinate 264,402 downwards.
AATGAAGAAGGGGAATTTAATGTGTTTGGGTTGCTCCGTGACTGGGGGTCATCCATGCGGGAAGTGAGTTGAGTCTCCAGATTTCTCATGGGGCTGGGAGTGTTGGCTGGCTTTATGACAGGGAGGCCCCTGGGCAGGAAGATGGAGGAGACATGGCTAAACCTCTGGACCAGCACAGAGTCCCTTCCAAGTTTTCTCGCCATCCAAGGCGCCTGTCCCACTGGCTGTATGGCCAGATCACCTCTCTCTCTGGACCCCACTTTTTCTATCAGTACAACAGATACATTGGAACTGAGGAAAAACAGTGTCAACTTTCTCCAGCCACAAAGCCCTCACACTGATCAGAGCCTCTTAGTACTGTCTGTACATTGGAATTACTTGGGGATGTTTCTTTAAAATGTTAATGCCCAGGTCCTGTCCCAAACCAATTGAGTAAAAACACCTGGAGACTGGGTTCAGGCATCAAAATTCTTTAAGACTCCTCAGGTGACTCTAACTGACAATTGCTCTACATCATCCCTTGAGCAATACCTCTGGATGGCTGGTGTAAGTAGCTCCATCTGACTGTTAAGAAATGAGGCCCAGACTGGGAAATGATCTGCCCAAGGTCACAAGGTTGATTAGTGATAGGGTCTAGGGTAGACCATAAGGGGGAATGGGGGGTGTCTCTGTCCAGAGTGCTGAAATGAGAGATTGCTGGGCTCTGGCCTGAGGCTGGTGCATGCACTGGGCTGTCACTCCCTCACTCTCACACAGGCAGCTTCCCCCACAAAAGACAGTTTTCTCTTATTTCCTTTCTACCTTTCTCTTGCTCCATGATTTTCTTTCTCCTCATTTCTCTCTTCCCATTGATCAATTCCTTCTTCTTGGTACCCTTCCCTCTTTCTTTGCCCCAACCTCCATTTTCCCAGCTGCTCCCATCAGCACCCTTAACTTGAATTTCTTCCCCAGCCCACCTCTCTCCCTCTGGCTGCCTTCCCAAAGGCAAACAATCCACCCCAAATTCTCCTTTAATTCCTGTACCTAGCCCTTTAGAGATGTCCAAGTTCTTCCTGTGTCCCTGTTTGGGGATTGAGAACCAGATTCAGAACCACCTTCCTTTCAATTTCCCACTGTAGAGAAACCCTAAAACCTCACCACCGGGGAAGGTGGCTTTCCATAATCCAGTGGATCAAGGCTCCACAGAACCTTCCCCCATGATGGGGACATCTTCCTTCGACCAAAAAACCTCATGCTGAGCACCAACTGCATGCTACATTTTGGGAAACAATATGAATGAAAGTAGTCTGATCTCTTCTCCCTTTTTTTATGGTAAGGGAGAGAGAAAACAAGCAAAGAATTTGGGCATGATTTTAACTCTTTGATATCAAGATGATAGACAAATTGTTGGAATTGAAGGTGACTGGGGTGGAATGGCGCTGCATTTTGTTGAAAGATTATGGAAGGTATCACTGAAGAAGTAATATTTAAACTAAAACCTGTAAGGAAGATGAGACAGAATCAGCCATGCAAAGGACCTGTGGAAAAGGATTTGAGGTGGAGGGCTCAGCAAGTGAAAAGTTCTTGCAGTTGGAAAGAACTTGGTATAGTCAAATAACAGAAAGAAGGTTTATGTAGCCAGAATGGGAAGAACAAGGGAAAGAAGATCATGACATGAAGCCGGTGATTCTGGGGCTAGACTCTGAATGCCCTCAGAGGCTACAGAACAGAGATTCTTTTATTTTTATATCATGGGCTCGGGCTTGCCTGACACCTGATTCACTAATGGTCATTGGTTCCTGAGTGTAGCAAGGTGGGAGAGAGTGGACATGAGGGCATAGACCATTCTGTAGATGGTGCCTTAGATTTAGAAGTTCTTTCTTTATTTTTTTAAAGATTTTTAAAATTTATTTGACAGAGAGAGACACAGCAAGAGAGGGAACACAAGCTGGAGGGGTGGGAGAGGGAGAAGCAGGCCCCCTGCTAGGCAGGGAGCCCTATGTGGGGCTCAAACCCAGGACCCTGGGGATCATGACCTGAGCTGAAGGCAGATGCTTAACCACTGAGCCACCCAGGCACCGCTATGGTTCTTAAACAGGTGGAATCTTCCTCTTTCTCCTTCCCACCTCCACCCCACCACGGCTTCAGCAATTCTAACTTACCTAACCCCTTACACAAAACCCAAATCGAAGGCCCTTCTTTGGGAATGATAATTATCACCATCACCACTATGATCACAATTGGTGTCTTTCTGGGTGGCTCCAGCTGTCATAAGGATGAAAGCAAGACAAGGATTAAAGCATCCCTATTGGTTTAGTTCAAGACTTTTTCCATGGGGGTCAGGACAAGTGGATTAATCCCATAAGCATTTATGGAATGCCTATTGTATGCAATACCCACATAAACTGATCCCTGAAGTGGCTAATATGAACACTAATATCAAGAACTCTCAACATTTATTGAACATTTGCTGAGAGTCAGTCCCCTTGCTAAGGGTTTTACATGAATTATCTCCTTAAATCCTTACCACAATACCATGAGCCTTTCCACTTTTCAGATAAGGAAGTCAAGGCAGGGAGGGTTGAAGTAAATAATTAAACAAATTAAAATCTCTCCACTTCCTCTTGATCCCAGGCAGTTATTTCCTGCTCTGCTTCTTCCCAGTCCCCTACAAGTCTGTACTAATGGGTTTGTGTGTCATCTTAGAGGGAGTGTATTGTCCAGCCTATGGGCTCAGAGATCAGCATTTGTCCAAATAGGTCCATCCCTGGCACTTATAGTCATTTATTGACACTTGGTTTCTCTAAAACTCTTTCTTTAAAAGAAATAAAACAGGAAAAGAAAAGAAAAGAAAAAAGGAGAAGTAGAAGGAGGGAGGGAGGGAGGGAAGGAAGGAAGAAAGGAAGGAGGGAAGGAAGGAAGGAAGGAAGGAAGGGTTATTGCCCAACAAATGGGAACTAGCATGGTTGTAATCATGGTTTTAAAATTCATATCCATGTTAGCAGTGGCCTTTATGGGTAACTTCTTAAGCCCAAGAACAGCCTAATTAGTGGTGGAACTTTAGGTAGGTTGTCAAGAAAGAGGGGATAATACATTTTTGAGTGAAAGACTGGGAGTGGTGACTTATCCCGGGGTGGAAGGTTTTAATAGGGACAAACTGTCCCTCTGCCCTGAGACAAGTGTCTGTCCTCCACTCCTCCCCCACCACTGACAGTCCTCCCCCAAAGGCCCTCTGTCAGCGCTACAAGCTATTCTACTTCTTCTCCAATGCATGACTAATAAGCGCTTCATCGAAGGCAATATTCAGTCGTGCTGCGGAATTAAAGGAGTGGGCTCACGTGCCATATATCACCCCAGGAGCTCTTACTAGCAGGAGATCAATAATCCAGCGATAGACATTTCATAATTAAATGACGATGAAGAAGAAGACGAGGAGGAGGAAGAAAGGCAATGCCCCTAGCAGATGGTCCTGCATTTTCCTTCGCTTTTTTATTCCCAAGGCTTTGGGGGACTTGCCAGAACAATGAGTCCTGGTTGGAGTCTTCCCAAAAGGCTGGCTGGGAGGAGACTTCAGTGAAGTCACGTGGTCTGTCCCCTGCCTCGAGGCTGGCTGGAGATAAATGCTGCCATTTTTAGACTTGCTGAAGTGCCTTTTAAGACCCTTCCAATGCCTTTCTGCATAATCCCAAACTGGCTAGAGCAGGTCAGTTCCTAATTCCCTTCCCAGCTGCCACATCTCCATCTTTAAATCAAGCTTACAGACTTCCCCGGGGGAAAATCTCCACCTCAGTGTCACTGGGTTCAAGTGGAATGAATTTGACCTCCACAATCCGAGATGGTCACGCAGATCACATCCAGCCAATAAAAACATCTCATTCATTCTCGAGACCATAGGATTGGCTGGTGCATACACACATAACCCAAGATAAGCCAGTTGGGGTCAATTCTGGGACTTTCCCCAGAACTGCCCCTCTCTTAGCTGGGGTTGTCAGGCTTGAACAACCAAAACCTGAAGCTGCTGGGGACTCTCTTGTCATCACGGAGAAATGGACTTTTCCTGGTGACTTTGATGGACCTCTGAATTCAGCCCCACAGCAATCAAGGTGAGGCTTTTAGTTTATGAGAACCTGTAAATTCCCCCATTTTGCCTAAACTAGTTTGAATGGAGTTTTCATCTCTGCAAATAAAAAGGTCCTGGCAAACCCGTTAAGTTTGTTTGTTTTTGTTTTTGTTTGTTTTAATCCACTCGTCTAAAAAATGAGCTGTTTAAAGTCAAAGCCAGAGCACAGATATAGTTAGATTCAAAGCCCAACTATCTACTAGCTATGTAATTCTGGAAAAATTGCCTAAGCTTCTTGAAACTCAGTTTCCTCATCTGTAAAATGGGTATAGTGCCACCCTCAAAGAGTTTGTTGTGAGGATTACCTAAGATACTAAGTATCTAGCTCTTAGGGAGCACAAACTATGCCTTGGTCCTTCCTCTTACTTAGAATCTCATTTTGCTCTAAAAGGAAGTGAAGCCGTCCTTCAGAGACACACCACTTAATATCACCACCATTTGCAAGAGCAAACTGGATCTGCTCGGATGCTCTTGTGTAGAAAAGAAGATGCATGACAGCATCATCTGGACCAAAGCCGCAAAACAAATACTCATAGAGCTTACCTGAGGTAACTATTTTTCTTCAAGTCCAGAATTAGCAAAAGGTAATAATGATGTTCGGAAGATAAAATATAGTTTGTTGCACATCTGAATGACACCATCCACTTTATCTGTATTATCTTATGCCATTTTCACAGTTCTGAGCATCCTGAAGTTTAGAGGTGTGGTCACACTGCCTGCAAGCCCGAGTCCAGGATCTGGACACCAAAGCCCAGTGCCTTGCCAATATCCCCAAAATAATGCCTCCCAAGAGGGAGGCATGTACCAGGCGCAAAGCAAGCCTTTCTGTGTAGCTTCTTATTGAATCTTCTTATGATCCTTTTAAGCTTGGGACACATTTTAAGGTGAAAAGCAGCAGTGCTGCATGCCAAGTATGCTTAAAGAGGGAAACAGAGATCTCACTACTCAATTTTGGTGTGAACTGCAATTTTTATGTTGCATATATATTTACCACAATTTTAAAAATAGTAAAAAAAAATTATCTTTAAAGCTTTAAAACCCATATGAGCCCATATGCACATATCCTTTGACCCTTTGCTAAGAAAATTCCCTGGAGAAATCACATGGATATCCCCAAACTGGAAACACCTGTGGGTCCATCCGTGTAGCCCAGATTTTAAAATAAGAGACATCATGTATAAGAAACTATTCAATTATTTTTAAAGATGATGTAGGACTGTTTGCGTTCATTGTAAAAATATCCAAATGTATTAATAAATGAGGCAAAACTGAGAACAACACCAAGGCGGGGGGGAGAACCCCAAAGGCAAAAAAAAAACAAACCCTCCACTATTCATCACCTCCCTTTCAACTCCACCCCTACATCTCTCCTTCAAGCTCCCAGCCCTAAGAGATTTCCTCCTCCCTACCTCAGCTTTGGAGCCTATGCTCCTTGTATCCCCTCTTCTGGGAGTCCCCTTTTTTCCCCCACATTCTTCAGTGAGATCCCAGTCAGCCTCTGTGGCAACGTCTCTCTCATCTGGTCTTGTTGGATTCTCCAGGGCAGGGACTGTGTGCCCAGCACCCAGCCCCACCCAGCACAGAGGAGGGATGCAACGGACATGCACTGGATGTCCAATGGTGTGACTGGTGGGGGCTGTGACCAGCGTCAGTCCTTGACCTTGAGTCTGTTTCTCAGCCGTCTTTCCCCAACCCTAGTGAATCCATGTGGGGCTGTGGGGGGCTTTGAGGACAGAAGTAACTTTTTTAGGCATCCTCAGTTCCTGGTGCTATGCTGGCTTTTCCTTTAATTATGTTTTCTCTTAATCTTTGCTTTTGTCCTTTTAGCATCCCATTTTACGTGTAAGAAAACAAAGGCTATGGGGAAACTGATACGGTCAAGGTTACCGGCTGCTTGTCGCCAGGTTTAGGGTACAAACCCAGGGGGGAAAGAAAGCGACTGATGTGGTTGGTATACCCAGGACCACATCACATCATGCCCTGTGGTGTTCTGATGGAGTGCCATGGAGGAGTTCTTACACCTGATCTATAAACTGTTATTCAGTCTGTGTCAATAAACAAGGACCAGCCACTGGCAAATGAAACATGGATGGCTCCTTATGCACCATTGAAAGGGATATTCATTTGTTAGGAAGCCTGTGGGGATGTCCCAAGAGCTGTCACCCTGTGACAATATTGACAGAGTTTGTGCCCCCACCTTATAAAACCCCAGTGTACGCACATGGGAGAGTAAGTCCATCCTCTCTCACGGAGGGAATAAGTGTAAGGAATTAAGAAGACTGATTAAACAAACAGATGTTTTTAGTCAGCAATAGAAGTGTCAACATGATCCTAATTAATGAATGTGTTAATGGCTGTTCTCTGTTTGAAGACAATAGTCACCACCTTCTAGATGTATCCACAATGACTCACAGGGCACTCATAGATGCATGCAAGAAGCCTGTGTTGGGCAGGGGTGCAAACCCAGAGGCCCACAGGCAGTACCAAGGAGCATACCCCGTGCTCATAAAACAGATACACAATGGCCCACACACAGAGAATGTGCAGCAATCCCACAAGACATATGCAGGATACCTGGGACACCGAGGATACACTTTCACACACACACACACACACACACACACACCCCGCATACACAACACAGCACACCATGACACACATACAGAAAACATAAGACCCCCACCATCCAAACAACCCCCACAACACACAGTGCACACAGAGCACCCATATCACCCACACGGCACCCACAGAAAACAGAAACCACAGACAATGCTCACAGGATCTCCTACACCATCCACACAACATATGTGCAATGCACACGCAACCTATGTGCATGTAACACACTTCAGTACGCAACACATGTGCTCAACATACATACAACACACACACAGCACACTGTAGCACACACATACACTCACATATCTAGTATCAGTAGCAATGTTCACTGAGTGTTTGCCTCATGGACTGGACTCTATACCAAGACATAAAAACACGGAAATGAAAAAGGTGGAGTCTCTTCCCTTCAGGATACCCTGGGCCTATAGAGAAGTCTGAGTACTTCCCTGTGAGACGCACCAAGAGAGTCTTTCAACACCAATTATGTTTCCTCAAGGAAAGACATGGGACAAGCTCACTAGCCAGGATAAGTGCTGGACAGTACTGAGTTGAGCTGTAGCCATCCAGTGGTCTTTTTAATAAATATGCCAAGGAAAAACCATCCTGTAACTCTCACTGTATGTATCTTTCACAATGGTATTTTATCAGAAAGAATCTGGATAGGGGGAACCTGGGTGTCTCCATCAGTTAGACATCTTGCCTTCAGCTCCATCTTCCTCTGCCCCTCTTCCTGCTTATGCTTTTGCTCTCTCTCTCTCTCTCTGTGTCAAATAAATAAATAAAATCTTTAAAAAAAAAAAAACAATCTGGGCAGTGTGTGACTGAACATGTATCCCTTTTTACCTTGACTCCTAGGAAGCTCAGAACTAAATTTTGGGTCCATACATAGCAGAAGTGTTGGTTTTCAGAGTACAGATTTCTGGGTGTTATAACTGGTGCTATTTTATGCTCTTATAGGTATTTGTCTTCCATTCTGTTCTTAAAATATACTGTTAAGTGACTAAGTTCTTTCTGAAACAAGATGGGGATAGAAATATGGAGAAGAAAGGTAGATTTTAGGTAGATTCATTAGGGCAGTGGAGCTGCTATAACAAAGAACCTCCAATTCTCAATGGCTCAGCACAACAAAGGTTTGTTTCTTGCTCAGAGCACAGTCTAATGTGGGTTTTTAGGAGGTGTACCATTGCTCCATACAGTCATGTAGGTGCCCAGGATTCCTTCCATCCAGTGGCATGTAAAGTATAAGAAGGGGGGCACCGGGGCGCCTGGGTGGCTCAGTGGGTTAAAGCCTCTGCCTTCGGCTCCAGTCATGATCCCAGGGTCCTGGGATCAAGCCCCACATCGGGCTCTCTTCTCAGTAGGGAGCCCGCTTCTCCCTCTCTCTCTCTTTGCCTGCCTCTCTGACTACTTGTGATCTCTGTCTGATAAATAAATAATAAAATCTTAAAAAAAAAATAAACGAAGGGGGCACCTGGGTGGCTCAGTTGGTTAAGGATCAGACACTTGGTTTGGGCTCAGATCATGATCTTGCAGTCATGGGATCAAGCCCCACTTAGGGTTCCACAATGAGTGCAGACTCTGATTTAGATTCTTTCTTCCTGTCCCTCTCCCTCCCACTCTGCCTCTCCCTCCTGCTCTGCCCCTCCTCCTTCTCTAAAATAAATAAATAAAATCTTTTAAAAAGTATAATGGAGAAAAATAAGGACCATGTCCTACTGAGGTAGCTATATCTTTACCCTGGTGCGTGATAAGACATCAGAACTAATACATACTAGGACCCAAAGTATGTCTAGAGGATGGAGAGGTGGCCTCCAATATGAAGGAAAGACAAGACACCAGGTAGGAGTTGGTCTCTGAGCTGGCCATTGAGGGCAAACCAATTCTGGGTCTGCAGAAAGGGTAAAAGGCAGAGGGACAGATAGGCCCATGAGTGCAAATTCATGGAGGGGAGAAACAGTGGGGAGTTTGTGAAGACCAGTGAGGTTCTCCTTCTAGACCAAGACTGGGAAGCAAAACTGTGGTGGTGAACTTTAATGGTCAAAGAAAAGCAGAGCCTGACCCAAGAGAGCTTTGAGTGTCAGACATAAAAATTATCTCATTATGACATAATCTTTAAATTACCCAGCATAGATTGGATGCTGAGAACTATGCATGGTGCTTCCATTGTAATGATCTTTTCAATTCCTATAGTTATATTATATGGTCAAGTACTCTGGTGATTTGTATTTTACAGGAGTGGACATTGAACCCCAGAGGGGTTAAGTGACATCAGAGGTTGAAACGGTGCACTCTCTCAGCTGCTACCCTGTGGGACCTCCAGAACAAGGACTCTGCCCTGTGCTGTGGTCATCACAGCAGCTGGCTCAGCTAGATGGAGAGATCAGAGGGCAGTTGCACAGGGATCAACAGACCATGTCTCAGAGCCAGCCACAGTTCAATAGCTCAACCCCCAGCCCTTGGTGAGGCACATAAACCTGGAGCCTTATTTTTCCCTCCTGTAAAATGGGATAATAATGCTTCCATCCCACGGTTGCAACACGTATGTCATGTATCCCGACACCCAGCACGTAGTAGGGACTACATTAATAGCACTCATTATTATCATCATTTTTGTTGCTGTTCTTGTTGTTTTTAAAGGGATGGAGGGAGTCAGGGAACAGGCTGCTATACCAGCCAAGAGACAAGTAATTTGGGAATGCTCTAGCAGAGGCCGTGGAGAGGGACAGCTGTGAGGGAGATTAAGGAAATTCACGCGGAATATATGTACGTCTGGTACGTATGGCGCTTTGGCAAACACAGAATCGGGATGGATGCGCTCCTCCCCAGAAAGATGTGAACGGCATTTGGCATCCCTTGTTGTTCAAGCCAGGAGCAGTCCTGTGTGTGTGTCTGTGTGTTTCATGCAAATCTGGGCGCGTGTAGATGTAAATTGCACACGGCCCAGAGACACGGGGCGGGTGGAGAACAAAGAGAGGGGCAGGCTCCCCTACAGAAGCAACCTGGTAGACGGGGTCCTGTCTCTTCGGCTTTGGGCCCTGAAGTGAGCGCTTGGCCTCCGAGGACTTGTCTATAAAATGGGGCTGAGGTCACTTCACCTACCTTGACTCTGAGGCTGGACTGGAGTTCCTTTTGAGATGCCTTGTGGCTCCAAGATCCTAGGCCAGTGAGAGGGGAAGGTGAGTCCCAACAAAGAAAGATGAACAACTCTGAAGTTCTAAGAAGGTATCTTGGCTCCTTAAAGTCAGGAGAGGTGAGAGAGAAGCGGGGTAGGTAGAGGCACAGATGCCCAATTTCTCAAGGGGACCAGGAAAGGGAAAAGAGGATTTCAAGAAATATTCAGAGAAAATCCAGAGCTGGGCCATCCCTGAGTGGGTCTTCCCTCTAAATCCCAAGCAACATCCCCTGTCACTGCAGCTCCCTGAGGTCTCCTGCCTGAGTCTCCTTTGTCCCCAGTGATCCCCTTGCCCCACTTTATTAGTCATGTGCAGTGGAAGTGATCAACAGAGGATGACTGGAACCAGAAACAGCACTGCCTCCCCAAGACTCTCCCCTGGAGAAAAAAAACCCTGTTTTAAGGCCCCCAAAATAAATGACTGACATCAAAATTCAGGGAAACCGACTTGGAGGCTAAAGGGTGAAGTGAAAAAAAAAAATCCCCAGAACCCAACATCAGCCTGACCTGGGTGGCTAGTACTGGGTTCAGCTTGGGCAAGTCACATGTCCTTGGACAGGAGGCTTTGTGTCTTGGGGCCTCAATTTCCCCACTTGTGAAATGGAGCCAGTGATAGAACCCACCTCTGGGGATAGATGGGAGGACCCACAGCCATAAGTCTTATTGAGTGCCTGCCCTCAGGCATCAAGCAAGAGTGCTGAGTACCTGTCATTTACTGCCTCCTTCTCGGAGTGGTGGGGGACATGGTCTCATTCAGCCTTCTTTGGCCATGCCTTTGTATTTACAGAAAGTCCTTCCTTTCTTTGGCCAAACACACAAAAACATGCCCCCCCCCAAAAAAAAAATTAGTCTCCAGCTGCCTCTCTACATATGTAATGATTTAGGAGAAGATCAAAATAAAAGGTGGGAAGCTGTAGGCTGTGACACTATTTTTTTTTCCTTAGTACACTCTGATTATGTGTAAACAGCACATTGCAAATTATTTCCTCTTTATTTGTCAAGTCCTCAAGCCACCTTGGGGTCCTTAGAATAAGTAATTGGCTCTGGGACATTGCATGACAATTGGCTTTGAGTGGATATTTTTTCTCCAGGAAGTCTTCCAGCTCGAGGCTCTTCCAGGAAAAAGGGTATATGGTAGGGGGAGATCAGACCCACATGACCTGGGGGTCTTTTGCCCATTCCATGGGCTCTCCTTTGGAGAAAAGAGTGAGGGACAAGAGCTCAAACACATGATCCAAAAGAAACTGTTTGAATAAGCCCAACTGGATTGATCCTTAAGTGTCATTTGCTATCTCAGAATCTCTCTTGATTCCTATTACATATGACAGAGAACACTCCTCCCAGAAGCCTCCAGTCTTGAATCTCCAGATTCTATCTTTAAAACCCTGTGAAACCCAAAAGTCTTTGGGGAGGATGGGAGTATGAGTGGATATAGCTGCAAATTCCTACCTCTTCTAGCCTTGGAGTTTCACGATCTTGGGTTTGAATTTTGGTTCTGCAACCAAATGCTGAGCAAGAAATCTAAATTCCCTGTGTTTCTGAAGTTTCTTCATCTTTAGAATGAGGATAGTCACAATGTTACCCTGCTCACTGTGGGAGATCTGATGTGCAAACAAAAGAGGAGCTTGCCCAGAGTGCCTTTGACAGAAGTGGGAAAAAGCAACCACTTCTGGCAGGGTGATTAGAGAACATACCCCCTTCCTCCAGGGACATGCAGCCTTACCTAAGGGTCTGCTGAGCAGCTTAAAGATTGAGTTCAGCTCTCTCTTGTCCCCTTTGGCTGGGAGCTCTTCTGCAGTACACACCCTACACAACTGTACCTGGCAGCCCTAAGTGTAAAGCCATCAGTAAGCACCAGGCTCAAGGTAAGCACTCAATGCCTGGCAGCAGCTGTGGTCACTGTCATCATACATCACTGTTTGAATGATTTTGACTCTTAAAATCCACGAAAAGCTAAGTACTTTTAAACTTTACTATTTCTTTTTTTTTTAATATTTTATTTATTTGACAGACAGAAATCACAAGTAGGCAAGAGAGGCAGGCAGAGAGAGAGGGAGAAGCAGGCTCTCCGCAGAGCAGAAAGCTCGATATGGGGCTCAATCCCAGGACCCTGGGATCATGACCTGAGCTGAAAGCAGAGGCTTTTAACCCACTGAGCTATCCAGGCGCCCCAAACTTTACTATTTCTTTAACCCAATTTTGGAATCCCATTTCCACCATGTCCTGGCCATGTGTTCTTGAAGAAGTCCTTTACTCATTCTGAACCTCAGTGTCCTCATCTGTAACATAGAATATAGTAATTCCCACCTGAGGGTAAGGTTTTGGTTACATAGTAAGTATCAAAAGTACATGCAGTCCAGTGTCTGGAATATTCTAGATGCTCAGTAAATATTCATTTCCTTTACAGCAAGGAGAAGGAGATTCCCCCACCATGGCTTTTTTTCCTTCAGTACAACCATCCATGGTCAACATGCTCAGGAGATGAAAAAAATACATATCGAACCATTTTAGTGAAGACACTTAGCATTCTGAGGTATAACCTATTTGTAGGCAGGAATATCAAGTTTGGAATCAGGAGACAGGGAGCCCTGTCCCCAAGTACCCTCACCCCCAATTCATCTTGTGACTTGGGATTAGTCACCAGCTCTCTGAGACTTGGTTTTCTTTTCTGTGAAACCAGGGGAGAGGAAATAAGGGTTGTTGCATATTTGGTACAGCAATGATACCTTTCATTCCTAACAAGCCTGTAGATAGCCCTAGTATACAAAGCAGGTTAAAACAGAGATGCTCTGAAGTGAGGGCAGGGGTAGGAAGCTGCCAATTCACCCCACTTCTTCTCACCATGTGGTATCTTCTAATGCTAATTTGAGGGAGCCCGGTGCTCTGGGAACACAATGTGGCAGCCATTGAGCTCAGACCCTTCCTGCTGAAATATTCCAAGGCTCTGTGTCTGTGCTTTGACATCCACTGTCTTGCCACTCAATTCATCCTGACCCCAAAGAGTGTGAGTGTGTGTGTGTGTGTGTGTGTGTATACCACACAAACAAATGCTCACAAAGAAAGCAAAAAGAAGTTCCACCAGCCATTAAGGGAAAATTACAAATGCATTTTTCTCTGCCTCCGGCACATTAATAAAAGAGATTACAAAACTGGAATTGACTCGAAGCAGGGCAACCTCACAACAATTGGTAGGCGGGGGGCGGGGGCCGACTGCTTCCTGTACAGTCATCTGATTTCATGGCCGTTCCCATGCTGGGAGAATCTGTCTGCGGCGGCTGCTGGGAGGATGTGGGCTCATGCATTAAACATCAGGGGGACCCTCACAACATGCACTGTGGGCTGGGAGAAGGACAAGCTGGGGGGGGGCACGCTTGTGACATGCCCCAACACAGCAATGCCTGTGGGCAGAGACCTGGAGATTGTTTAATGCAAGCACCGGAAAATCATTGAAAATTGCAGGGTGGGAGATGAAGGAGGGCATAAAATGCAGAAAGTACAAAGACGTTCTAGTGCCTTGAACATGGGAGGGGCACCACAGCCACTTTGTCTCAGCGGTCATAGTAAGTTGTTGCTCTATGCCATGAGCTCGGGGCTAGATAGCTGGGTGGTCATTGGAGTAGACTGAATTATTGTCCCTGATCCTTTATCCCTCTCTGTATCCATGACTTTTGCCATGGGACTTTGCAGCCTCTCCCCCTAGAGCGCACATCCCTCTGCACAGACTTTGAGCCTGACCATATACATGCCTGGCTTTGGCCAGGGTTAAAGGAATGAAAGGAGCAGGGTGCTAGTTCTGGGATGAGACCTTAAGAAATCTTGTGTGCTTCCACTTTTTCTCTTGTACCTCTGCCTTCACCAGGAGAAGAATGTGTTCTGGTGACGCTGCCAGCCCATGGAGGATGGCAGGCATGTGGAGCTGAGCCAGGCACAGCCTGCAGCTCAGAGCTATCCCACCTGACTCACAGAATAAAGCTAGATGAGAAATAAATGTCTATTATTGTGTGCAACTGGGATTCCATGTCTGTTTGTTCTGCAGCAAGAGCTGACTGATACACTTATATATGAAGTGACTTGTTTTATTCATCTATTCCTTCATTCAGGAGCTATTTCCCAAACACTCCCATGCCAGACATTTTGCTAGACAGCAGGGATATGATGGTTACTAAGAAACCGTGGAAATGGACAAAGATTTAAATTTATTAATTCAAAGATTGAACATCCCTTATGTGCCAAGCATAGAAAAACATACAGCAATTACCGTGGCAAGCACAATACATATACAGCCCCCCCCCACAATGTGTGAGGCTTATAGGCAGCAGATAAAACAAACAACAAAGCAGAACATTTCCAAAAAGCAGGTCACTAACCTGCTGATGAAGAAGGTTGTCTCTTCCTTTAAACTAGTCACTGTCTGGTGGAAAAGACGAGAAATTCAGGAGACCATTACAATAGAAGTGTTAAGGACGAGTGTGAGATACATACATGCGGCTTAGAGGTAGTGTCTCATGCAGCGTGGGGTTGGAGGCAGGGAGAAGGTCAGCAAGGGGAAGAGTCTCAGGGCACAAAATACCTGAGCTGAGCACTGAAGTTGAAGTAGATAGAGAGGAAGGGCATGGATGGTCTAACAGGTAGAAGGCACAGCAAGAACAAGAAGAAGTCAGGAAAAGGCACGTGCCCAAGGGCCAGGACCTACAAGTACTTCTGTGTGCTATTGGAAAATAGATGGGAAGAGAGAGAGATGGGGAGGGAGGGACTGAGAGGCACCAGAACATGAAGGAGACTGGGTGCCAAGCTGACAGACTTAAACTTGACCCAAGGAAGGGAAACAGAGAGGCACAGAAAAGTTGAGCAGGAGAACACTGAATCTGGTGCACATCTGAGAATTCTCAAAAGGTGGCGTGGCTGGGGCGAGACCAGAGGCAAAGATGTCAGGAAGAGGCTGAGCTGCAGTCCAGGAGAAGCTGAATGCCACCCGCTCAGGTAACATGGGAATGACAAACAGCTCCATTCTTGGAATTATAGGAGATCATACAACCAGGTGTTCTGGGGCCACAAAGTTCCATCCACTCCTGCAAAAATCAGGTCTTCCAGAGGATGATGACATGTCCCAAGTCTCACAGCAGGTGGACTTAGAGCTCGGGATCAGAACTGAGATCCTCACACTCCTAACCCTAAGCTCATTTCACAACTCTGCTCTGTGTCCCCAGATTCAATTAGCCCCAATTCAATTAATAACAATAATGACAAGAGTAATGGTAATTCCTAGGATCTAACCACTGTGGGCGAGGCTCTGAGCTCAGCACATTATGTGTAAAACCTCATGGAACCCTCCCAACATTCTCAAGGCTCAGAATGTCCCATTTTACAGATGAGAAACCTGAGGATGAGGATGAGGCAGCTTGGAGTGGAGTCTCGGGGGCTGCCTAAGCCAGCTCGGGCTGCTCTAACAAGTACCATAGATGGGGGTTGAAACAGGATGCACAGTTCCAGAGGCTGGGAATCCAAGGTCAAAGTCCTGGCAGGTTACAATTCTTGGAGAAGGCCTTCCCTTCTCACTCTGTGTTCACACGACCTCTTCTTCATGTGTGCATGGGTGGGAGGTGGCCAGAAAGAGGGGGTAGGTAGGGGATGGGGACTGCCACCTATGAATTTTCAAAGGAAGCAAATGTTCAGCCCCTAATGGTGTCCTCACAGGAGATGACAGTGTTCCTGCCCAGCACGGTGGCGAAGTCTACACGGAGTAAGGTGTGTAAGTGCTTGGTACATGGGAAGGGCTCAGGAATTGGCAATGGCAACAAAGATGATCTCAATGAGATAATAAGGATGAGGGGGGTGGAAAGAGCCAGATCTATGGCCTGCCTTAGACTCCACTGTGTGGCTTTTAACAAAGCACCAAACTCTTTGGGCCCTAGTCTCCCCCCGTTTGTCAGATGAAGACCAGCCCAAGGCAGTGGTTCTCGGGGGAGTGTCGCCTTGGCCCCGGCATCGTCAGCCATTACCCTGAGCTGGTTAGAAAGGTGCCTCCCCCAGCCCTCCCCAGACCGACTTAATCTGCAACTCTGGGAATAGCACCCAGCAGTCCGTGTTTAACAAGCCGTCCTGGTACATCTGATGCATGCTCAAGTTTGAGAGCCTCCAGTCTAGATGCATCATTTTTCAACCTTTTTGAAGGACATAAGTGCTTTCTTCTGATGAGATCCGGAGAAGGCAGGTACATATCGCAGATAAAAGCGGCCGTGCTAAGTTGAAGCTGAGAGCAGAGGTCCGTCTGCTCTCCCGCCCTCAGCCCCCCTTGGAAGCTCCACGGACCCCAGTGTGAAGGCCAAGGTGATGCTGGAGCTCTGTGTCCTGCGTCAATTCCTCCTGCCAACCAGAGAGCCGCTGCTCCCCCGCCCGCCTCTCACCCACCCTCCCTCACAGCATCCATTCCTGTTTACATGTCCCAGAAAGCATGGATTTGTTGTGACCTCGCGAAACCTGGTTTGTTTCTTCTTTCCTCCCTTCTTTCTTCCTCTCTTTCTTTCTTTCTTTCTTTTTTTTTTTTTAAATAGGTTACAGCCTATAATTCATTTAATTGTTTCCCAGAGCACCGGTTTGGTGGCTAGGCGGCATAGCACGAGGCAGGGGAACAGAGACGGGTCTGCGGAAGCCTCTTTCCAGAAAATCTAATTTCATCATTGAGAAATCTTCTGTCTTAAGCAGCCTCCGCCGCTGCTGCCATAAATTTACATATTCTATATGCCGCCGCAGGAACGCAGTGGGCCCTATTTGCATAATGCCGCTGGAGGGGCTTGTGTT
Source organism: Mellivora capensis (assembly GCA_004024625.1). Lineage (NCBI taxonomy): Eukaryota > Metazoa > Chordata > Mammalia > Carnivora > Mustelidae > Mellivora > Mellivora capensis. The sequence continues at coordinate 247,717 of PISX010000010.1, read as the reverse complement.
TCTCTTGAACCTGAATGCGGCAGGAACGAGGAAGCAATTATTAAGCTGTACACATTGGCAGGGAGAGAGGCCTCAGATGGATTTCGACTCCAAACCCTACTCACCGTCCAGGCTGCTCATTACCCCAGGCCTGGATCCCAGGCTGACAGTGGATCCGAGGGCTGGGAAAATCTACGGGTTGCTGCTTTGAGCTCATATCTAGAGCCAGACAGAGCCTGGGTTTGAGGGTGCAGCTTTGGTTTTCCCACGTGGATTGTTGGAGCCATTGTCTCCCTGTTCCCCACAAATAATTTCTTTTATGATCTCTTTCGTCAGAGGGCCTTGGCCAACGCCTCCCTGCCCCTTTTCTGCGACAGAACCCCCAAACACTAGAAGACAGTTCTGTAAGGGTTTACCCACCTCTTTGCTGGCAACGCTGTCAGAAATGTGTCATTAAGAAAATGTTGCTGAATGAAGTCCCAGTTGGGAAGTGACAAGTGGAAATAGGAATTCTCTCATCCACAGTGGTCCTGCTTAAAATCTATGCTCTCCATACTGAGAAGGTGGGGTCTACCCTACGGTGGGTCTCTGGTAAGACACTCCTGTACACTTGGGTTCAGTATCTCCGACAAGGGGTCACTTGGTGATCTGGGATCCACACATCGCTCTCGATAGTTTCTGGGTCTTCCAGAGCTATGGCCTTGGCCTCCATCCAAGTCACTCCATGACATGCCACTCCCAACCTCAGTAGCCTATGGATGTGAATGGCCAGGTCTGGCTCTGGGGGGTACCATCTTGGTTTTACTCCAGTGACAATGTGGAAGGCCTCAGTGCTCAAAGATGGCCATCTTCTGACGGGACTTTGAACCCAGCCCTTCTTGACATTTTTTATTTTTATTATTTTTTTAAATTGTGTTATGTTAGTCATCCTACAGTACATCATTAGTTTTTGATGTAGTGTTCTATGACTCATTGTTTACATATACCACCCAGTGTTCCATGCAATAGGTGCCCTCCTTAATATCTAAACCAGGTTAATTCATGAAACGCCCAGCCAGAAGCCTACCTGTCCACTTCTGCAGGTACGTACCGTGGGAATACTTGTTAGATGATATAGCTAAAGTGCTAGGCACACCTGATGCACTTACCGACAGAGCAAAACACCATCATGCAAAATGTGAAAAGCCGAGTGAGGATGAGCAGCGCTTTACTTCTTATATTTAATAATAGACTGAACCACTTTAATTTTTTCAAACAAACATCTTTCATTTCTGGGGAAGCAGACATACATCTGAAAATACTGAATTGGTGGAGCAGGCAACTCTTGATTGCAGGGTCGTGAGTTCAAACCCCACACCGGGCATAGAGATCACTTAAAAATAAAGGCTTAAAAAAAAAAAAAAAAAACCTAGCAGGCATGAGTAGTATTACTCTTCTAATCAGAAAATACTAGGTTCACTTCTGACTGCCTTGATGCTGAAAACTGGTAGAGTTTACCAAACCAGAGATGACCTGTAGCACAAAAAACGTACTCCATGCTGGTATTTGAACAATGAGCCAAGTGTCAGAAATTTGAAACAGCAGGTTTTTTGCTGGGAAGAAAAAAAAAAATGTATCTCCACTTACTAAGAGGTACCGTCTCCTCAAAAGACCTCACTATTTTGTCCTCAGCCCTGACTGGCTCCTTACTAGGATTTGGAGGGAACTCACTTTTTCCATGGTTCCATCCAACATTGAATTAATTCTCTAAGAAAAGGAGATTGCTCCTGATTAGCCAGACTCAGGGCTCTACATGCACACGTGGTGACTTTTTCAAAGGAAACCGTTTTGGTGCCTAACTGGGCCCAGAGCTTCAGAGCAGCAGATGGTCTCGAAGTTTAGAGTTCAGGGTTTACGTGTGGACATGTCCTCAAGCCAGACCTAACATTTCCAAGCCTCTGCTTCCTGATCTGTCAGGGGAAGATAGTAATAATAGCTGCTCCCTCATTGTTCTTGGGAACAATTAGATGAGATCGTGAATAATAGTGGAGTCACAGAAGGTGAGATAGTCTTCCCAAAGTCACAGAGAGTAGGTGGTCAGGAGGACCTTGAATTCAGGTATGTTTGTTCAGCTACCCTATGGCAGACTGCTACCTCCCAGGATCCAGGAATGCTGACAGCAGGTGCTTACTGGAGCCCAGTCACAGCAGTTGACTCTCTGGGTTGAATGGGGAGAGGGGCTGTGGTAGGAGTTCTTCAAAGGGCAACAGTCATGGGGACATGATATTCACTCAACTGGTCACACCGTTTAGAAACAGAGGTGAACGCTTCTTCCAACCAGCCCTCTTAAAGACCCAAAGTTCCTTTCACTGCATGGCAGAGTCCACTTTGGTTAGCCTTGTTTTTGGTGTGCTGTGGCTTGTTTTTGGTGAATGAAGGGGGGTAAAGTGACAAGAAAAGCAAGAGACATGTAGCTTAGAAGAAACCGCGATCAGACTTTGAGCTGCGCCTGGGTCACTGCGTGGCCAGCTGCTCTTTCCAGGGTGCGGCATGGATCAGTCACGTTTCGGGGTCCCTGCAGCCTTTGAGGACAGATCCTGGTGACAGAAGTAAGGGGTGTCTGTGCAAAGCGGAGGGTGGTTAAGACACAAGAGCTCATCTAATTAAGAACCAACAGTGCTATGATCACTTGTTCAGTAGAATGTCCCATAGCCAAACATGCGCCAAAATGATAACCCAGAGGGTCCACACTTAGGAAGATATCCACCCACGAGGACAAGAAATGAAGACGTATGTGTGTGCATGTCCTCTTCTTAATAGCCTAAAAAAAATACCCAAATCCTCATCAATGCTGAAACCAATAAATTGTGCCATATTCCCAGAAAGGCATGTCATATAACAGCACTGGCATGTCCAGCCCCCAGTTATATCTGGTCACGTCCTGCTTTGTAAATAAAGTTTTATTGGGACACAGCCGCATTCATTCATTACATAGCGTCTGTGCCCGCTTTTGCCTTACCACAACAAAGATGAGCAGTTACGAGATGGAATAGCCTGCAGAGCCCAAAGTATTTACTATCTGGCCCTTTCCAGAACAAAATTTGCCAACGCCTGCTATAGAAAAATGAAAACAAACAGTTATGAGTTCCCTGGGAAATGTGGACAATTTTCACAAACATAATATTGAATATAAGAAGCCAGACATGAATGAGTACCTGTTGCATGATTGAATTTACATGGAGCACAAAGACAGGCAGAACTTTGCACATTGCTGAAGAAAGGCTAAGAGTTACCCAGTGAGGATAGTAACTGAACAGGGCACGTGGGAGTTTTGGGGCCCTGTGTATGCACACCTGACTCTTGATCTGGGCGGTGGCTCCACGTGTCTTCATTCTGTGAAACGTCACTAATATGTACACGGATCGTGTATACGCTTTTCTGTATGTATGTCGTTTGTCGATAAAAATTTTTGAAATAAATAAAAAAAGAAACAGTGGGCGTATGTAGCGATGCCAAGTATTTTCTCAATGTATTTCCTGGACAGAAAGCTCAAATAACAGATTGTCGAGTTAGAAAACAGATAACTTTAACTTTTACACATGAGCACACATTTATTCATTCACTCTACAAATGTTTATTGATCACTCACCATGTACCAGGTGCCGGGAATTCAGCAGTGCGCGAGACAGACGCAGCCCCCGCCTGCTTGGCATTTACATCGCACGTGCATGTGGAGTCTTACACGCACATGGGCACCCACACCCTCCAACACAGACCTGCACATGAGTGCACTGCAGGTCAGGTCATTCTCAAGCAAGTACTTTTCTGAATTTTTCTCTTCCTCCTCACCTTCTGTCTCCCTCAGACGCAGAGACTGGTGGATGGAGCTCAGTTCACCCATCGTCCAGAAGAGCCATAGACCTGTCCTGGCCAAGCCTCCACAGTTTAATGCCCAAAGTGGGGTGGGTCAGACTGGCTGGTTTCTCCAGGCATTGGAGATACCTGGACACCAGACAAAGAGAGACCCAGGGCTCAGAGGGAGCTGATCTTGAACCCAAGGATGATTTCTGATGTTCCCTTGATATCTTCTAAGCATCCTTCCTTCAGTGTGGACACCTGCCACCTACAGAGTGTGGTCACCAGGGCCTCATGACCTACTGGCCAGGGTTTTCCCACATGTGATGAATGACATGTTGCGGAGGTTGTGTATTTGTATCGCACAGCATTGAAAGAATGCCAGAATGATAGAGCTGGAAGGTCATGGGCCCAATGGAAGTCCCATGGCAGGAGGAGTTGGCTCAGGATTCCATGGTCAAGCAAGGGTGGATCTACCAGACTCTGGCCAGAAGCACACCCCTTATACCAAGTGAATGCCTCAGTGCTCAGGTGCCCACACTGAAACAGAATGGCTGGTCCCCCTCTAACAGCCTCACAACTCAGAAAAAATCCAGCTCCTTACTCTGGAAAAGCTTCCTGTGGTTCTAGCCCCTTCCCAACTCTCTTACCTCATCTGCTGCCAGTCTCCTCTGATCACCTTTCTTTTCCTCCAAAATCTCATCTAGGGCCTTTGCAAATGCTGTTCCCTACACCTGGAGCACCCTTCCCGCTGTGTTCACCAGGCTAGCTCCTTTCTTCATTAGGATTTTAGCACAGGTGTCCCCTTCCCAGAGAGGGCTTCCTCAATTGTCCAGTCTCAGCAAGATGTCACCCTCCTCCACCCATTTTCCACCCGCCTCCCTCCTCTACTGCTCTCATCACTGTCTAGAATTATCTTGTTTGTCTCTTTGTCTATTCTGTGAGTCCCATCAGGACAAGGATTGCCTTCTTGTTAATTGTTCTAGTCCAATGCCTCCAAGAAGCCTGAAAAGGAGTAAGCATTTAGAGGATATTGAAGGAAGGAAGGAATGAACAAACGGACAGACAGACGATGGGTAAGTGATGGTAGGGTGGGGGGGCAGAGAGGGAGGGGAGGATGATCTACAGTAGAGTAGCTCACAATCCAGATACCTCTCTGAAAGGCACAAGCTCTCTCAGCCGCTCTAATTAAGATGTCCCCAGTATCGGCAACAGCTCCTGGTTTTTTTGTATATGGAAGCATATTGACCCAGGGCCAGAGGGACACTTGGCTGCAATTTGTGTTTGCTTCTCTGATCAATAGGCATCTCGGTGCTCACCCCCAACACAATCCATTGCTGATGGTAATTAATTACAGTGCCTTCCTCTTCTTGCCTCTCTTGACCCCTCATGAGGTTCGTCCTTGTCCATTCTGTGTTATGGGGAGTCCCAGGCCTATAGCTGATGTCAGAAGGAGCCCTTAAAGTGTTTGTTTTTTTTTCTCCTTCTCAGCCCACTGTTTGAACCACAGGTCTGGACTCTGTCCTGTTCTCCCCATTGGGTTTCAGGAAAAATACCAATGGAGAGATTGCTGGGGATGGAAGGGACTCTGTAGTGGGGAGGGAAGTTTTGTTCTAATCCAACCCTATCTTTCACTCTCTGGGTGTCCTTGACCCCATCACTTTCCTTCTCTGAGCCTTGATTCTACTCACCTTCAAAATGTGAGGGCTTTCAAGGGCACCCTTAGTGCTTGAAACTTTAGGGTTCTTCAAGTTGAGAATTCTTCATGAACAGGCTTCACACTTTAAATGCCCAGAAGGTCAAGCCATTCCACCATCTTTCTTTATAGGGCACGCTGTCTATCCCTATAACCTCTGAACATCCCCCACTCATTTGTGCTTACCCACAGTCACTGTTAAACAAAACATAGTTGGTCTCCCTCCCCATGATCATTCCACTGGGTCCCCCAAGGATTCTGGGAATAAAGCTCTGTCATCCCTATTATACAAAGGAAAAAACTGAGGCATGGCAAAGTTAGGAACTCACACAGGGTCACACAGCTAGTGAATGGCTGAGCCAGGCTTCAATCACAGAGCTGTCTAGCCCAATGTTTATCATTTAACCATTCCACCTGGAGATTCTAACTCTAAAATATCCATTTCCTCCACCCTTCTTGAGGGACAGATACCTGGAGGGACATTTGGCCATATGCCACTGTTTCTCATCAAAGGTAAAAATGTTTTTAAAAAGGACAGTGGTAATTACAATAGAGAACCAAAGCCAGGGTGGCTTGTGGCTTGGAAAAGTTCATAAACTAGGTCCAATTAGTTGCACCAATTAGCAATGCACCATAGACCTGTCCTTCTTGGCACCAAAATCCTCTCAGAATCAAAAAGACATATGACCCAGGTCATACATGAAGAAGGAGTCTACGCATCAAATACCATTTACTATGCAAAGCAGATTCCTTTTTCCTAGAATGTGCTGATTTTGAGACATAGAAATACATTCAAATTAACCCCTGAGCTATTCCTCTTCCAAATTCCCCATTTAGGGTTGACTCCTTGGCGTGTGATATTACTAATTCACAGCTCCCAGAAGGCATACTGATTACCTTGGACGTGGGTGAGGGCTCCACTAACACACCGTTTGATGCAGGGTAGAAATCAGAGCTCAAGGCACAAACTCCAGCCCCCACCCCATGCAGCAGCACCGAAGACTCCCGCTCCAGGGCTTGGCTCCAACCAACTTCACTGATGAATTCATTAAATAAATATTTATTGGTCACCTACTATATGCCAGACACTATTCTTAGCACTGGAGATACGGCAGTGAATAAAAAAGATGAAAGTCCCTACCCTGAAGGAATTTACATTCTGGTGGAAGGGACAGATAGCAGTAAGAATAAATTAATAGAGTATTAGCAAGATGTAAGTACTATGGAGGAAAACAAAGTATGATTGGACAACAACAGTGCTGTGGCGGGCACTGGGATTTAAAATAGGGCTTTCAGGGTCACCTGGGTGGCTCAGTTGATTAAGCATCTGACTTTTTATTTCGGATCAGGTCATGATCTCTGGGTGGTGATAATAAGCCCCGTGTTGGGCTCTGGGCTCAGTACAGAATCTGCTAGAGATTCTCTCTCCCTCTCCCTTTGCCCCTTCCCACTCTCTCTCTCTAATAAATGAAGTCTTTTAAAAAAAAAATACATAACATAGAGTTTTCACAGGAGATCTTGTAAGAAGAAGTTGAACCAAAACTTTATTGCAAGACTACTGAAATGATCCATGGAAGCTGACCACGGAGAGCCCCATGCACAGCGAAGGTGCAAGAGGAGTTCTGAGTCTCAAAATACTTGGAAAGGAAAGCCCGTGGTGTTTGCAATGGGGTAGAAAGTAAAACCAAGAGAAGAATCCAAGATGACTCCAAGGTGTCCTGAGACCCTGGGAGGGTGGGTTTGTCAATTCCGGCCCTGAACACATCCGTGAATTAAATTAGAGGTGGGAGATCCATTCTGATTGGGGGACACCAAGTTTGAAGTGCTTATTCGGCACTCGGATGGAGTTGACAAGCAGGCCATGACTTTCCCCCACAGATCTTGTATGCCACAAAAATCCATTCTTTGTTCTTTCATGATCCCTGTTGTGTGTCTTTATTCACACAGAGCCTCCACCTGAAGGGCCCTCTCCCTTCTCAGCAGGAGCAGTCCCTACCTTCAATGTCAACTGATCCACAACCCCAAAACGTTGTCTCTCTTCGGCAATCCCCTAGACCATTTCCCTGCAACTCTTCTAGAACTTGCTCTTTCCTGCCTGGGGTGATTAAAGAGGAAATATTTAAGGGTTGAGCAGGTTGAGGAGGGAAGCAGTGCCCTCATATCTCATGAGTGACCCACTCTCTCCTTGAGAGTATGTTGACCTGCCTTCTCCCCCTGCCTCCTGAGGACCCCAGCCTCTTCCTGAGAGCCATGGGCTTTTCATAATATGCCTTTATCAATAAGATTCCAATAAACGTTTCAGTTCCGCATATAAATTCCAGGGCCCAGCTGCCCAGCGGAGGAGACCTGCTCAATGAGCAGGCCATAAAGATGTAATAATGCAATTAAAAGGTATGGCCTGTCACCCTCATAAAGCTGGAGATCAATACGAGGGGAACTAAGGACACCAGGGAGACGGATCTGGCTTCTCTGCAGCATCTGAAGGATGAGACAACTGGATGATTCAACAGGACTAGGGAACAAGCTACCAGACCTGGGAGAGGTTACAGCTCCAAACTGGGGTCCCACCTTGGGCCTCTGGTCTTCCTTGGTAGGTGGGATGTCAAGAGACCGGGGATCTGTCTCCAGCTGAGACTCAGGGGCCTTGAGGCTTTAAATACATGCTTTCAAGTCTTTAAACCTCAGTCTCCTCACCAGTAAAATGGGTGGGCCAGAGGGAGGGTAGTAGGGAATGGTGGAGACCACGGCAAATGAGCAGGATAGGACTCATTGAAAGGAGGCAGCACCACCTTTCCCTCGTGCTAACAGCTGCCATGCAGCAATGCTAGACTGGTGGGACTAGATCCAGCGTGTCAAGAAGAGCAGAATTTGGGGATTTGGAGGTGAGTTCATAGGATTTCCACAACCTTGGGTAAACGCAAAATAATCACATCGACTGGCTGTAGACAGTCTGTGCGTTCCCCGTTTTTGACCATTCCGGGGCCAATGCACCTTTGAGTTGAGAGGTCTCTCAGTTGAATCATGCCACTCTCTTTTAGGCTATTTGCATGCATGTTTGCACAGAATTATCAACTCTGAAAAAGGACAGCCTGAGCTCACCTCCCAGCTATGCCCTGTTGGTGACTCAGGGATGGATAACTCAGGTTGGATAACTCAAACAAGTTATCTTCACTCTCTGTGCTTCAGCTTCCTCCCTTGAATGAATGAAATGAATGAATGAAAAAAAGCTAGTAACAGTTCCTACTCAGAGGATTGTTATGAGGGGTAAATGAACACCACCCCCACACCCCTCAGCCAGTGCCTAGAAAATAAGCAGTGACCAGGGCTTGCCCCTGAGCATTGGTTATGGTAGATGCACGAGGGTGCTCGGAATGGGAGTAAAGGTTGTAGACTGCTCCACAGTCCCAGAGCTTGCCATAACAACCTGTTATTCCTCCCCAAATGTATTTCTCCTCTCCACCCTCAGACCAGAAACCTGGACAACCACCCTCTCTTCCTTCCCCTGATTTCCAATGCCCAGGTGTCATGCTCCTTAATATTCCTTGGGTTTGATTGGTTTCCTCCTTGATATCCCTGGGTCTGATTGCTGCCACCTCCCAGTTCTGCTTCAGTGTCTTTCCTCATTCGTCTTGCTCCCTCCTCTGACCCCTCCACACTGTCTCCACTATGGGTTGCCTGAAGGAGCACTCGAAGACAGACATCCAGCCACATCTCTGCTGAACTCCCAGAACATGACATGCTTTTTTGCCACCTCCATGACTTTGCTTCAGCTGTTTGTCCCACCTAGAATGTCCTTCCCCATCCCCCCACTTTACCTTGACTTTACTTCTACTCTCCATCAAGATGCAGCTCAAGTCACACCTCCTCCAGACAGCCCTCCCGGGCCCTCCAGCTGTATTCAGTGCCCTCTCTATACCCTTATCCCTTGTAGTCCCACCACTGTGCTGGGGTTTATCACACTGAATTGTCACCGTCTGTTTGTACGACTGTCTTCTCAGCAGTCTGCCAAGTGCTAAGGCAGGAACCCTGTCTAACTGATCCCTAAATATCTCCTGTGATTAATACAGAGGAACTGCTCAGAACATGTTTGTTGAATGAATGAATGAATGAATGAATGAATGATTCAGTGTTTGCTTGGTGTGAAACTTTACTGTGATTACCATTAAGAAGACTATTGTAAGACAAGTTATAAAGCTCATGTCACAAACAGTTCCTGGTAATTCTGAGTCATCTGAGATCAAAGCCTCCAGGTCATTTCCTTGCCTATTTAAAGGGAATCTGGGACTCACGCCCAGAACAAACAAGGACTCTCCAGTGATAGCAAGCTCACTATCATCCAAGACGTCTGCCCATCTACCATGGGGTTCAGTCTGCTAGAGGATGAGAGACACCTGGCTCACAAACCCCATCATCCCAGCCCAACAGCCAGCCAAATACCAGACCTAAGCAAGAATAGCCTAGACCATCTGGATATATGAGTAAGCCCAGTCATGATTAGCTGAGCCCAGCCAAGACAAGAAGAACCACCCAGTTCACCTGTAGATTTGAAAGTTATAATCAATGCCTATTATTTGAACCCACTGAGCTTGGGACTATTTGTTACTCAGCAATAGCTAACTGATTCATCTTGTTTTTTTTTGTGTTTGTTTGTGTGTTTGTTTGTTTGTTTTTACTTCCTAGCCTTCTGATATTCGGAAATCACTTTATCTCTCCAAACCTCATTTCCCCATTTGCAAAATAGTGGTGGTGATGATGATAATGATAATGTCTTTTGAAGGTCTTTTGAAGGTCTTTTGAAGGTCTTTTGAAGATTAAGCAAGAAAATACATTCAAGGCTAGTGGCACGGTACCTGGCATGCAGTGAGGACCTAATACATGTTGATTTCTTTCTTCCAGAGCGCCATGCTGTAGCCTTGGCCTACCAAGAGATTAGAAGATGGGTGGTTTGCTCCCAGGGACCATTTCAGAAAGATCTGTAATTCAGCTGAGGCTAGGCTAATAGTCTTGGAATTCCAAACCCAGTCTTTAGTTCTTCCTGTACTCCTCTTGAGTCCCTGGCCTACGGGCCAGGCAGGGCAGGGCAGTGCCAGGGCAGGCATCCTCGATGCCGGCTGAGTTCAGCAGTGCAGTTTGCTCTGCTTGCCGGAGCTTGCATGTTTACATACATCCCATAATTACCATCTGCACAGCCAGCGGCATTTGTTGCAAATGGGCCGTTTCCATCTGCTGAAGCAATTTCCTCAGAGGAATTTGCATTGATCACTTTTTTATGCAAAGCTTTTGTATAGATCATTTTTCCCCCCAATGGTTTTTAATAGGTCTAAATATTTGAAGGGCAGGGAGGGGCCTCAGAAGGGAGGAGGTTGGGGCCTGGGGAGAGTTTGGGAGGGGGTGGGAGAAGATGGGGGTGGCTGCTCTTTCACAACACCCCACCTGTACTCCTCATCTGCAGCGACCCAAGTCAACCACAGCTCAGGACCCCAGCACAGGCAACGCCATTTCAAATATTTATTGTTTGCCTTTCTACTTGAGCTGGTAGCTCATGGTTAATGGAGAGGCCTCGGAATGAAGGGAATGGGGCGTGGTAATTAGCCAAGCAACTGGTGACTCCAGCTCAGAGCTTCGTACCTGAGAGGACCAGATGGACGATTTTGCATATTTTTGACAGCTGTAATGAACAGGGCAGCTCCGTATTGATTAAATGTCTGGGAAATTAGTGCAACCCTCTGGAGCTTCATTATTTACTATTTCTGCTCAAATTTGCAGCAAAGTTTACATAAGCAGAAGTCTTCAGTAAGAAAAGGGGGAAAAGAGGGGACAGTTGAATGAGATGATTAATGCTTTATAGGGTCCTAGCCCAACAGATGCAGAACAGAAGGGTGGCTGTGGTTTTGACATTGCGCTCCTGGAGGAAAGAATTTTGGTTGATTCATTTCTGCATTCCCAGTGGCCAGCATGGTACCTAACACAGAGTAGGATCTTAGGAAATGACTGGCTCTGGACAGAACATTTGACTAGAAATCAAAATGTAGGTTCTGGACTCATGCAGAGATTTGGGTTTCAAGAGGCAGATGATGGACTGTGCCTTTCAAATTGATGAGGTCACATCCTTGAAAATATAACTCTAAGCCTTTAGTAGACAGAAACACCAGTGAAATTCGTGTGCAAGTAACTACTATCCCTACCAGTACTTCAACCCCATGTCGATTCTCCCCTGAGCACCTGTCACATCCCTCTTGACACTCAGTGGCTGAGGAATGCTCAAGAAATAAAGTAAAACTCCTCTAAACATGCCCCAAAATGTTCATGTGGGGTGTTTCAAAGAATGATCTGCAAAACACCTGCAATAGAATAATTTGGGGGAATTTATTATAAATGCAGATTCCTCTGCTTCCTGATTTAAAAAAAAAAAAGTATTCTCAGACTTGTTAAAGATTGTGCAGAAGATTTTATTCTGTGGGGGCTGGGAGTGGCTATTACAATAGGGATTTTTCAATATTTTATCATCAGGCTCAACTCTGAAAGAATACAGGAAGAAAAAGTGAGAATTTATATGTAAGGAGCAGAACCGGGGAGGAGGATCTATAAATGGAAAATTACAAAAGATAGGGTAATTCTTTGCTACGTTGACCTAATGGGATTCTTGCTTAAGGCAGGCTATGGTGATGAGATATCAAGGGTAGGGGGTGAGGAATTTGATTAGATATCAAGGGTGATCAGACCAAGTGTGGGGCATTTTTGCTGAACTGACTCAGCAGGATTTTTGCTAAAGCTGGAATAAAAGGCCTGGGACAGAGTCCAAGGTCAGGGACTAATCAGAAAGCAGACTCAGAGGAGCTTGACCAAGTTTGGTCAAAGAAGAAAGTCTTTGTCACTCTTCAGTAATTAGCAGGCCAAATAATCTCCTAAGAGGATCTGATATGCTAAAGGTTGAGGATCCCTGTGGGCTCTGCAGTCTTGGGTTAGAATCCTAGCCCTGCCTCTTACCAGTCATATGACCTGGGTGGGTCAGATTTGCCCACGTGAAAAGCCTTGGAGTTGTCTCTAGTGCTGCTCTGGACTTTGGCTTCTCATTCTACAACTTTATTTTTCCCACCCTAACTCATGATCTTTCTTCATTCAGCAAACCATATTCTGTCTATTTCCTGGTGTCTTATCTTCTAAGCATGACCTCATGGTAGGAAAGCATGCTCTGAACCTCCTCTATACGCTTACATCCTTCTCTTCAGCCTTATACAGCTCTCCCCTACTTATCCCACCAGTATGACCAAACTTCTCCTAATACCTCTTGGTTCCAATCTTTAGAAGATGCATTTATTTCAACACAACTTCAATGCTTCCACCAGGAGAAGAGAGAAAAGATCTGGGTAAGAGTTTGGGCATCAGACAGACACAGAAATTGTTGTTATGTGAACTCTTTGGCTACACTTTTTTCCTTTTCATATTCACAGAGGTGGATCAGGTCTTGAGTAGCAGTGTAAGCCTTCGAAAAATATTGGAAAAAATGGAGGAAGGATGGACAGATTTAATACACGGCATATTTAATGATGATGATAATCTTGATGGTTCCATTTTGTCACAAGCCCAACAAATACTTACTAACTTATGACGCTGACTCCTGAAGATATTTGTATTTGAGATCCTGTTTTTTTTAGATGGATGGATGGATGGATAGATGGATGGTTTAAAGTTTGGATAGATGGTTGGAGGGATGGATAGATATATGGATGGGTGCAGGATGCAAGAAAGGATGGATAGATGGAGGTAAAGAAGGACAAAAAGGAGGGATAGAGGATGAGAGGAAGAAAATGAGATGTACAAGGGAAGAAAAGCAAGAGAATGAGGACTAGAGAAAGAAAAGAGAAGACAAATGGAGAGAGGAGGGAAACTATAAATTCTATTGTGCTGTAAACACTCATCAAGCAAGACTAAGAGAAAATGAAGTAAATTCTTCCAATACATCATGGAATATTACTGTACTTCATTTACTTTCCCTCCAATTAGGTAAAAAGCCTATTCTATTAACAGCTACCCTTGCAGATCCAGACAAAATTAACTCCTGGTGCCTCATCCTGGCAGCAGGGCAATTGATTCTTCCCCCTAATCCGTTTATTTCATTAGCGATACATTTATCTGGTACATGCATTTTGCCACGCTGCAGCAATGAAATGGCCCTGCAAGGTGTGGGGCATGGGGGAGCGCTTGGAATATTAACCAAATCGCTATTACCGCCATGGCAGTGCTTAAAGATCATATGTAAATCAAATGTCAGGGGAGAAAATTGTAGCAAGGGCTGTCAGGAAACAATTTAGCAGTGGTTAAAGGCACAGCTCATGGCTGGGTGAATTGTGAACTTTGCAAATGGAAAACCAAGCCAGCTTCCACCGTGGGAGCTGATGAGACGCAGAGGGAAAAAAGTGGAAAGGCTGAGAATGTGTTGGATATTTGTACCCTAAAAAAAGGAAAACAAACAAAAACACATTCACTTTTTAATGTCCACAGCCAGCTGCTATGGTGAGTTCCCGCTGAAAGTGAATTTGGCCCACTGAAGAATTTCACCACCATTTCTGCCCTGTTCCTCTAGAAGGAGGGTTCAATTACATGGAAAAAAGCAGTTGTTTAACAAAAGGCAGCGTGGGCTCTTCATTCTCAGGCTTCTAGAAATTGGTTTCCCTATTGCAAAACAGATGATGATGATGACAATGATAATGATTTATTCTCACATCCCCCAAGAATCTGTGGTCTGTAATGCTGTTCTTGGGAATTTATCCTTGTGAGTTGTGTGTGTGTGTGTGTGTGTGTGCATGTGTACAATGATTGGCAGGGTACTGTGTCAAGGTTCGATCACTGCTCAAGGCATTTCAGGCAGGAAGGGATTTAATCCAGGGAGTTAGTAGCTTCCATAATTGCTGGAAAGACAGAGAGGACAAAGCCCAGGAAAGCTTCCCAAAACTCCAGAAGCACAGGAATCATAAGGAGTATTCATGGAAATTATTAGCTGTGTGGTTCTGGGGGTGGAAAATTCCCCAGGTTGACATCGAAACCACCCACAGAACTCATGCCTTCTCTCTGCCAACACCTTGTACCTGCTTGCAGGTCCCTCTGAGTACTGTGGCTTCTGGCTTCTCCTTCTTCCCCCACTTTAAGAGTTCATGAAAGGCCTTCTTTTTCCAGGCACCCCCCCCCCAACACCTCTATAAATTGCATTTCAGGGGAAGAGATCTGCTTTGGAACACAAATCCTTACTCCAGCACCCAAAACGAGACCTCGAGAAAATCAATTCGGCATTCGGAGCCTCAGATTGCCAGTTCCGAAATGGGCTTTCATAACACCCAGTCATGACAGACATGTCGCCAGGACAAAGGATAAAATATCTAGGTACACGGCACATAGTAGGTGCCCAGTCAGTGTCTGATCAGCTTTTGGTCCTTTTCCTTTTACCCCTGCATGTCCCTGGGAGGTTCATTTGAAACCAATTTCCTCCATAGAGATATCGGCAGGGCACATGGAGCAAATTCCCAGGGTTCCGGGTTCCCCCGGGAAAAGTCCTGCTTTAAAGAAAGCCATTAAGGATTTAATTTCTTATCATCTTCCATTCCAACTAGCCAGAGTGTTATGAATAATATCCTATTAGCTGGAGACATTCAAACAATCACCCGTTAACGTGTTCTTACGGCGAAATGATGAAGCGCCCTCTGAAATCACAGTGCTTATCTGCGGCCCACTCAGCAGGCACTCCATCACGCCCACCAACGACACTTCTTGTATTGCTGTCTTGGATTCCAACTAATCACTACGGGGCAGCCGGCGGCGGGAGAGCCGGGAGCCTCCCTTGTCCGCAGGCTCCCAGGGCAAGGCCAAGCCTGCCCTCTGGCCTGCCCCCTGGCTCAGGGCAAAGGGCCTGATCCAGACAAGGTTGGAACAGCTTCTTGAGACATAACCATTCAATAAATCATGAACACGTGGGGATTTTGCAACAGGGAGACCATACTGGTAGAACCCCGATTATGGAATGCATCAAGCCAAGAAGGGGCGAGAAGAGAGAGCATTGCGGAGGGGAGTTATTTAAAGAAAAAATAAATGAAACAGGTGAAATTGAGACATCAACTTTCATGCTAGTAAAGCCCCTTGAGATTGGCTATTGCAGCTTTTAATCCCCACGACTCCTGCTAAAAAATGTGTCCCATAGAGGTTCAGCCCAGCAAAGCATACTCTGGCCGTGAACTTGAAGGAGAACTGAGTAATTGGAATTTATTTTGCTGCTTCAAAGTCCACATCACATGCTAGGGTCCCCAACCCACCCTGCAAGAAAGACACCCATTTAATTTGATCAATACAATGTTTGCCAAACCTGTTTAACCACACAAACCCTCCTTTTGTCCCTGCATCTGCCAAAAATATCCCTTGGTAGTGAAGAGGCTTTCTGTGAGATAGTAAGCATAAGTTTTCTTGGTTTTTGTAGTCTCTCTCATGAAAAGGGATTCCCTTCCCCAATGTTCATACTGGTTTGAGGGCAAGTAGAAGTGTGATGTGTGTTTCACAAGCTGGTTCCTTTTGAGAACTTTGAATGGCAAGAATGACCCCACTGAGCTCTGCTACAAGGAAGGAGAGAAGAACATAGGTACTATGTGCCAAGCACTTCAGAAGTTGTAATTTCACTAACTCTCATGATAATACTATGTGGTACATATTTTGTTCCCCTCTCCTTTACAGATGAGAAAACTGAGTCCAGCATGCCTGGCTGAAGAAGCTAATCTCCCTGAATCAGCATTAGCCCATGTCCAGAACCCAGACCCGGAGCACCTGTGTCTGTGAGACCACACCCCTTAGTGTTTTGGGGTGCTGGGACCCTCTTGAAGGATATGATGAGTCTGGGTATTTAATTCCAGAGGATTTGTGGGCCCAGTAAGGTCCAGGATTAAGGCTACCTATGATTTTGCACTGCTGAGATCATGGGCAGGAAATACAGGGTATTTGGGTGAAACCCCAATCTTCCTGATTTCAGGGTGCAACGGCTCAGAATGCCTCCCTAATCCCCACAGGCAAGCTATAAATCCTTTCTGATAGTGTGCCCACTTTACAGATGGGCAAACTGAGGCTTGGGAAGGTGCCTTAACTTGCCAACAAGTGAACTGATTTACAGTTCAAGAGAGCCAAAAAAAAAATACCTTGTGAACAAGGGAAACTCAAAGAAGGACAAACGGTGATTTTTGAACACCTTCTGTGTGGCCTTCCAGCCTGGAGCTCCTCTGTTGGTCCTCACAGAAATTGGAGCCAAGCAGGCAAACTGCCTCCCCTTTTACAGATGCTGATACTGAGGCCAAAGCTTTTAAGTGCATCCTCCCAGGTCACAGCAGGGTAAGATCTGGCCCCGCTGCTGTCCCCAGCCCAGGGCTGTCATCTTTCCTCTCCGCTTCCCTCACCTGCCTAAGGAGCTCTGGTTCTGTTCTTACTCATAGTGCTGTGGATATGGAGGCAACAAGGGATCAGGAGCCTGGCACGTGGCAGGTGAGAGAGAGGGCTGCTCAAGGAAGGATGCTTCTCTTTAGGGGCCCGTCCATGCTTAAGTGCTTGCCTCCCCGTTCTCTCTGACCTTGGGTGGCAGCCACTGCCTTGAGCGCACAGTAATACACTCTCAGTCACTGTTCAATGCCCAGGGGAATGGTTTAAGGCCCTCCACTGGAGTGAATATTTTTATGCAGGCTATAATTTCTCTTAAGACCTTCACGGCGCTCCTGTAGTCTCCACCATGCTCCCTCCTCTGGAAAGCTCACAGCAGAAGGAAAAGCCACTTTCTAACAAGGGGCGCTGTGAGCTTCCGACAGAGGAGCCCAGGCTGAGCTGTCCCTGGGCTGAGGGCAGGTTTTGCTTTCTTATTGCCTTCAGTTTTGCTCCCTAAAATCCATCCTTGGTAATAATAATTATGGCCAACATTTATAGAATGCTTACTCCGTGCCAGGCCTCCTGTAGAGTCAAAAATCTTGACAATACAGAGAGGACAGAGTCCCACTTTACAAATGAGTGCCTGAAACACAGAGAAGGCAAGGGCTGTGTGATGTGCCTAAGTACACAGCAAGAAAGGGGAAAGCCAGATGAGAAACCTAGGGAGTCTGGGTTCTGTGTATAATACCGTCCAGCAACCAGGAAGATCACTGCAAAGAACAAACCCAATCATGTCAGTCTCCAGTTCAAAACCCTCCAGTGACTCCCTATCACCCTTGGGCTGGAAATCAAATCCTTCCCCACTATGTCTCCAGGCCCTGTCCATCTCTCTGTTCTCCTTTTGCCTCACGCTCTCCCTGCCTCTTGGCATGTTGTTGCATTGGCCTTTTGCGTTCCTAGATACACACCCTCCCGAAACACACACACACTCTTGACCTTGCCACAGGGCCTTTGCACCATCTATTTCTCTGCCTGGAGTCCTTGCAGCCACTCCATCTCGTCCAAACACCACTTCCTCAGGGAAGCCTATCCTGGTTGCCACTCTTGATCAACACTCCCATTATTTCCTTTTTGCTAGAACAGCCA
Organism: Mellivora capensis; assembly: GCA_004024625.1. Taxonomy (NCBI): domain Eukaryota; kingdom Metazoa; phylum Chordata; class Mammalia; order Carnivora; family Mustelidae; genus Mellivora; species Mellivora capensis. The sequence continues at coordinate 229,680 of PISX010000010.1, read as the reverse complement.
CATTTCTACTTATGCATTTGTATGTGGGACCATTCAACTCCTATCTGTCCCTCCATTTAGACTGTCTGTGCCAGGAAGGCAGAACCACGATTATCTTGTTCACTGCTATTTTCCTGGTTCCTGGAACTGCTGTCATCCAAAATATTTGCTGAATGACTGAATGAACATGTAAATGAATGAACGCATGAATGAATGAATAGACATAAGGATGGAACAAAGAGTCCAAGTTGGCAGAGCAGGTCCTGTAGGGCTGAGACTGGAAGAAGACAAGTGAGGTACTCACCGACAGCACAGAATTTAAGGGGCACTAAAAAACTCAGTAATCAAGACGAATGTTCTAATGCAGTATTTCAAAAATTCTAATTTAATGCAAACAAAAACCCATGGGTGAACAAAGTCCAAAAATCTTAAAGCAGCTTGCAGTCACATCAGAGCCTGAGGCAAAAGAGAAACTCAATAATACTGACGGTGTCTTTGTTTAAAATTTTCTTATTTTGCTCATCAGAGATTTGTTTGCATCAGCTTTCATTTAGTAACAGATATTTCATGGAAGTGTTTCTTTAATCTCCACTACTGGGTTTTTTGGTACTCCCTTGAACTTTGTGTCCATATCTTGCCTCGTTCTAGTCCTGACTTACTTCCTCCCATCCTTGTTTTGCCACAAGACAGCTCTGCAACCTCAAAGACAGTTGTGTGGCCACTCTGGTCCTCTGTTTCCTCGTCAGTTAAGATGGAGTGATCAAGATGAGGTGACTCATAGCTGGGGCCTTCATCTCTGAGATGATGGTCTTGAGCACCAAGTATGGGCCACAGGGCTTTTGCACTTGCATTTTCCGTTGCCTGGAATACTCCATGAACCCATATATGGCAGCTGTCCAATGCATGGCATCATTTATATTATGTGGGTAAGGGAAGTAAAGCTTGGGGGTGACGGGTTGCTTCCAGTCACAGATTTTGGAAGGCATGGCACTGGATCTTTGATCCTAAATCTTGTGTTCTCCACCATCTCTCCAAGCCCAACTGCTCTCTGTGAGCAGAAGCAGAGCTTGAGAACAGAGCAGGGAAAAGCAAACAGCAAGCAAGGCGTGGAAATAAGATGGAAACAGAGGTCTGGTTTTCACTTTCCTCAGCCCCATTGTGCACTTGGAATTTGCTAAGACTTTTGAAGGCTTTTTGAGGGGCCCAACCCCGAGACCAGGTGACCATGTAGCTCAGTAATGGGGACATTTGAGGCATTGTCCAATGGCCAACCACTGGAGGGGTCCTACCTTCATGGTGGTCTCACACTTCATGCATTCCAGAATTCTTTCTTCTCTGACCTCATGCAGCTACCTATGCCCTTCTAGAAGCATGGGACAGTGAAAAGGAACAGAGGTTCTCCCCAGAAAATGCTCTTTGGGCAAATCCTCAAAAGACAATCTCCTTCCCAACACCTCCATTCACCTTGGTATCCGCAGAAGAAAAGTACTGTGTGCACAGCTCTACCTGTACCTTTGGGCAGAGGTGGACTTGAACTCAGCTGGGAAAGTAACTCCACTTCTGTGTCACACCATTTCCTCGCCAAACATATAAAGGGGTTGTCGTAAGAGTGACAGGCTATGGATTCATTTATGCACTTACATATGTGTTTTCATTTTTATGTAAATAGGATCATTCCCTATGAATATATATTAATATACATATTGCATATACAATATGCAATATACTCTTCTATATTGCTTCTTGTGTATCTTACTGTCGGGGCTTAAGAATGCAGGCTTTAGGGAGAGATCACCTGGTCTGAATCTCAGATCTGCAACCTGCTGGTTGGACAAACATCCAATTATCAACTTTCTTCAATGTCCATGTCTGTAAAATGGGAGTGTTGATAGTGCACGTGGTATAACTAAGAAAATTAAGAGATGGATTTCAGGAAGACCGCCTGACCCCTGGTAAGAGCTCAGTAGACACTGTCTAATATTATTCCAAAAATCAATTTTGCTTCTTTTTAGCTTTTGCCTGGTATTCCAGAATGTGCTTAACCTTTATCCTGTTGATCCTGTTGACGGGCATCTAGGCTCTTTTCCGTATCTTTCATCGAACTGCATGTGAAATTGGGGGATGCAGTTTCCACTTGCCATTGTTCACAGCCATTGTTGCTAAGAAGGTTGAGTGGTTAAAAGGCAGGAACTATAAAGGGGAAGGTTTGTTTTGTCAGTACCATGTTGGTATTTTACAACGAGAATGTAGCCATCTACTACTTGTAAAAATGGAAGGAAAAATAAGAAGAAAGAAAACAAAAGATAGAGAAATAAAGAAAAAGGGAGGAAGGGAGAGGGAAGGAAAAGGTAGAAAGGCTGGCAAATGGGGTACAAAATACTAGGCATGAGATCTGGAATATACCAGGTGTTCTCACAAATGGTAGCAGTTACAGTGTATCATTAGTCTCTTGGAGATGATCATGATCCCAGAATTACTGGGGGTCTGGCCAATCCAAGAGAGTCAGACCCCAAAAAACCTTTCAGGTGCAATATTTTGTGGAGTGAAAAGACTGGCAATGTGTGTGCATGTATGTGTGTGTGCATGCATGTGTGTATGTCTGCATGTGTGCCTCATGTGTATGTGTGCATGCCAATACGTGTGTTCATGCCTGCATGTGTCCATGCATTTGTGCATGCAGGTGTGTCTCTGAATGTAAATGCATGCATGCTTGTGTGTGTGTGTGTGTTGCACTGTGCACATCTGAATATGTGTGTGTAAATGTGGATGTGTAAAAGTGTGTGCACATTCGTGTGTGTGTGTGTGTGTTCCCTCCTTGGTAGACGAGAAGCCCAATAAATGAAGTGATGAATAATGGATGTGAAATAGTTTTGAGCACTGTCCATCCCTATACACGCGTAGTAAGGGAGTGTTAACATTCATGTCCAGAATGAAAAGCCATCTTGATTGATCTTCCCCACACCTTCCCTTCTCCCTTTGCTTTGCTTAAGTTCTCTAATTGTCAGGTCTGTCCACACAAAGAGCAGTGGATCCCAGCAGCACATAACCTTCCCTGACTGAGTCAGTTGAGAGAGCCAAGCTTTCTGGTTGATGGAAGATCACCTCTCTTTAATTGCCGTTTTGAAAATTACATTTTGGATAGAAATCTCTGCAAAATGCACTCTGTTCTTTGATAGTTTGGACAGGAGCCCTTGACCTAAATCAGATCTATCGTTATGAGCATCACTTATTTTCCAGTGAGAGACAAAAGGCTCTGCACAGGTAGGGGCACCTGCCCCTTCACAAGCCAGCCCTGGACCACTCACATTGTGACATTAGTGTCCTCTCAAAAGCCCTTTTCCTCCCTAGCCACGGAGGCATCACAGTCACCTTTATCTGCTTTTACCTACAGGTGGTTGCTCCCTTCTCCCCTTTCCTTTGTTGCATCCAACCTACAGACAAGTTGAGCTAACTGCTCTTGTTAGTACTGTGCACAAAATCAGAGTAAATAGGCTCTGAGTGAGAGTCAAGTGTTGCTGGTTGAGAGGAAGGATTTAGAACTTTAAGATCCCTCCTCTTATTGGCTGCTTGGTGGACAGTAAGAGTCCTGGTACCCAATTAAAAGATTGCTGGACCCGGCTGAACAAAGTTTCCATCTCCTTCCTCCCTTCCTTCCCTCCTGCCTTTCCTTCCTTCCTTCCCTCCCTCCCTCCTTCCTTCCATCCTTCCTTCCTTCATTCATCACAGGTTTATAGAGTTCTATGTGCCAGATGTTACTATCAGCACACCGAGCCGGGGATGCCAGCAGCTTTCTGGATAGCTTTAGTTTCCAGAGAGGCGAACCATGAATGGCTGAGGTGTTGCTGAATAAGACATGGGACCTGCCCTTAAGATACACCCAGTGGATACATAAGGGTATATGCCAACACTCAGAAACACATATACACACATATATGTGTCTGCAAACACACACACTCACACATGAGGGAGTGCCTCAAAAGGCTACATGTCAGGTGGGGCAGCCGAGCATCTGGTCGGGCTGGAGCAGGACAGGGAGTCCCTTGGTACCTCATTATCCCCTCCTCTATTTCTTTTTATTTTTTTAATTTTGTTTATTTATTTGACAGACAGGGATCACAAGTAGGCACAGAGGCAGGCAGAGAGAGGAGGAAGCAGGCTCCCCGCGGAGCAGAGAGCCTGATGTGGGGCTCGATCCCAGGACCCTGAGATCATGACCTGAGCCGAAGGCAGAAGCTTTAACCCACTGAGCCACCCAGGCGCCCCTCCCCTCCTCTATTTCAACTGAGCTTTTCATGGCCAAGGAACCAAGGGGAGTGTCAGGAGACCTGGGACTTAGACCCTGCATCACAGATGACTCTCTGCACGACTGTGATCTTTTTTTGCATTCTTTTATTGAGATATAATTGACCTAATATACAGGTGAAGGGTACAGCATAATGATTGATGTATTGCAAAATGAATGTCATCACCAGACAGTGACAATTTTTTTCTTGTGATGAGAACTTTTAAGAGCTACTCTCTTAGCAATTTCTAGATATAAAATACGGTCTTATTAACTATAGTCTACACACTGTCCATTAAATCCTGGAACATATTTATTTTATAACAGGAATTTTGTACCTTCTGACTTCACTGATTCCTCCAACCCTCCAGCATCCATCTCTGGCAACCCCACCAATCGGCTCTCTTTGAGTTCAGTTTTGTTTTGTTTTTTAAAAGATTTCACATGTAAGTGAGATCAGACAGTATTTGTCTTCTTCGGTTGGACTTATTTCACTAAGCATAATGCCCTCCTGGTCCATCCATGTTGTCACAAATGGCAGAATTCCCTTTCTTTTTAGGACAATAATGTTCCATTGTATGCACAGACATCCTCTTGATTCATTCATCTACCAACAGACATTTGCGTTGTCTCCATGTCTTGTGTAGTATAAATAATCCTGCAAACAGAATGGTATCTTTTTGAGATAGCAATTCTATTTCCTTTGGATAAATACCCAAAAGTAGAATTGCCAGATCATCGGGTTATTCTCTTTTTAACTTTTCCAGGAACCTCCAGGGTAGCTGCACCAGTCTGCATTCCCACCAGCCGTGCCCTGGCCTCCCCTTTCCTCCACATCCTCGCCAACACTTGTTATTTCTTGTCTTTTCGATTCTAGCCGTTCTGACAGGTGGGAGGTAGTATCTCACTGTGGCTTTGATTTGCATTTCCCAGATGATGAGGGATAGCAGGCACCGTCCCTTGGACCTGTCTGCCTTTTGTATGTCTTCTTTGGAAAAATTCCTATTCTGATCTTCTACCCTTAATTTTTTTTTCTCATTTGCTGCCTTTATCGTATTCATTGGCATCCATCGTGGTCCTCTAAAAATTTTGCTTTTCAAATCAACGTTTTTATGTGTTTTCCAGTTTTCCTGAGATGTAATTGACATACGTCACTGTGGAAGTTTAAGACACCCAGCATAACGGTTTGAATCACATATGCTGTGAAGTGATTGCCGTAGCAAGTTTAGTTACCATCCATCATTTCATATAGATACGATAAACAAAAAAAAGAAAGTATAAAAGAGAAACAAATTTTTCCTTGGGATGAGAACTTTTAGGATTTGCTTCCATAACAACGTCCCTGTGAGTCACACAGCAGTATCGCTATGGGCCTCATTCTGTATGTTCCATCTCTAGGACTTGTTTCTCCTGGAACTGCAAGTTTGTACCTTTTGACCTCCTACTTCCCCTTCCCTGCCTTCTCTGTTCTTTTTCTTCTTCTTCTTCTTTTTTTTTTTTCATTTTTATCAGATTGCTTGTGATCTGAAAAAAAAAGCCCTTTCTCCAACCTGGATCAGAGTACCCCGACTTGATAGATGGAGCTCATTTGAGCTAAAGCACTCTAAATCTTCTGATGCTGATAATATAATTGATCATACTAATCTTGTATTGAGTGCTTATGAGCTTATCTTCTTTAATCCTTACATTCACCCAATGAAGCAGTTTTCCCATTTTATAGATGAACAAACTGAGGCTCTAGGCAATTAAGCGGCCTGCCCAGAGTCATGCAGCTAATTAGTGTCAGAGCTGGAACCTGGACTCAGGCAGTCTGCCCAGAGCTCATGTTCTTAAGCACCAGTATGCTCTGCTTCTCACATCCTATGAGGTTCTGGAGCCCCATGTTCCCAACTATTCATGCCCTTCTGTAATTCCCCAGGTCTCCTGCTTAGGACCTTTGTCAGCAACATTTGAGAGCTCAAGGGGGAGTGTGGGACAGAAGGAAGGGGAGAGCCAGAGCTCAGAAGCCTTGGAACTCCCGACAGGCTGGCACCCCGAGATCCCCAGGCCCAGTTCCCCTGCATGTTCATCTGGCACCGGCTGGCAGATGGATATGCTGGCCAGTCCCGCCAGCTTGCCAGCTGGCCCGGAGCACCCAGTGGCTGGCACCTTGGCCATTTGGATGGGCTGCCGACCCGCCTCCCACAGGCATGCAGCTGGCAGCGAGGAGCAGATGGGCTGGCCGGTCAGGCCGTTGGCTCTCTAGTAAGCTGCCAGCTGGCTTTGCAGCGCCGGGTGCCTTGGCACGTTTGGGCTGGCTTCGGTGGGCAGGAGGGCTGACATGCTGGCTTCCTATGGATGGGCAGCTGGCACAGGCAGCAGAGAGGAGGGTTCCTCAGCCCCCTCCTGGCTGCCCCCTTAAATGTCCAGGGACCTTAGCCAATGGTGGCTGCAGCCAGAACCCACCTGCCATCATCCAGAAGAGTCTGCAGTGGGAACGAGCTCCCTCTCCCACGTTTTGTATTATCTGTGTTGATATTCACAAGCTCTGGCCTCCTTGGGATGTGCCGTATTCTTGCCTTCTGACTCCTCACATTCTCACCTGCTAGGGAAAGGGTCTCCCCCAGGCCCCGCCAGCATCTCTCTGCCTCCCTCGGAGGCTGGCCACCTATCCTTGTTCAGTTTGGCTACTTCAGAGGCTCAGCTTCTGCAGATGCCAGAGGACCTTCACTTCGAGGGCTGGGATCCCCATGAAATGCTATGTGAAAACCCAGAAGATGTAGACTCCAGTCCCAGCACACCCCCCATGTGTGCTATGAGAACCTGGACATGCACTTCTCCTTCTCTGGGTCTTGGTTTTCCCATCACTTCTTTATCATCTCTCACTCCAAAGTAAAGAGGTTGGAATAGAGTAGCATCTCATCTTGGGGTTCCTGGGACCTGGGGTTCCCTGGGTTCATGACCCCTGATTCTATGCACAATCTGGTGTGTTTGGGTGGTGTTACAGACTGTGTACCCCCAAAAGATGTTGAAGTCCTACACCCCAGGACCCGTGAACAGGATCTTATTTGGAAACAGAAGACCAGATTAAGATGAAGTCATTAGGGTGGCCCTAATCCAAAATGACTGTGCCCTTATCAAAGGGGAAATTTGGACACAGGGATAAACACACCTAATGGGGAGATCATGTGAGGCATAGGAAAGCCATCTCCAACACTGAGGAACACTGAGCCCCGCAGAAGCCAGGGGATAGCTCTGGAACCAATTCTTCCTCATGGCCCTCAGAAGGAGCCAACTCTACTGACACCTCAATTTCAGTCTTCTGCTTTCTGGAACTGGAAGACAGTGAGTTTCTGTTGTTCAAATCCACCCAGTTTGTGGTCCTTTGTTACAGCAGCCCAGGCCATGAATATGGGTGAGGATAGAATTTTCTAGAAGGCTATCCATACATTTCCTCAGGTTATCAATAGGGTTTCTGACCCAACCCACTCTACTCAGACCATTAAAGTCCTCTCCAATCCTGACAGTCTAGAATTCTACATAATGAAGAGTATGGCAGAGAAAAGCAAGACCGTGGGTTTGGCTCCCCAGGGCATGCTTTATTCAAGGCAAACTGAATTCATTACCCATGATTTCAGATTTGAAGGAACTTAGTCAAGACTAAAGGCCAGCTCCCTTTTAATATCTAGCTTTGGATGTGATATCAGAAGACCTTGGTTCAAACTCTGTTCCCCTGTTTTCTGGGTGAGAGACTGATTAAGCCTGTAGTGCTGCCAACAAGAAGGCAAGGGAAAATATGAATCAAGCAACTTTAAAAATTAATAACCTCTCATCCTATCATTCTACTTCCGGGCATCTATCTGAGGCTCTGCCTCAGATAAGGGAAAAAGTTTTATTTACAAAGGCTTTTATTGAAGCAGTTAGTTTATAAATTTGAAAAACCAAGAAGGAAATAACTGTCCCTAATGGGGTTTAGTGGTTTAGGATACTGTCAGCCACAAGGAATAGGCAACCTGACTTGGATACCTAACAGGCTCATGATGTTCATTATCTCACATTGTGGGAAGCCCAGGGGGAGGTTGCACTGATGAGAGGCTCCAGAGGTCTGCATCTGCTCTGCTGCCTCCTTCCCGGAATGCTGACTTTGTCCCTGGGATGGCTCTCCTCATGGACACAAGATGGTTGCAGAGCTCCTGACATCACTCCCAGATCCAGTCACCTCCAGAGAAAGAACAGGAGCATTATTTCAAGAATGCTTCCTTGTAAGTGTCAAGCAAATTTTCCCAGTGGCCCCACCGGCCCCTCAGCAAACTTTCTTTCACATCTCATTGCTTGGGGTTGGGTTGTGTGCCCAGGTCTTACCCAACACTGAAAGAGAGCTGACTGTGATTGGCATGATCAGTCAGGGCCCACCCGTGAGCTAGGAGATGGGACTGGCTCGAGACCAGGATGGTGGACTTGGACTGTATCAGGAAGGAAGGGGTAGGAGTCAAAATTGAATGTCTGGTAGGCAGCCAATGGGGAGATTATTCACTATAGAATGGTGTGCTAGTCACTAGTTGTAGATTAGTAGTAACTGAAAAGTTAGAATTACATTAAAAAGGCAAAATAACCAACAGGAGTAGAGTCTGAGACCTACATGACAAAAACTGGTATCACCAATGAGAATGCATTTTCCCAAATCAGGAAGACCAACACTCCCATATGATTGGCAAGCATGAATATGTAAATGAGATGCAAATACACACTGGCTCAGGGAGAAAAATAAAGTTGACATCACTGATAATCAATACACCTTGCCTGTAAACCTGGCCGGGTTTATAGAAAATCTGTGCTGCATTTTTGAGGAAACAGTCACTCAAATCCATTGCTACTGGGTACACAAAAGGGTACAGTAAGTTGGCCTTGAGATCGTACTTATTATATTTTTTTTAACTGAAGCAAAATTCATGTAACACAAAATTAAGCATTTTAAAGTGAGTAATTCAGTGGCATTTAGCACATTCACCATATGGTGCAACCGTGACATCTACCTAGCTATAAAGCGTTTTCATCAACCCCAAAAGAAAACCCTGTGCCCACTAAGCAGCCACTCCCAGTCCCCCTACCCCCTCCAGCCTGACACCCACCAACCTGCTTTCTGTCTCTCTGAATTTACCTGTTCTGGATTTTCATATAAATGGAATCATGCAATCCGTGACCTTTAGTGTCTGGGTTCTTTCACTCAGCATCATGTCTTCTAGGCTCACCCACGTGACAACATATATCAACACCTCATGCCTTTTTATGGCTCAGTAATAGTCCGTGGAATGTTCTTGCTTTTTGACCCCCCGTTTTCACTTCTGGAAAATTTTCCCAAGAAAATTTTCCCAAGAAAATTATCACAAGGTTGTACAAAGAACAACTACCCAGATCTTCCTGAAGATGTTATTTAGGGAGCCACAAGGTGAGCCTGAAGAAATTATTTATGATTTATCTATACAATGGAATATCATGAAAGCGCCATCACTTATACCACAGTAGAATATTTCATAATACTAGAAAATACTTACGGCATCGTGATCATTTTTTGAAAAGCAGATTATACCCCTGCATACTTCACACAATCCTGTCATCACTCATTCTTTACATGACCCTTATATTCTTTACTTTATTTGCTCATTCCATTACACCATTATCACATTTGCCACCCGTTTCTCCATTCTTTACATGGCATTTACGTTATGGACATTCGCTAGTTATGGAGCACCTACTGTGTGCCAGGCACTGTCCTGGGTGCTGATTACAAAGCTGTAATGTAAATAGACAGAAGTGACTGACCTCAGGTAGCTTTCTATGTTCTAGTGTGTGTAAGTTTGCTGAGGAGATGGATAGGAGGTAAGGGGTCCCAGAGAGGAAGGTAGGAGCAGGTTCTAGGCACCTAGAACCTGTGTTGAGGGTCTCAATGTATCTTTTTTTCTTTCTATGTGGCTGTAATGGCCACAGTTTCTTCAATAAACAGATGTGTTCCATTAAAATCAGGGGAAAGAAAGCAGTCTTGGAAGTGGCGGACTTATTAAGAACTAGCTACATCACAACATCAAAGTGAAAATAACATTTAAATAAAACCGCAAATTTAAATTTTATAGAATCTATGCTTCTGAATATATGGGTGTGTGTGTGTGTGTGTGTGTGTGTGTATACACACACACGTAAATATATAAAAGCTGAGTAGAAACCCACTTTCTTTTGTATAGTGATTGGCACATAGTGGGTGTTCAATAAATACCTATTGGGTAGATAGTCTATTTTTCCTTTACTTCTGGTTTGCTTTTTTTGTGGGGATTTTTCCCCCCTGTTTTCCTCTGGAGCATGCAGTTCCTTTCTTTGTGAAACAAAACATCATTTTCTTTAAAAAAAAAAAAATAGGCATCTAATACATTTGCAAGGTAAATAAACTGTAGTGTAAGGAGCTAGATGAAACCCGGTCTGCGTGGAGAGCCTTTCGCTTCATAGTAGGCCTTCTAGAAATGTTTGTTCCTTCTTTTCTCCCTGGAGTGTTTTAAAAGGGATCCTATTTACAAGAGAAAATTGATTCCCACACAACTGTTTTTCTCCTGCGCATCTGCGATATAAATCAGAGCCTTCCTGAAGAGCATCCTCTGAGCTCATAAGCTCTCAGAACCGGGAAGGACCTTGAAGACTCCCCTTCCTGCCCTTCTTCCCTACAGTCCCAATCTACAGATGAGGATACTGAGGACCAGAGAGCAGAATGATGTGCCCCAGGCCACAGAGGAGGCCAGCGACAGAGTGGGAGTGGGCAAGGTCTTAGTCTATGGAGCTGCCATAACAAAATGCCACAGTCTGGGTGGCTGATCTGACAGATACTTATTTTCCTGCAGTTTTGGAGGCTGGAAGTCCAAGGTCAAGGTGCGGGCAGAACTCATGTCTGCTGAGGGCTCTCTTCCTGGTTTGCACACTGTGTCGTTTACGGGCTATCTTCTGTGTGTGTGGAGACAGACCCAACACTCTGGTGATTCTCACTCTTCTTGTAAGACATCAGTCCTGGGGGATCAAGATTCCACCCTATGACCCCATTTTAACTTTCATGACCTTCTTAAAAGCCGCCTCTCCAAATACAGTCACTTTTTGGGATTAGGGTTTCAGCACAGGAATTTGCAAGGCACATGATTCAGCCCATAACAGGGACCCACTTTTCAGCTCCCTGAATCCAGTTCTTTCCACCAAGTCCAGCTACTCCTGCCTTTTTGCACAGAAAGGATGCTCAGGATATAACAACACTTTAGGCTCCCTGGGAAGGAGTGGGTTGTCTGCTGGGAGTCTTTGCCTCCCCTACTCAAATCCACACTTCCACTGGAGGCTGCCTTCATCCTTGCAAAGAGACACGTACAGTTTCTAGGAGAAAAGCTCTAGCAGGTTCCCTCTCTGCCTTTGCTGTTACTGTGACACTCTGACAGTGGAGTTTCCCAAAAGACACATGCGTGCTCGTGCATTCTACATTTCTTGGGCTCCCCTAACCCCTGGGGCTAGCTCCCAACTTGGGCTCTAAGGGAGAGAACGAAGCACCACTCCTCCTTCCCGACTCCAGATGCTAGCAAAAGAGAAAGACACATAAACGGACGACACAAACAGTAGACATGATGAAGCAAAGACCCGCATCCTGGAGAGGACAGTCTCAGGAGGAGGACTGATGTTTCAGGCAAACCTGGACAGATGTTTCCATGTAGGAAGTGACATTAAGACCATGGTCTTGAAGCACAGACCCTTACACTGGTGTACAGGGGTGAGGACTCACTGAGGCCTGGAAACCAGTGGGATTATATACAAAATGGTGGGAATGTGTGTTTATACCTTAGGAGATAGCATGCAATTTTTCATCTAATTGTCCAAAAGGATTTGAAATCCCTCTTCCTCTCAGAGTTTAAGAACCCCTGTCTTACTGGATGAGGAGGCGTTTCTAGTTGCAGAAGCTGGAGAAAATCATTACAATCACAGAAGGGGGCATGTGCAAATACAAAGGGGTATAAATGTGTGTGGCAGGTTGGAAAAAGAGAGTCCTGGTGGATGTGTGGAGCAGACAAGGAGGCAGGGAAGCAGGAGGGCAGGTGGGGCCCACCTCCTAAACACCTAACTCCCTTTGGTCTGGGAGACACATCAGGAAGAATTACTGATGCTCAGGGTTGCAGTTCTCTTAGGTCCTGTTAACACCAGAGATGCCCTTTTGCTGTCTATGCTCTACTTTAAACCCCAGATAACCCAAGCGTTCCTAGAGTCCTGTGGTCTGGGGATCAGCAGCATTCCCTGGACAGCTGATTGGAAATATAGAATCTCAGATATCGCCCCAGACCTGCAAACCTGTGTGTTACCAAGATCCCCAAGTGCAGGGCCACATTTGACAAGTGATGTCCTGGCAAACTCCTGTCACTCATAAAGTCCACTCTGATGGCTTTCCCCCGGAGCAGGTCAGATTGGACTGGCACTATCAACATGCCATATTGCAGAGGAGGAAACAGGCTGGGGGGCCAGGATGTGGATTGGCCAGAAACACAGGGCTGATGGGTCCCAGCCATACCAATGTATCCCCTCCCCTGTGTTGCCTTCCATGTAACCTCAAGAAAAGAGCTGTCGGCTCTGACCACTTGCCCCCTGTCCCCACAGGAGCCCTGCCAGGGATGCCCAAGGAGGGAGCGGCCCACGCCCTCCATCCCTCCTGCCCACCCCCTGCTTCCTCCCAACTCGCCGGTCATGTATAAAACATTCCCAGAAACCACTTACTCCTCATGCATTTTCCATGAAGCCGGGCCCAAGTTAAAACATATAAACATAAAAATATCAAGAAGCACTTTTTTAAAAAAGGACATGTTTCATAAAATACCAAGAGACCCATTTCAGCGCTTGCCCTCCTCCCAGGGCCGCCTCTCAGGGTCGCTCTCCACTCCCTCCTCCTCTTGCCTGTTTTTCTCTCCTCTGGCAGCCTCCGTCCCTTTCCTGCTCAACTCCCACCTCCTCCCCGCCCCCATTCTCCCTTCATTTCTCTTCTGTGTCTTGCTTCAGCCTTCCTTCTCTTCTCTCTGTGCCTGGACCTCTCCCCTTCCTCCAGCTCTCTCTCTCTGGCTGGCTTTCCACCTGCATTCCACTTCTTCCTGCCTCTGTTTCCCTCTTTCTCTCTCTCATCATCTCTCCCATTCTCTTGCTTTGTCTCACTGTCTTCTGTCTTCTCCCTGCTTAGAGTCTGCCAGGGTCTCTGCTTGCCCCACAACCGTGAAAATGGCTTGGGTTTAAAGGAATGACAACAATATTTAGAACTAGTGAAAATATGGAGCATCCAGAACCTCGAGCATCGTCAGTGGGCGCAGACCGGGATGAAAACACTATTGAAATGGTTTGGCAGCTTCTAGCAAAGCTGAAGTTGCGTTCACCCTATGACCAAGTGGTCCATGAGCCTGGGTATGTTCCGAGGAGAAAGAAGGGCTTAAATCTTCAAAAGGCATGTACAAGAATGAACACACCAGCTTCCTTCAAAATAGCTAAAACTGGACACCGCCGAGCAAGCATCGATGAGAGGAATAGACAATGGGATTTGGTTTATTTATATATTATATATTGGGATACAGTGTAGCAATAAAAGAATGAACCACCTACCTCTGCAAGGAACAATATAGACCAATCTACAAAACTTTTAGGTTTTAAGAAAATAAAGCGTGCGTGCACACACACACACACACACACACATATGCATGCAGCTGTATGCTTCCATTTATAAGAAGTTCAAGAACAAGCGAAACGAATCTATGGTCCAACAAGTCAGAAGAGTAGCTATCCTTGGGGAGGAGTGCATAGATTGGCTGAGGGTGTTGGGAACGTTCTATGTCTTGATAGGGAGTACTATGAACTTGGGTAAAGTACCAATACTACACTGAATGTACTTACTACTCCTGCAGCTTACTGTATGTGAGGTTTGCTACAATTAAAGCATATAAAGAAAAAATCATGGTACATGAATTTGCTTATCATAATAATTATTATTACCACCATGGGCAAATGGCTCAGACTCGGGGCCTGCAAACTCAGACTATATTTCCAATCCTGTTAAGATAGGGACCAGCATCTATGTCCCACACTCCTCCTAGACTGCTTCCAGTCCTGGAATCCCACAGTCACCGTCCCTGGGAGGGCCAACTCCTCCGAGGCCCTCAGAGAAAAGAAGCTGTTCCCACCCAGTTTCCGCAACCCACGTTATCTTTCTGATGATTTGGGTTTTCTTCCCCAGTGTCATCTGCAACTATTATGATGATGGTTGAACTCAATGCTTACCCTGATAACCAAGTAGTTCATTAATAGCACAAAACCTGAACCCAAGTTACTGGAAAGAGGATGGACTCTTTGCAAACCTTGGGGGAGGTCTGTCTGCCTTCAGAGCCATTGGAATGCTCTATAGCTGACAGGGGAGACTGGAGGGAATCAAAACTCCAGCTTGGGGATTCTGAAAGGGCCTTTATTTATGTTTTTCTTCTTTATTTGAGTCTTCCCAGGAGGGGAGGAAAACAAGGAACCCAGGCTTTTTTCTGTTTCTGCAGCGTGGGTGTGATCCCAACACACACAGCCCTTGGAGGCAAACTAAAACCCACTTATTTTCATTGAAGGGGAGGAACCAGGACCAGAGGGACCCGAGCACTATTAGTTAAATAATGGTGCTTAAAAATGCATTGAATTTAGCCGCCTCCCTCCCCCCTAAAAAAAAATCTGGAATTTTCCTATTGAGTATACTTTTTTCCCCTTGCTTATGAATATTAATGTTCCTCTCAGAGAGATCTACTTGAAAAAAACAAGAATAAATTAAATACCTACAGATTTTTCTAATTCCTCTTTTTGGTGACATGCCGTCATTACATCAAATTACTGAGATGGGCCCGCTCCCTTTTTTTTTTTCTTTTTGGGTGAAAATTATGGAATATAAAGTATATGTAAATGCAGCAAAGGAGGAAAAAAAAAAAACCTGCGAAGGAAGAATAGGGAAGGAGAAGCATTAGGTATTCCGCTGGCGTAGTAGTCAGCCAATTAATCAAGCAGTGGCGAGAAAAAGATGCAGAGGGATGAGTTCGCCCTTCACGTTGATGGGGCCGGCGCAGGGCAAACGCTCCGGCACCTGAGCTCACGGTTAGGCATGCAGAAAGGGATCATGGGAATATCTTCCCGTCTTTGTCTTTCTCGTGAAGGATGGAAAATGTCAAGCTGTTGTTTGGCTGGATTGAGGGGGGTGGGGGAGAATTGAGGAGAATTCACAGTCTGGCAAGGCAAGGTTTTAACTCTTTGAGAATATCTCTGCCTCCCCTCCCTCCCCAGCCCCCAGCTCCACCTTCTTCTCCTTCTCCCAGCCCCTGAGCACATCTGTAGGGAACTCTGCCTGCAAACAGCAAGTGGGAGGAAGCTGATTGATGGTGACAGGCAGTCTGGGGCAGCCAATGTGTGTGTGTGTGTGTGTGTGTGTGTGTTCCTGTGCACGTGTGTCATGGGGTGGGGGTGGGGTCCAGAGGCATTTTTCCTTTCCCCCATAAGTGTTCTTTGTTCACTCTGGAAATGAACATGCATGACCCCTTCTTTCTCCAGCTCCGTTATATCCTCTTGGAGGTGAGTGGTGCCTTGAAATCTGAGAGTGCCCACAAAAATGATAATTTTAGTGGTGAGGCTTTGAGGCTTTGGGGCTCCCTCTGCATGGCCCTCGGTGTCCTGAGGCCACCTGGAGAATCACCTGACAGTTGTCCCCCAGAGCAGCCAGAATTCCAGTGTGACTCTGAAGAGCTGACCATCCCCAGGTCTGGTGCTGGAGGGAGAGCCCGAGTACAAGGTTTACCACCTGCACCAATAACACTGATAATAATAATAATAATTGTTATTATTATTAACAATGATAACATTACTATTGTAATAACCTGCCAATTTCCATTAGCAATGCCTTGTCTTGACTCCTTTAAATTCCTGTGTCAGTTTACTTTTTAAAAATCCTACTACATCCTTAATTCCAAAGAAAGATGTGTCATCAATCACTCATTGAGAAAATAAATATTTGATTCTCTTCACCTTCCCTGGGAATGGGCATTGAGTGGTCTACATGACAAAGGAGATGCTGAGTGTAGAGACAGGAGGGAAGTTGGTCTAGAGCAGTAAGGGGGCACAGATCCATTTCTCCACTTCCAACTGCAAAGATAGCTGTAATTTTTGCCAGGGACCATTGGGCAAAATGCCCTACACCCTGCTCCACCACTGTCACCCAGGACCAACCCATGACCATTACCAGCTCATCATGTGATCCCAGTGTGAGCCCCAGATACTGGATTCAATCCATACTCAAAGTGTGGTCCAGGGACCAGCAGCATCTTCCCACTGGAGAGCTTGCTAGAAATGTGGAAACTTTGGCCCCAGTCCTAGTGAATCAGAATCTACATTCCAAATCCCAGAGAGGTTGTGTGCACATTAAAGTTGGACAAACACTCTTCTAAAACAAATTTTCTCCCCGCATTTACTATCTGAAATCTAGATGAATCTGAGAATCAAAGGTAGCCTCTACTCCATGAAATATGGTAACTGGTAGCTTTCCCTTGGAAGTGTAGGCACTGCCCCAGTGCTAGGCACACCTTATCTCAGCCCATCCTCATAACCCATGGGATGGGCACTATTGCTACCTGCTATTACAGAAAAGGTCATGGACGGGGCGCCTAGGTGGCTCAGTGGGTTAAAGCCTCTGCTTTCGGCTCGGGTCATGATCCCAGAGTCCTGGGATCAAGCCCCACATTCCAGCCCCACATTCCAGCCCCACATTCCAGCCCAGCATTGGAGCCCAGCATTGGGCATTCGGGCATTTGAGGCATTCGAGCCCCACATTGGGCTCTCTGCTCCGCAGGGAGCCTGCTTCCTCCTCTCTCTGCCTGCCTCTCTGCCTACTTGTGATCTTTGTCTGTCGAATAAATAAATAAAATCTTTTTAAAAAATAAAAAAAAAAAGGTCATGGAGGCACAGAGAGGTAAGGAGACTTGCCCAAGGACACACAGCCAGTAAGTGAAATCACCAGCACTAAAGCACTAGAATCCACAGCCAGTAATTCTCAGGCTTGAGCATGCATCAGAATCACCCCGAGGCCATGCTGAAACAACTTCTGGGCCCCACCCCAAAGTTTCAGATATAAAGGTTTGGGGTAGAACGCAGGAATTTGCAGCTCTAACAACTTCCGGGGACCACTGAGAACCGCTACTCACTGTAGGGCCATCATTTCTGCTAAGAAACCAACTATGAACTCCAACCCAATACAACCACAATGCAAATCAGCACCTCTGCCCTAAAAAGGAAAAAAAAAATGTTGGGGAGGGGGAGCAGGGCAAGTGGGAAATCTCAAACAACTAAAATCTAAACAAACCAGCAAAGTGAAAGGCACTCCAGAAAAGGTCCAATTGCCTTTTGATGATCCCTTATTCGGTGGGATTAGCTGTCCCGACACTCCTCATGGCCGTGGCTAATTGAGGGTACATTGCAGCATCATTGCCGTAATAATCCTTTCTGTTATTTAACTGGGACAATACATGGTATTATAATGAGTTTCCTTCCTCTGTTCATTAAACAGACATTTACAAGGCCCATCCTGTCCTGGCCGGGCTCTGTGCAGGTCACTGGAGAAGGAGACAAATGAGCTGCCCGCCCAGTCCTCTGACAACTCTCAAGTGGCCGGCCACACCCTTCCATCTTGGGGGGAAGGGGTGCCTAATTCTGGGAAAACAGGGTCTTGAAAGGGATTTGCAGCTGAATGTGGCTTTCTTATAGTTGTATGCATTTTGTAAAAGTTATATCTGTTAGTGGACTATGATAATAGCAACGATGATGATGATCATTTTAAACTACAAAATTGAAAATAAAACCCCCAAAGTCTCTCTTCCCAAGGATAATCACTCAAATTTTGTTGACAAATGTCCTTTTAGATTCCCCCTCATCACTCTCCCCCCACCACGTACAGATACATAACCAGGCACAGATCTCCCCATGTCAGGGGAGTGGTAGAAAATACTCCATCAGTCAGGTGAGAGCAAAAAAGGTGTCAGGGGAGGGAGGTAGTAACTGCTGAGATACAGAAATATGAAATAAGGACCAACCGCCGAGAAGACTGCATACGGGGTCACGGGTGGGAAGCAGATAGCAGCAGGCAGGGTTGAGCAAGCAGCAGGACCTGGATCCTGAAGACTCACCAAGCCCTGATATATAGCCTGGATTTTACTCTAAAAGGAAAAGGGAGCCATGGCAGGTTCTAGGCAGGGAGATGACTGGGTCAGTTTTGCCTCTAAGGCAGAGCTCTCTGGTGGCTGGTATGGGAGGTAAAATGAACAGAGAAAAGCCAGAAGCAGGAGGCTGGCTGCACCAGATTCACCAGGGCTAAGGAATTTAAAAAGAATGATGTCAGTATGCCAAAGAGGGGAAGTGAGGCATGTCTGGGTGGCAGGCATTTCCCTATCAAGGGGAAGAAGAGTCCTAGCTTCTGATACCTCCTTTCTGCAAATTCCATAGAGAAGCAGGGGAAAAAAATGCCCCAGACTTGCCCTGTGTAAGTCTCTTCACCTCTCTGAGCCTCTGTTTCCAGATCTGTATAATAGGGTTCAAATCCCCGCCTAGCCAGGTGTTCAAACCGCAAAGGGATACAGCTGGATTTTGCAAATCACAAAGTTTCTCACCAACAAGTAGCTGTAGTAGTCACTCTCATCCTCATGGCGGATGGTGTTTGCAGCTCTTGTTCAATAGAAATTTCCTTACTTAACCTTCTGCTTGCATTCCCACGCATCTTTCTTCTTCTGCCCCCCGAGCTGGACTGTCACCTCAAATTCTCTGTGAGGAGACAAATGTTGTAGGTCTGCACCAGTGCAGAGGGGAGAGGTAAGATTTTGCAGTCAGGCCGGTCTGGGTTCAAATGCCAGCTCTTTTACTTTCTCCACCGTGACTTTGGATGAGTTCTCCAGAGCCCTGTTTTCTCTCTCTGCAATAATGGTGTAGGGGAGGATTCCCTACTTCAACGACTTCACAAAGATCACATGAAATACAGCCTGTGAAATCACCTAGCTTGGTACCAGCCAGATAGCAAGTGCTCAGTGAATTCAGTTCCTTTAACCAGCCTCCCTGGCCAGACAAGAGCTGAGTGAACAGCTGGAAGTGGGGGATGGGGAGTCTTCTCTGCTTCCAAAGGGTAGTAATAATTAAAACACCACCTCAGTATAATCATTTGTCCAAGATCTGTCCAAGTTCACACAGGAACTGAGAATTGAAATCAGGTCACCTGTTTCCAGGGCTATGTTCTTATAGAACATGAAGATAAATGGCCTCTTAGTAGTTAACTATATCATATCTAATTTGAACTGAGCCCCTCCCAAATAGGCATCATTTTTCAGATTTTATCTACTAGGATCACACTACCCTTTCAGAGAGGCATTGTCAACCCCATTGCATAGATGATAAAATCGAGAATCAGAGAGGTGAAGCCACTTGCCTGAGGTCACACAGCCAGGAAACATCAGATCCCAGGTCTGAAGACAAGTTACAGATTCCAGGTTGGTGGTTTGACTTAACCACCTCTGTGTGGAGGGTGGAGAAAGGACGATGGTCTGTAGGTGTCTTTCCTGGGGAGGGACACAGACTTCCTCTTGCGAGCCCTCCCAAACCTCAGGGGAAGATGTCCCCTGAGCCAGACGGCTTTGGAAGGATGCAACTGCTCTCTCTCTATTCAGTCTCCCTCAGTGGCTCATGCCTTCCAGCAATTTATTCCTCCTGGAATGTGCCTGTCTTGGGTTTCTATGTATGCTGTGAGTTTCTAAAGTACTGATATAATGATGACACATTCCTATTTTTGGAGGAGAAACGCCTGCACCCTATTCACCTGGGGAAGGGAGTACTAAGATGGGGGCTGGAGACCTTGCTCAGACAGCATGTGAGCCTCTCTGGGTCTCAGTGACTGCATCCATAAAATGGGTAGGTTTGCCTAGGAGCTGGTCCCAACTTTGACGCTCCATGACTCTGCTTCTTAGATCTCTGACTCAAACGCTAGACTCTTGGGGAACCAGCTGGTAATCCAAGCAGCTGCCTCCTTGGGGTTGTTACCCATCCCAAGGGAATCTGTACTTTCAGCTTCCAAGTCCTGGTTAAGTCAGAAATGCTCCCGCAGAGGATAACAACGCCCACCTTAAAGGAGTGAATACAGCCTTCCAATGTGAGAGGGGCGGACCCTGAAGAGGAGGGGCTGTGTCTCAAACAGCTCCAAGAGCTCTGCCCCTCTGTTTCTACCCATAAGCACAGCTGTCCACATCAGTCTCTCCAACACCCACCCACCCCCGCCTGCCCCGAGCAGCAGTTACTGGCCCAGGCATAGCCAAGCCCTGGGAAAATTTCACCCCGTCCTTCTTGATATTTTGCAAGGCGTACAGTAAAAATGTATGGATGTGACATGGTGCTCACAATCAATTCTTGAGCGGGAGAAAAAATTATTACGTGAAAAGAGCAAGTTACAGAGTAGTATGAATGGTATGATGCTATATTTTAAAACTACGCACTATTTGAACGTGTATTTATATGTATAAGTATAAATTTTATGGGGAAATGATCCTTGAGGCACATGCAGCAAAACGCTAATGGTCGCTATCTCCAGAAAGTAGAAAAAGAGGATTTTTCTGAAAAACTTGCTTCCCCCAATTCCATAACCTGGAAGTCACAAGGCGGGGCTGGCACCCTCTATCCCCAGCCTCTGGAAAGCA
This sequence comes from Mellivora capensis, assembly GCA_004024625.1. NCBI lineage: Eukaryota > Metazoa > Chordata > Mammalia > Carnivora > Mustelidae > Mellivora > Mellivora capensis. The sequence goes on along the minus strand of PISX010000010.1, from coordinate 208,668 downwards.
CGCGCACACAGTAGTTGCACCGTGAGTTGCTGCTGAAAGAACGGAAGGGAATTTTTCCGTACGTTTTCTAGAATGCACATGAATTATACTTAAAAAGAGAAAAAGTTTAAAAAGTGCTTCAGGGTTAAGTAAATACTTTTAAAAGGGGCAGGAAACTGGTCTGCATGAAGTGGTATGATGGGAGCCTGGGCGGGTGGGGCAGGACAGAAGAAGGAGGGAGGACAGGAGGGTAATGCTGGGCAGGACGGTGGGCAGAGCCACGCACATGTTCTTACATTATAGGGGCTTTGGGGACACCTGGGCTCAGCCTGGGGCACAAAGGGAACTTCGGACAGCACACCACAGAGGCAGTATTCATGATAAATTGGTGCCAAACCCGTCCTCTCTGGGCAGGCACGAACAACCCCCACACTTCCAGAATAGGATGGCATGACAATGGACTGTCACTCCAGCTTGGCTCACTAGTGCTAAGGAAGTCCCCCACAGCAGAGACACCGTCCCCTCCCCTGGCCTATGTGCCAGTCTAGGCCCCCGACCCAACCCAGGCTCTGGCCAGAAACCCATGATGCCCCAGGTGGGAGGCCACATCCAGACCCCCTTGCCTACCTAGCTCTTTGGTGCTCAGGCCAATGACAAGCCAATGCTTGAGTCTGAGGCAGCCGGCACAGGGTTGAGTTAGCTGCTTCCTTCTGCCACTCAGTTTCCTCACCTGTAAAATGGAGACTGTGGACCCCACAGCCAGGCCCTCCCTCTATCACCCTGCAGGCTTCTTTTCCTGCATAAACTGTCTGAGGGAGTCTCAAGGGCTCCCTGGGTCTGTGGGGGAAATGCGACTGGACCAGGACCCCAGACCACTCCCTACAGGGTGAACCGCTCTGGCCGCCCTATGCAAGGAACTACAAAGATGCTCCCTGGAGAGGCCTGGAGTGCCTGGCAGTGGAGGATTTTCAAGGGGCTGCTGGCCTGTGTGCAGAACATGGGAAAGGCTGTGTTTTCTCTCCCTGTCACGGAACATCAGGCTGTTCCCCTTCAAATTCACAGCCGTGATCTGGCTTGAGGCCCACGGTTGTGGGTAAAATCTCAGCACTGGGGATGTTCTCTCCCAATTAAAGAACATTTCCCTGCATTGCTTTGGTTTGGTTTGATTTTATACCTCCTTGTTCGCAGCCCCGGTCACTGAGCGTTGCTGGAACATGTCTTGAGATCCAGAAAAACAATAAATAAGTAAAACCCTAATTCGCCAGATCATGAGCCAGAAGGAAAACAAGACTTGACTGAATTATCAACCAAAACAATGAGTCATAAAGTAGCATAAACGAGCTATCATATAGGGGCAGTGGCTGAGAGTCTAAGTTCAAGGTGCCAGCATGTGTGAGGACAGGGGAGGGAGGTTTGGGAAGGGCCCTCTTCTGGGCTATAGACTTCTAAAAGAGCAGAGCAGAGAGGGGAGGCAATTTCTCTCCTGGCCCTTATAAAGGTGTTAATTCTATTCATGAGGATTCCACCCAAAGACCCTACCTCTGAATAACATTACATTAGAGATTAGGTTTTGACCTGTGAGTTTTGGGGGGGACACAAACATTTAGTCTGTAGCTCCAGGGACTGGGGAGGGTAAAAGACAGAAGTATTAGATTGTCTGGCATCATGTAAGTGGTCCTTCCTCCAGGGGACCTAAAACTAGGGGCTGGAGATGGTGGGTCCTGCCTTGGCTAGCCACGCCCCTCCCAGCTTCTGTTTTCAGGCATCAGGGGAGGTCCTTTGATTGGGGGCACTGAGGCAGGTCCAACCTGGGTTTTCGTCTGGGCTCTAAGCCTTACCAACTCCATGACCCTGGAGAAGCCTTTTTGCCTTGAGGCAGCCAGGCCTCAGCTGGCAATGGATGCTTCCCTCTACCACTCCAAGCCTCAGTTTTCCCATCTGCAAAATGGAAAGAATAATGACAACTTGTTCATGTGGTCATTGGGCAGATCAAGGAAAGCATCCATGTACGGCATCAGCTGTGAGCACAAGGTTAAGACTCACCTCATCCTAAAATGGGGAATGTGGTGCCCCCTTTAAAGGTGGCAAGGGTCCCGTGCATGGGAGGCATGTGGCACATGGTTAAGGAAGCTCCTTCTATGATAGATACCTTCACAGCATCGATACCAAAGTTCTGTAGTCTGCGACTAAGGTGATAGTCGCATTTCATGCCCGAGACCTTCACCCCAGCTGAGACCAGGTTACGGAGAGCATCTGCTCCAACGTCTGCTTCACCCTGAGCCACCACCTCCCTCCACCCCTCCCTCCCCGACATGTGCAAATACACATAGACTTCACTCCAGGGCTGATCATCCAGCCTCAGGCACTTACCAATAGAGCAAAGGCCACCACCCTTCCTGCTTCCCCTACTGGACTATGCTGCCCATTTTCCCATTTTTCCCATCAGACCCCCTCTTTGCCCTTCCCTGCCCCACTCTCTGCAACGGCGATCCACCTATGTGGACCCTATCAAAGGGCCTCTGGGTCTAGCCAATGGGAAGGCCCAGCAGGAGATGGGGAGATGGGAGGTTGGGGTGCTCCCTTCCAGCAAACTCATGTTGAGCTGCCTGCTTTCCACCAAGGACGGCTGAGCTTCTGCCAGCCAGTCCTTACCCAGCCTCTTCATCTCGAGGTTCTAGAAACCACTCACTTCAGTCTCAGGGGTAGTAAAAGCTCCCAGCTCTCACTAACCGCTGCGTGCTGGCTGCTCCTTTGTGACATCCCTACATCCCACCTCTATGTTTAGAAATAGCTCCTTTACTAGTCCTCCTCAATGAGCCAGTCGCTGCCAGGACCTCCCCTGCTACACCTCCCTCCACACCCTGCCCCAACCATGCCTTGCAGTCTTGCCTTTCCGGAGAAACCCATTCCATGTCCTGCTCGCCCACCTGTTTGCCCACCCTCCATGTTTCTGCATCAGCTCAGAGCAGCCTCTGCAGCTCCATCTGTGGTTCCTTCCTGTCAGCCCCCTCCCCCACCAATGCACCCACTACACTGGAAGAATGAAGGCTTCCCGCACCACAACCATCGTTGTCCCCTCAACCCCTTTTGCCCACCTCTACATACTGCATCGCATGGACCGACTACCTCATCAGCTCTTTGCAGAAACACTTCAAAGTGGCTATGATTATTGGCCCCATTTCGCAAATGAGGAAGAAACCATTGGCTTTCCAACTTCAGTGCTCACCCAAAGTTCTCTGAGGGCAGCACCTTCCCAGTTCCTCTTGGCTTAGCCAATTCCTAGCCATCCTTTGCAAATCCACTGCACTCCCTCCAGAAACCTTTCCATTCTGGCCTGACGACAGTGAACTTTCCTTTACACCCTCCTGCAGCAACCAGCTACTTTGCTCATTTCTATGGTATCCCTTTTGAGTTGCTGTTAGGATCAGTTGCATGGCGGGATTCACCCACAGAGAAGCTGGGGAAGCACCAAAGATATGTGGAAGCCAAGATAAGGCCAGGTGTAGTCAGGGAATGTCTCTCTGGGGAAATGATGGCCAAGCCGAGAGTGGACAGGCCAGCAAGAGGTAATCCTAGAAAGACTTAGGAAGAGTGTTTTCTGCAGGAGTAGGATGTGCGAAGGCCCTGGTACACTTATAAGAATTACCTATGGTTTCATATGCCCACTGATTCTCGATGGGGGGCAGCTTTAGCAATGTATGAAGATGTTTTTGTTTATCACTAGTGTGTTGGGGGATACGTTACAATGCATAAGATAACCCCCACAAAAAGAATTAGCTGGTCCAAATATCAATAGTGCCAAGATTGGGAAACTGGTAAATCAACAGTAGCAGCAGCAGCTGGAAGCTTACTGGAAACACATTCCTTGGCCCTAGTCCGACCCACTGAATCAGAAACTCCGCAGGGGAGGGGAGTGGTATAACTCCCCCAAGGGATTCCAAATCTCTCAGAGTGAGAACCATGGGTACAGCTTTGGTTCTCAGGCCCAGCTAGGGATTGCAGCCACAACTCACAACAACCAGCCTCTACCCCCAGGGCTCCTGAATAATGAGTCTAAGGGCCCAGACATGGGTATTTTTGGAAAGTCTCCAGTGGTCAGCGGTGAGATCCACTGAGCTAAAACAAAGAGGTCAAACAGAGAAAAGAGAGACATCTATGCGGACCAGAGCATCAGGGCCTTAAGGCACATGCTAAGGAATGTGGACCTTATGCGAAAGAACTGGGGAGCCATGGATGGGTGTCATGCAAGGAAGTGGCCCTCCCAAATGTTTAGAAAGAGCTCTGGTTTCGGGGAGAAGGGTAGATGGGACAGGTAGAGGCTGAGGTGAGGAGACGGGAGAGGAGGCTGGGAGCTGTTGGTGGCCTGAGTTGAATTGTGTCCCTCCAAAAGATTCACGAAAGTCCTAACTCCTGGTATCTGTGAATGTGAACTTCTTTGGAAAGAGGGTCTTGGCAGATGTCATCTGGTTAGGAAGTCATACTGTGTTAGGGTGGAGCCTAAAACAAAGGACCTTATAACGAGAGAGAGTTTTGGAGGCATACAGAGGCACACACAGATGCGCGCGCGTGCACACACACATACACACACGCACACAGAGAATAAAGACAGCCATGTGAAGAGAGATGCAGGCACTAGAGTGATGTGTCCACAAGTCAGGAAGTGCCAAGGATTGCTGGCAACCACCAGAAGCTCAGAGAGGCAAGGAAGGATTCTTCCTTAGAGCCTGCGAAGGGAGCATCACCCTGCCAACGGAAGTGGTCCAAAGCCTGGAACAACCACCAAGGGGGATCAGCCCTCAGAGATACTCTCCTCCAGGTCAGGTGCTGGCCTCTGAGGGCAACCCTGAGGTGCTGGTGCAAGGCAGCCCAGGTGCACAGCAACTGTCTGCATTGCCTGGGACTGGCAGGGCAAGTGGAGGGCAGGGAGGAGAGCCAGCATGAGACGGGCAGACCTGCAGCCTGGAAGGAGAGATCCCCTATGTCCTAGAGGTCTGCAGATCTTCAGGACACCATGTTGCCCATTCTCAACCTGGACAAGGATCCCCCAGCCTCACTGAGCACTACCTACTGAATCCCTCATCCAGAGAAAGGCTTCTTTGCTCCTGCTCCCCAACGGGGGTTGCAATGATGAGCCTTGGGGTAGACATGCCGAGGTGTCACCAGCCTCCATGGGCCCCCCACCAGGGTCATTGCAATGAGCTCCTAACTAATTTGCTTTTGCCTTTGGCTCCCTTAGGGGCATCCTCCACACAGCAGCCAGAGTGGGGTTTGTTTTTGTTTTTGTTTTTGTTTTCAAAATATAAGCCCAATCTTGTCACCCCTTTACTCAATAACTCCCACCCCATGGCTGCCATACCTTCAGGAAGCCAAAGTCTTTATGACTGCATGATCCAGATTCAGGCTAACTTGCTGACCTCAACTCCTCCTCCCACTCACTGCCCCAGGTCCACTGACTTTCTTGCTGTTTCTTAAACAAGCACATGCCTGCCTCAGGGCATTTGCACATGCTGTTGATACTGCCTGGTATGCCTCTCCCACTGATATTGGGAAATACCACACTCTCGCCTTCTTCAAGTCTTTGTTCGAATGGCATCTCTCTTGAGTGCTCACCCGGCCGGCCTACTGAAAGGTCTCTCTGCTTTATCACCTCTGATCCCCTCACCTCACCCTTTTTTAAATAAGTGGCTTTGCCTCCTGACTGGATATGTTTCATGTTTCTCACCCCTCACTGGCATGAGAGTTCCAGTGGAGGGCTTGGATCACTGGCATGGCTGCAATTCATAGTACTGTGCTTGGCACATAGCAGCACCTAAAGAAGTCCACTGATGGAATGAATAATCAAGCCTTCCATTTACAGAGTTACCACAGCATGCCAAGCCCTGAGCTAAGAGCTCCACATTCTTTATCTCACTCAGTCTTTCAGACTCCAGAACGACAGTGCAAGAAAGCCACCCTCTCCTTCATATGCTAGAGATAAGGAGGCCAAAGCTCAGAGAGGGGAGGTGACTTACCCAAGGCCACTCATCTGGTCAGGGTGAGGCCACCATCAGCACGAGCTGAAAACCAGGCATCAGAACAGGGGAGTCTGGCCTTTCTCTGCACCTAACTCAGTGCTGTGGCTAATTCTGAGACCAAATCTGTCTCTTCTCATTTAATTAACACAGAATGATGGTTGAGCCATCATATATGCCAGGCTATGTGCTGGGGATTCAGTATGAGATGGAGACTCTTCTCTCTGGAACTAACAGCTTTGTGGGATGGAATGCTGTTCCCAAGCTTTCCTGTGTGGGATGATGATGGTGATGGTGGTGGTGACAATGGCAAAAGCTAACTTTCATTGAGCACCTACTATGTGTCCCACTGTACATGAGTGATTTATCTGCACTCCTTTAATCCTCTCAGCACCCCTTTGAGGTGAACACTATATTATCTCTATTGAACAGAGGAGTAAATCAAGGCACAGAGGGGTATAGGGTCTTGTCCAAAGCCACACAGCTGGTAAGTGAAAGGGGAAGCCAGGAGTCCCACACAGGCACCTGACTGCAGGAACCCTCTCCCCCCACTCAGCCCTTGCCTTTCCCTGAGGCACGCAGGTGAGTGAATAAAGCACATGGTCCAACCCACTGCAAAGTTATTTGCAGTGATAAATAACATGTGTAACAGAAGTTTATACAAATCGTTAGTGGAGGATTTACGTGGCGAAGGCTGGGGGCAATGGCCTGTGACCACTACCTGTAGCTGTTAGCACTCTGCAAAATGACAGCAGTGTCGCTTGCTGCAACCCTGCAACTCTCCCCCACAGGTGCCTGCAGCCCAGAACACCTGGAGGCCCCCAGCTACTGGCTCTGGGGCTCCGGGTGCTGTGCTCCCCAAAAGGACTATCATGGGCCCAGCCAAGGGGTGAGAGGAAGGGTGAGTCCCCTCAGGACAGCAGCAATCAAATGTTGAGGTGGTGGTGGGAGGTGGGATGAGCACACTCAGGACTCTGAGTGAGCACAGAATTCATTCATTTATTGATGTAACATTTATTGAACACCTACTATGTGCTATGCTGTGGAATCTAAGATGAACAAAGCCTGCTGAGTTGTTATGCTCATGGGGTTTATATCCTCGTGGAAGAGATGAGATTAAAATCTAACCATGGCGGGACGCCTGGGTGGCTCAGTTGGTTGGATGACTGCCTTTGGCTCAGGTCATGATCCCGGAGACCCAGGATCGAGTCCCGCATCAGGCTCCCAGCTCCACAGGGAGTCTGCTTCTCCCTCTGACCTTCTCCTCGCTCATGCTCTCTCACTGCCTCTCTCTCAAATAAATAAATAAAATCTTTAAAAAAAAATCTAACCATGGAAATAGGAGAGCCACACAGATAATGAGTGGACTGGACTCAGACCAAGAGAGGCATGCAGGGGAAGGGGAGAATTTTGCATGAAGAAACAGTACTTGATCTGAGGTTCAAAAGACCAGAAGGGGAAAAGCCTCAGAAGTAGGCATAGGGAACAGCATAGGCAAAGGCCCTGTGGCAGGATCAAGTTGTCAAGGGATGACTTGTATGCCCGAATCTCAATGACTAAGGGAAGAAGAGGTAGAGAGATGGGTTTGGAAAAAGAGGCATGGGTAAATCTCAATGAGGTTTTGTGGGTCCTTCTATAGATTAATAGCCCTAAAACCAATGGAAAGGACAGGATATGCACTAACTTGATCAGATCTTCACTTTCTAAAATACCTCTACAGTGGAACAGTGGATGGGGAGGTAGGTTGGCCAGAACAGACTTGAAGAAATCACTGAGGAGACTACTGTGGTCATTAAATTAGTGGCTGGCAGTTTGGCTAAGTCCTCAGAGGATTTACTTCAAATCTCAACTCTGACACCAGCTCAGTGGTCTTGGGCAATGAACTTTCCCTTCTTGAGGCTCAATGGCACCATCTGTAAACTGGGAATAACACAACATGCCAGACATGGAGAAGATGGTATAAAATAGGAAAACTCACAGCCCATCAGAGGAAAGGAAATCAGGAGAAGCTACTCAGACTTCAGGTAAGGACTGTATCCCTTCCTCTGCCCCACTACTCTCTCATTTCATCTTAGAATAATCTAAGCCTGGCCCCTTTTTTCCTTCTAATAGATCTGCAGGAGACAATATCCTCCTCAGAAGATGCAACCTTACTGGACATGGCCATCAGAGGACGAGATGTTCTTAAAGGGTCATCTACCTCTGAGGTTTGATCATTCCTTAGCTGGTCAATTAAGGCTTCCCACAACCCAGCCCCAGCTCACAATCCCCAGGGACAGACAGAAATGGGGAGGCAGCAGGACTGGACCTGTGGCCTAGCCAACCATGCTGGGGACTTCTTTGATTTCATTTTTTCCTAAATGTCACAGACCCTAGTAAAGAGTTTTAAAGAGGAGGGAAATGGAATCAAATTTCTGAATCTGTAATTCAACATGATTACTCCAGCCACAGGGTGAATAGGTTGGAAAGAAGCAAGCCTGGAAAAGAGGGGGTGGAAATGGAGAAAATTAGACAAATGCAAATTGAAATCTGCAGTTAGAATGGATGGAATGAGGCTGGGGGACTGGTGTGTGAGGCGAAGGCAAGAGATATAGAGAGGAGCCGGGGCAACTTCCGGGATGGGACCTGAGCTCTTTGAGTTCAAGAACTGTCACATCAAGCACTGTAGTGATGACACCTGGTGCATAGGAGGTGTTCGGTGTCTGGCCTTGCAATGAAATGACACAATGGAACCCAAGGCCTCCTGGGTAGGTGTTTCTTAATGGCAGAGTACCATCTCCAAGGGCAGTTATGAGAGGGTATGATGATGGGGACAGCCTTTTCCATTATCCTGCTCCAATGATTCTCCACAGATAGACATTTTGCCCCCTCATGGGACACTTGGTAATATCTGGAAATATTTTTGGTTGTCACATCTTGAGTGGGAGATGCTACTATCTAGCCACTAGAGGCCAGGCATACTGATATAAATCCTTCAATGCACAGGGTATCCCCACTCCCAATGGAGGATTATCCAGCCCAAGATGTCAATTACATCAAAGTTGAGAAAGCCTGTCATACAGATTGGGAAGAATTAAATCACCCATGCTGGATATGAAATGCCTAGGACAGTCCTATGCCAAGAACAGTCCCAAGTCCTTTGAGGATTTCAAATGCCTTTTCTGGACATTCATATAGGCAAAATTCCTGCTTAATAATTATCTGAGCCTAGAATTTATACCCATCTTAAATACGGCAAAATCTTTTTTTTTTTTTTTTTGGTGCCGTTTTCCTTTATGTGGGATTTTCCTGAAATACAGCAGCATTGTGAATTGGAGAAAGACAGTACTTTGCCTTATCCAAAATTCTATCAAAAGTTGTTTTGCGTTTTGGGAAATCCGGGCATTGGCCTCCAAGCTGCTCATGGAATGTGAGCTGCTGCCACAACACACCTGTGTCGGTCGACATTTACAACGGTCCCGCTCATGGTGATGGCACCCATACATATGAATATACTAATTTAGCTCTTATTTCAAAATGTCAAATATAGAGAAAAAATGTCGACAATATTCAACTGAATATTTGTCTGAAATCTCAACTTATTCATTATAAGTAGGTATAAGCATCAGACTGCTTCATTATGTTTCCTGGCATATAGTGGTTCCCTGATAATTTACATATTGAAATAGATATTATTTTATTATAAATTGCTTTCATTTTATTCCTCTTTTATATTACAGTTAGGGCATTATATTGATTTTTTTGGAAATTACGTGTGTATGAAGATGAAATGCATGAATTTCATTTCAGAATAGTCAAGTGGGTGTTATAAAATATATGAAATGAAAAGAGAGTATTAGGTCTACTAGAGTGGAGACCCACAATCCTAGACTAGTTCCCATACTGACAAGGGGACATTGGCATTTAAAGTGCAGAAGACAGGGGCAGCTGGGTGGCTCAGTTGGTTAAGTGTCCAACTCCTGATTTCAGCTCAGGTTATGATCTTGGGGTTGTGAGGCCAAGCCCCGTGTTGAGCTCTGTACTGGGTGTGGAGCCTGCTTGAGATTCTCTCTCTCCCTCTCCTCTGCCCTTCCCCCACACAATACACTCTCTCTCTTTCAAAAAAATTGAAATGAATGAAGGAAAGAAAGAAGGAAGGAGGAAGGGGGAAGGAAGGATGGGAGGATGGAAGGCAGGCAGGCAGGAAGGAAGGAAGGAAGGAAGGAAGGAAGGAAGAAGGAGGAAGGAAGGAGGAAGGAAGGAAGGAAGGAAGGAAGGAAGGAAGGAAGGAAGGAGGAAGGAAGGAAGGAAGGAAGGAAGGAAGAAAGGAAGGAAGGAAAAGAGAGAGGGAAGGAGGAAGGAAGGAAAAGAGGGAGGGAAGGAGGAAGGAAAGAATGGCAGAAGGCCAAGACTCTAGATATACTACAGTTCACAGAGAGTCCCACTCAATAATGATTGCCCTGAGTCCTATATGCGTTTTAAGTATCTTACAGAACACTCTTGAAGGCAAACCTCTGTTTGTAATCACTAGTTTCGCTACTTTATTAGTCAGTTTTTGCTGTATAACAAACAATCCTTTAAGTCTCAATGGCTAACAAGATGTATTTCTTTTGCTCACAGATCTAGAAGTTGGCTGCACTTGACTCTAGGCTGTTCTGCCTGACTTTCTTCCTCCATAGACCAGCATCTACCTGGACATGCCATTCTCAAGCAAATAGCAGAAGTGCAAGAGGCCAAGTCAAACCACACAGTATATTTAAAGTCTCTGCTTATATCTTATCTCCACATAGGCCATTGGTCAAAATAAGTTACACGGTAAGTCTAGTAACAATTGGATGAGGAAATAAGTCACATCTCCAGTGGAAGGAGCTGTAAAGTCACATGACAAAGATATATGTACAGGAGAAAGGTGGAAAAAAATAGGAACAACAATCAATAATCCAACCTAATTATGTTTACATCTAAACACAAGTTATAGTCACAGCTCTTTTTGCCCCATGCTTAATAAAAGATTCTCAGACAAATGCTTTCACCTCAGAATGTAAAAATGGCAAAAAAAAAAAAAAATTTTTTTTTGGAAGAGGAAAGAAATGAGGTAACCCATACCTCACAAGTTCTGTATTAAAAACTTATGTGCGAGACACAATGTATGAGATATTTTTGTTCTCCAACAACCAATGATTGTCTTCCTTTTACAGATGATAAAACAGAGGCTTAGAGAAGCTAAGAAACTCTCTCAATGTCACACAGCTCATGAAGGTTGGAGCCAGCATCCAAACGTACACACGCATGACTCCAAAGCCTGCATGCTCTCTATTTCATCAGGGCGTCACTCTGTGGGTTAGAAGAACCAACCCTGACCCAACCCCTCCCAGGAACTCTCAGTCATTGGATCAGGTCTCTGACATTGGCTTAAGTCACTACTAGTTGTGGAAGGCAAGGTGAGCCACTGGGACATGTGACATTTATTTAGTTACATATCTCTGGTGGGAGGTTTCGGGGGCCATTAATGTAGTGTGTCTGCATGGCTAGTTTACATGCTACTTCTTGTTATTGCTGTCTCTATTCCATGGCCCTCACACTCAATTTCAATTCAAAGTTTGGCAGTCAAGGTGTCAGAGCTAAAAAATGGGATGGCCTCCCTCCGAAATGAAATAATTTTGTTGTTCAGTTCCGAGCGATTTTGTAATTTCATGCTTGTGTATGATAATTTTATGCTGTCCTGCCTCACGTAACTCAGTTCTGGCAGATCCTGACAGGTGATAAATACAATCTTTTCCGCCCCGCATGCGACAGGCCGGTGCGAGGGGGGAGAAAAAAATGGCAATTTCACATCTGAGGCCAGTGCACAACTGGAGGCAGAGGCAGCCCCATTCTTTCATAATTTCACGCCTGGATTCCAGCCGGCGCCACCTCTGTTGTGGCTGAAGGACCCACGGGTCAAGGGAGCCTTTCTGAAAATAGAACAGCGTTGGGTAGGAGCCTGGGCATTGGCAGGAAGGGAGGGATGGGGAGAAAGTTATGACTTTGGGCCCGCCCTGGGCTGGTGTGTCGTGGGCTGGCGATGTTCAATTTATGGCTCTGCTCCCTGCTTGTGCTCCCTCCTCTGCGTATTCCAATGGAATAAATGCCTCTTGGAGGAATTATTTTTGCAAATCTGTTAAACATTTGAAAGATAGCTATTCCAATAAAAAGAGGGAGAGGGGAAGAAGAAGGGGAGGGAGGGAGGAAGGGATAGAGAGATAGAGAAGGAGGGGCAGAGGAGTCCTTAACCTTTATCACCAGGAGCTGCAGTTTTGTAACTGCTCCCTGGTATTGTTTTTGAAGACAATGTTTCTCCTCCTGAGAATGAGTGCATCCAAAGAATATTAAGGAAATGCCAATGGTACAGGGGGGTTGTGATGGTGGTTGAAGCAATGGAGGTAGAGGCAGCAGTGTTGCATAACAAGGAAGGAGACAGGTGCCTTATCCTGGTACCATGAGCTTGAAAGATAGTTACACCTCCCTCCTGTCCCCTACCTTCCTGCTGGGGGGAAGCAATGAGCTGCCTTGGCATACACTGGGAGAAGCCCAAAGAATGGATCCTCTGTAATAGTAACTGTTAATAACAGCTACAATTTCTTGAGTGTTGACCATGTGCCAGACAATGTCTAGGGCAATTACATGTCTGTTTTCTCCCATTGCCTCTAAAGACTACAAGGACACCCACTTTACAGATGAGGAAACTGAGGCTCCAAAATCTAACTAAATTGGCCAAAATCACTGTGTCAATATCCTAGGGCTGCTGTGATAAATTACAACAAACCGGGTGACTTAGATGAGTAGAAATATATTGTCTCATAATTCTGGAAGTTAGAAGACTGAAACCGAGGTCTCCTTGGGGTTGGTTCCTTCCAGAGGCTCTTAGGGAGCATCTGTACTGTGCCCTTCTCCTAGCTTCTGGTTGCTGGCCTGGTCTCATGGACACATCGCTACCACCTCTACCTTCACGTTAACATGGTTTTCATTATTACATGTCTGTTCCTTTTCTCTTCCCTTCTAAGTAACTTGTCACCAAATTTAGGGCTTGTCCCAATCCAGGATGATCTCATCTCGAGATCTGCAGAGAGCTTTATGCCAAGTAGGCTCACATTCTGAGGTTCCAGGAAGACATATATTCGGAAGGAGCCACTTTTCACCTCACTGAAGTCATGCTTCACACACCACTGAAGTGGTGGAACTGGCTCGGCCACTTAGGATCAACTGCCTTCTACCATGGGCTTCTCATGTAGCCAGGAATGGTGGGTTGATGGCTGCTCTGCCAGCAGGGGGCAGCTTGGAGAGAGGACAGGTTAAGAAGAACATGGCTGGCTTCATGAAATTCTTCATCCATGTTGAGAAGGCACGTTGTGTTTTGTCCCATCGTGAGACTTCTAGGTTGGACTTGGGGTCCTTTGAAATCAGATTATTAATATGATTTCCATGAATCTGATTTCCAAACATATTAGAACTGAAAGAGATCAGCAAGATCTCTCAGATGTCAGGGGCGCCTGGGTGGCTCAGTGGGTTAAAACCTCAGCCTTCGGCTCAGGTCATGATCCCAGAGTCCTGGGATCGAGCCCTGCATCGGGCTCTCTGCTCCGCAGGGAGCCTGTTTCCCCCTCTCTCTCTGCCTGCCTCTCTGCCTACTTGTGATCTCTGTCTGACTTGTGATCTCTGTCTGTGAAATAAATAAATAAAATCTTAAAAAAAAAATCTCACAGATGTCAGACCACATTCACTGAATCAAATATGAAGTCTTCCTGAGGATCGCCAGAGGACATGAGCACTGATGTCTACTGAGATTGTTTTATGGCCTGTTACAAAGTTCCAACGGCTATCTTAGCTTAAAGTAGGCATTATGATCACCATGTAGGTGCATGAGAAAATAGGGGCTCAGTGACATGAGGCTCTTTGACAAGAGGCATCTGGAAAAACAGATTTGACCCAGGTCTGTCTAATTCCAAAGACACAGCTCTTCTCAGCCCCTCCATACTGAGTCACTTTCTTGAGCTCAGAACTTCCCTTCACTCCTTCACTTCCCTTCACTTCCCTGTCACTCAGAGGTGACAGGGAATTATGCTCTCATAAATTCTATCTGAACCTCCTCTCCTTGCAATGCACCTCTCTAGTCTGCAAAGATATGTCCACATCCATGATTCTACCTGGGATAACTCCCTTCATAATGATGCAGATGATCATGTCATCATTGTTCCTGTGCTACAAATGGAAAATGAAGGCTTGGGGACTAGAGTTGGAGAGATAACAGGGAGCAGAACTATTATAACCCCTGCCTTCATGGAGCCTATAATCTATTGGGGAAAACAGAAGATAAAGTAGTCAACAAAAATGTTGATATTTTTTTGTGGTCATTCAGTTGGGACTCTATAAAACCCACAGAAGGTGGGGACTGCACAGATTAGCTGAAATAACCATTAAATGCTTTGTGGACCTGTAGGTGAACTCTGCTTCTAGAGAAGGCGGTGGCAGTGTGAGTGCAGACTCTGGGGCCAGGAGGATGGGGTTCAAATTCCAACTCCATTCCTTCCCCTCTTTATGCTCAGGGTATGCTCATCTGGAAAGCAGAATGGAGACCCAATACTCATGAATAAGTCCTCAGTGAATGTAATGTTTCCTTCAATAAACACTTGTGGATCCTACTGCTAGTGGATAGAAAGGCTTCTGCAGGAATAAGGGGCAAAAATGATAAATCATGATAAATGCCATAAAAGATTCATGAACTGGGTGCTGATGTAGGGAATACTTGGGGAGGCAGCTGGGGGAAGTCTCTACAAGGAGTGATGGTTAGCTGAGATCAGAAAGATGAGTGGAAGCCAATAGTTGGGGTGGGAGACATCCCCTCCCAGAGTGAATAGCATTTGAGAGGACCTGGAGTAGGGAAGGTCTTGGCATGTTCAAGGAAATAAAGAAGGCTTATATACTAGACCACCGAAACTTTAGGGAAGGAGAAGTGGAATGATGTCAGGCCATGTCAGGAGTCTCCGGGTCAAGGACAGGAATTAAAACCCCATCCATGGGGAGCCACTAAAACATTTCAACAGGGGAAGACAGGATTTTTTTTAAAAGATTTTATTTGTTTATTTGACAGACAGAGATCACAAGTAGGCAGAGAGGCAGGCAGAGAGAGAGGGAGGAGGAAGCAGGCTCCCCGCTGAGCAGAGAGCCCGATGTGGGGCTCGATCCCAGCACCCTGAGATCATGACCTGAGCTGAAGGCAGAGGCTTAACCCGCTGAGCCACCCAGGCGCCCCAGGAAGACAGGATTTGACTTAAGTTTCTTAGAAGAATGCTGCACTGTGCTAGTGGATAGAAGATTGGGGCAGAGGCAGGAGAGGGGCAGGAGTGGAAGAAGCAGGGGACAGGGAGGAGATTCTCTCCACCTCCCAGGATGAGATGATGATGGCTTGGACCAGGGTGGAGCACTGAAAGTAGCCAGATGTGGTCAGACTCCAGAGGGATGCAGAGATGTATCTGCAGACAGAACTGATAGGACCTGCTAATGGATTCATTCGACATTCAAAGGACGGGGAACAATTCACACAGTTCAGCCCCACCAGACCTGTCATTTTCTTGAGCTCAGATGAAAGCCTTCTCCTTATACTCCTGGGTTTCTTAGAGAACTTCCTTTTCCCCAAATACTGGAATTTCCATAACAAAAACCTTGCTCCAAACAACTTGAAACCTAAAGAGAGTTTTGTAAGTTATGCACAGTAATCATAGGGAGGTCCTTAGGAGCTCATGTCTGTGTGCTGTGTGGACTCTCAAACCCACAGGGAGAAAGGCTACCTCTTGCCCAGAAGAGGAGCCACAGATTTTCCAGAGACCCCTGCAGGAAGTAGCATCTTAGAGATGAACATTGTGGAAGCCTCCCTTACAAATGAGCTTTCAGATGTCTGGGCACATTGCCTACAAACTAACTTTATTCTCTCTTTGGGAGAGTCACAAGTAAACCCACCCTTGTCACCTCTCTTTTGGGAGTCAGCCCTTATAGGATTAAAGGCTTCTGCAGGAAGCCCACCCTGCCCCACGATCATAAGTAGGCTTGACCCTCCAGAGCTCTGGAAATTTGTGAGCACATAAAACACAGGGTCCCCTACCATCATAGTGCCATTTGGAATCAGGTGATCTTGAGTGCTGACTTGAAGAGATCACCAAGAATATGAGCAAACTGAGGTCTAAAGTAGCCCAGTGATTTGTCTTAAGTAACACAATAATTGCAGGCTCCCACATGAAAAGGACAAGGAGACAACAGCCTTGAAAGCCATCTGGGAGACAGGTGTTCTAGAAAGCCTATCAGTGTATAAACAGTAATATCCCATCTTAAGACAACACTGCTGACCAGATCACAGTACAGAGGCTGCACTGAGTAGGATCCACAAGTGTTTATTGAAGGAAACATTACATTCACTGAGGACTTATTCATGAGTATTGGGTCTCCATTCTGCTTTCCAGATGAGCATACCCTGAGCATAAAGAGGGGAAGGAATGGAGTTGGAATTTGAACCCCATTCTCCTGGCCCCAGAGTCTGCACTCACACTGCCACCGCCTTCTCTAGAAGCAGAGTTCACCTACAGGTCCATAAAGCATTTAATGGTTATTTCAGCTAATCTGTGCAGTCCCCACCTTCTGTGGGTTTTATAGAGTCCCAACTGAATGACCACAATGCTGAGTGGCAAGACCATGTGGCCAACCAGCCCTGAAGTCAAGACATGAGGCCTCATTCTGCCACTTCCTGGCCATGTCTTCCCTGGGGCCTCGGTTTCTATAACTAGAAATATGATGGGGGGGAAATGGTTGCCCTGCCACATAAATGGGCTGTAACCACGCAAGGAGATTGTGGAGGAGAAGGTTTTTTACCAACTGGAGAGTGCTCTGTTCATGAGTAGAACTGGGTTATTTTGAAAATTCTTTTGCTACTTGAAGTTCTCAGACATGCTATTTCCCAGGTCTCCCCCCCACCCGCAACCCTATCACCTGGCAAACTCGAACCCCTCCTTCAGGATGGCATTGAAGTATCTCTTCCTCCAGGAAGCCTTCCTAAAACTTCCAAACTGAGCCAAATCTCCTATTGTGGGCTCTTGACACTTGCTGTATGTCTCCTTCCAATTGACCTGACATTCCTATACACTTTATTATCATCTAACTCCCCATGACGTAATAAGCTTATGAAGCCAAGATAATATTAGCCTCAACCACACCATGTATCCATTGATTCACTGATTGAGGAATTGTGAATTGAACAGGTACTCTTCTAGAATGAGAGATGCAGTGGTCATAGAACAAAATGAGCTAGCATGTGGGGAGACAGATTTTAAACAGTAAATATAACAGTGTACTGGCAGGTCATGATAAGTGCTATGAAGAAACATACAATAAGATAATATAACTCCTTCTTGGCCAGGAAGTGATCACAACGATTTGGTTACTCATTCAGTGATCCTACTTGCTGTGATCACCTTCAAGAAAAATGTGTCTAATTTGTTCAGTTCTGTTACCTTGGTGCCTGGCATAGTGCCCAGTACCTAGAAGGTACTCGGTAAATGTTTGATGATTTAATGAATGAATGGATGAAAATGAATAAATGAATCAATCAACCAACCAGTCAATAGATGAATGAGTAAATGTAAAGATGAATGGACAGACCAACGGAGAGAAGGATGGACAGATGGATGGGTAATGGATGGATGGGTGAATAGAATTGTGGATGGATAGGTGGGTGGATAGGTGGATGGTTGGATGGGTAAGTGGATGGGTAGGAAGATGAGTGGATAAATGGTAGAGTAGACTCAATAATGCAATCCCCCAGATAGGTCAACATTTTAATCTGGAACCTGGCAGGTCATGATAAGTGCTATGAAGAAACATACAATAAGAGAACTCCTTCTTGGCCAGGACGTGATCACATGTTATGTGATCACAAGTTAATGTCACTTCATGTACGGATATAGATGTGATTAAGTTAAGGATCTTGAGATAGGGAGATTATCTCAGATTTTCCAGGTGAGCCTGATTTAATCCCAATATTGTTATAGGAGGGAGGCAGGAGGGGCAGAGTCAGGGGAGAAAGTGATGTGATGGCAGAGATTGGAGTGATGTGCTTCGAGGAAGGGGGAAGGGGCCACAAGGTAAGGAATCCAGGCAGCCATTAGAAGCTAAAAAAAAGGCAAGGAAATAAATTCTTCCCTTAGAGCCTCCCAGGAAGAACCAGTCCTACCCACACCTTGATGTTAGCACAGAATTTTAAGTCTCCTGATCTCTGGAAGTATAAGAGAATAAATGTGTGTTGTTTTTAGCCACTAAGTTCATGATAATCTGCTACAGCTGTAACAGAAAACTAATACAGATATGTAGATAGATGGGTAGTAGATGGATGAATGGTTGCATGGGTGGTTGGAGGAACACCATGCATGTTCAGATGGATGGACAAAGTATAGAGTAGGAACAAAAACCTGATCTTGGGTCACCAGAATCTTGGAGCTCAGAAGTTGCTACCAGAATAAACAAAAGCTGAATTTTTCCCCCCACAGGAGAAAAACCAGAAAAAGGTGATCCAGGGCAACTTCATAAATACTCACAACAATAAATGTTGACATCAAGTCATGAATGGTGGCTTGATAGCAGGTGCACATGCAGCCATGTCTTACCACAGTCTCAAGTCTCTCATGGACTGTCCCACAGATGACAGTCCATGCCCAGCAGTCATCGGTGCAACCTCTCTCCACAGGTCTATCCTCCTGACATCAGCCTGAGCAGTGTGGGGTGGTAAGAAAGGGGCCAGGTTTGGTGTTAGACAACCAGGTGACTCCCAGCTCTGCCATCTGCCAGCTGTACAGGTTTGGGTGATTTGCTTTTCTCTAAGCTCAATTCTCTGGGACCACTCTGGAGGAACTAATTGCAACCTAACAGGGTGAATGGGGTATTAAATGGGATGCAAAGTGTCAAGTGCTCCTCCTAGACTGGGCACACAGTCAGTGTTCAATTAGCTGCAGATATTCTGCTGCTATATCACTGTTTACTTAACCCATCCCCTATGGGTTCCATTTGAGCCACTTCCAATTCTCCCTCTATTTTAAACACACATCAGAAATGCCTGTAGTTACTGTTTTGCATACACCCATGATTAATCCCCTAAGGTAAAAGCTCCAGAAGTAAAAGTTGCTGAGCCAAAGGAAATGAACACTTTTATGGCTTTTGATACATAGAGCCAAAAAGTAGACGGGACCCCTTGTAACTACATTCCACAAGCATTAGTGAATGTTGGAGTTGCCAGATTTAGGAATGGTCCCTCTCAGATCCAAGACACAGTCCAGATATTTTCAGATCAACTATTTGGTTTCCCTATTGTACAGATGGGGGAAACTGAGGCCCAGAGAGGAGTAAGAACTTGCCCAACATAAGGCAGGTAGAATAAGAGCAGTGATTTAAAACAAAAACAAAAACAAACAAACAAACAAAAAACACAACACTTTTGAAATCTGGGGATGCTGGATGCTGTGATAAACACCCAGCAAGTAGAAGACCATCCTCTGTTCACCACTCTTCTCCTGATTAGGTATCATCATCCCCGTTATACAGATAGTGGGACAGGACACCCCAGAGAAGTGGAACAGTTAGCACAGCTTGACCAAACCCCTAAGTGGTGAGGGTGGGATTTGAACCCAGGCATCCTGACTCCAGAGCCTATGCTCTAACCACTAGGCTTTATCCACTCCCTGGAATCCCTGACTCAGGAATTAAGGGCTGAATCGTCCTTAGACTGGGAGGGCAGGGTTTGGGGCAGTCCCAAAGGGGTTGGGTAGAATCATTCTCATGGAGTTTGTTCCAATGTGATTGCTCGGAATCCCTCCACCCCCAGACTCCTGATAAGCTGATACCCCCAGCCACATGCCATATGTAAATTTGTGCCTAGCTGGACCATAAAGTGGATCACTGTCAGCTTCCAAGTACCCAATCCCCCAGTGCGTGGAATCCCAGAGCCACCCATGTAAATCTCAGCTCCAAAGGAGGTTTGGCACATGCCAAGTTCTGCTCTCCCTTGACACCCCTTGCCAGCGGAGGGCCAAAAACAGAAGCTTCATGAGTTATGAGCTTGCTTTTGTTTGCTCACTTGGGAGTTATCTTAGGTCTTCCTGCAAAGTGGAGACCACCAGGGAAGTCAAGAAATCTGTGACAGCTTCTTACACAGCTTTGCGGTGACCCGAGGAGAAGCCACAGAAGCACTTCGACTCCTAACTCTGTCTCTTGCTTGCTGTGTGACTTTAGAAAACTGACTTAACTTCTCTGGGCATCCCCTGTCCCATCCATAGCAGCAACATCTTTAACATCCCCACTGGCTCTACACCGCTTCCTTAAAAGGCCCCAGACTCAAGAGCCTCCCTGTGACAAACTTGCTACCAAACTCAGCCTTTGCCAGAAGTCATACACCCCTCACCACAACTGGGGGCCACAGCCTCTGCCCCCTCCCTCCACACATCTGGAAATTAACTTCATAACTTCCCATTTCGCCATTGCTCCGTGAATAACCACAAATCACCGTTGGTTTGGGTTGCATATTTGTATACATCGCCCTTTTAATGTCTCTCAGAAAATATAAATAAAGCATACATAACCATTAGAACACTCTGAATCCTGAAAAGTACATAAGAATTTATTTGTCTCCACGTGGATCATACATATTGTATTAAAACCGCATAAAGGGGTTTAATAAAACGGCAAAAAGAGAGGCAAGAGAGCAGCATCTCAGGCAGCAGGGAGAGGTGGAAGTGATCTTTCTTTGATGCCTGTTAAATGTTCCAGCAGATGAACCCTATATTCTGCCAGGAAATGAGTTTGCCACCGGCCTATTGGGCCTGTCGTAAGAGGTTGGTCTCACCACGGTCATCCCTCTTCCGCGCGCGGCAATACATTACGCCGCCTCAATTTTTCATTCCTTGCTGCCCGAAATGCAAATTTCTTCTCTGTTGTTTATATTAGGTTTTCAAATATATGGAAATCCAGAGATCCGGAGGGAAATGCCAGGGCCAGGGAGGCACTCAATCTGTCTTTCTCCTCTGACTGACTTCCTTCCATCACTTACATGATGCGTGATGGGGGCTGAGTGTGGAGTATGGGGGACCAGGACAGAACAGTGCTCCCTGCAGTAAAGGACAGCAGAGGACAGGTTTTGAATTGGGGGCTGCGCTTGGAGCCACAAAAGTCTGGAGCGGCCTCATTAAGTGTGTTCGCCAAGTGCCCACAGTGCCGCAACTACTCCAGACACTGTGCGCCAAGAGATAAGGCCCCCAATCCCTGTCTATGCGGAGACATCAGGGGAAAGTCCTTGTATTTGGCCATAAGAATATACTGAGCATCTACTGCATACCAGGGACGGTGAACACAGTGCCATCTTAGCCTAAAGGTTCATTTTATTCCTGCGCACTGACACAGGGAGAAGCCTCAGACCAAATGTCCCGTCTCAATGTCCCAATCATCCTGCGGTGTGAGTCACCACTTCAGTTTGGCAGATGAGAAATGGTGATTTCCTGTAACATACTCAGTCGCACAGCAAGGAAGGGCGAAGGTTGGGTTGTGAACTCTGGCCCTTATAAGCACCAGCACCTTGGTGTTCTGTGTCAGGGATCAGCAAACTCTTTCTGTAAGGGGCCAGGTAATAAATACTTTAGGCTGGGGGGTGGGCGGCACCTGGTCACTGTTGCAATGACTCAACTCTGCCACTGTATTGCAAAAGAAGTCACAGCAGATAGGTACACAAACAGGCATGGCTGTGTTGCAATAAAACTTTATTTGTAGAAACACAATGGATTGAATTTGGTGTGGGGGCGGTAGTTTTCTGACCCTGCTGTCCCAGGTTGAGTCTGACATGACTAGGGACTCAGTGTTTCACGGTGATTCACCAAAATCACATCTAACAGATGCCGACGTTCTGGGCATCGATTAGGTCTACTAGGAAATTTCACTATTGTCACCATAATATCCATAGTATTTTTTCCAACCTCAGAGCAACTTGGTGAGGTAGGGATTTTACTTGTCCTTATTTATGAAGGGGAGAACAAGCTCAGAGAGCACTCAGGCTCAGGTTCACTACTGAGGCAGTAGTCGACCTGGGATTCAAACCCACTGAGCTACAGACCTTTTTCTGGTGGGGGACATGTAAGGGGCTTGGGGACAGCTTGACAGAGAGCAGAGGCTGCTCCTGTGGAAGTGGGATTGCTCTGGGAGTCAGAAGTAGGACAGAGGCAGACATCAGCTAGGACTGAGCTTCAGCTGTAAGTCTGTGTGGCCAGTGGGAGAGTGGGAGCCCATTCCCCACCTGCCCTTCCCCAATGACCACACTCAGGGAGAACACTGTATGAGTGATGATGGAAGCAAATGTGGAGATAATGCTTCCACAAGCCAAGGAACTCCAAAATGGCTTGCAAACCACAAGAAGGCAGGGAAGATCCATGGAACAGAGTCTCCCTCCACCCTTAGGAGGAATCAACCCTGCCAATACCTTGATATGGGAGCTCTACTTTCCAGAACTTTGGGAGAAAACATTTCTGTTCTTTAAGCTATCTGATCCATGGTACTTTATTATGGCAGCCCTAGGCAACCAGTTGAAAGCCAGATATGCAAAGTCCCTAACCCCATGGAGCTTGGGGACCCTAGTGTATTAGGAGGACATCAGCTGCTATAACAAGGAGAGCCCACAGTCTCGGTGGCATCACACAGCAGAAGTGTATTTCTTGCTCTCCTGGATTTCAACCAGCAACAGGATGAGACTGAGGCTCCATCTCCTTCAGCAAGCACTCTTAGGTCACAATCCAGGCCAGCAGTGAGGGGAGAGGGGGTGGGGAGATTCCCATGGCCTGGAAGTGGTGAACAACACTCCTGCTCTCATCTCACCAGCTAGCACAGAGGACCCACCCCAAAGAGGGGACACTGGTAGAATTGCAGTCTAGGGACATGTCCAGAAGGAATGGAGAATGGGTTTGCTGAACAACTAGCTAGTTTCTGCAGCATCATAGGCTGATCATAGGCTGATATGATCATATATGATCAGCATCATAGGCTGATAGAGGAAGATGAATTGGACATGAGCCCAGCCCTCAAAGAACCCCACATTCTGGGAGGCAAGACACAAACAGAGCCCTGAAGTACTAGAATTAGAGATACACTTGAGCCCACTGTCTAGAAAAGCAAGGACACAGGTCAGAATCACTACCTCCTGGAATGCTTGCCTATGGCTCCAACTAGTCATTGAGGCCAGCTTGCAGAGGTACCACAACCCCGCTCTGGGTCACCAGCATCCCCAATTCAATATAGGATGATGAACTTCGGGGGAAGTATATGAGTACAGTTAAGGACCGCCTGCAGGCTAGGAACTAGAACACTGAACCCTCCTCTGGTCCTCACATCAGCCTCCCGGGGTCTGAATGATTTCCTCCACTCCATCAATGAGGGAATTAGAGTCCAGAGAGGTGAAGCTACTCGCCCAAAGTCACACAGTGAAAGAGTTGAGAGGTTCCTATTGGACTCCAAAAAAACTAGTCTCTTTTCTCTGTGCCTCGTGGAAGAGAGGTATACTTGTGACCAATGAGCACATAAAAAAGATGCTCAACATCACCAATCATTAGAGAAATAAATGCAAACCCAAACTACAATGAGGTATCACCTCACACCCATTAGGACAGTTTCTACCAAAAATGAATGAACAAACAAACAAAAAGCAGGAAATAACAAGTGTCAATGAAGAAGTGGAGATACTGGACCCTTTGTGCATTTCTAATGACATATAAAACATTGCAGCCACTGCAGAAAATAGTAAGGTGTTTCCCAAAAAATTAAAAAGGGAATTACCGTACGACACAATGATTCCACTTCTGGGTGGATACCCCAAAGATCGTAAAGCACAGACTGAAGACCTGCTCACGCACACCCATTCACAGCAGCATTACCACAACAGCTAAAATGTGGAAGCAACTGTCCTCAGATGGATGGTTGGATAAACAAAATGTGGTCTATGCACACAATGAAATATCATTCAGCCTGAAAAAGGACGTTCTGACATACACCACTGCAGAGATGAACCCTGAGGACTCACGATGCTAAGTGAAACGAGCCACTCACAGAGGGACAGAGACGGGACGGTTCCACTTCTGTGAGGCACCTAGAGTAGTCAGATTCACCAGCAGAAATGGGAACGGGGGGCCGCCAGGGGCTGAGGGAGGAGGACAGGGGCTTAGGGTTTAGTGGAGACAGAGTTCCAGTTTGGGAAGATGAAAAATTCGGGAGATGGATTTTGGTGGTGCATATGCAACATTGGGAACGTATTTAATGCCGCTGACCTTAAAAATGGTGAAGATGGTGAATTTTATGGGGTGCATATTTTACGAAAATTTAAAAAGAGAAGGAGAGGTGGGACACTGTCACTCAAGCTTGTGGATTCAGAAAAGGTGGGGAGGTGGCCAGGGGCTAAGGGCAGGGAATCGGCCAGGAATCCCTAGTGAGAGCCTCAAGGCTGACACTTCCCAGCTCAGGGCCCTGAGCTAGTTCACCGGCTATCCACGAAGCAGCTAATACCTCCATCAAATAGGAACATTAATTGCCTCTTCTTCCTCTCGCTGCTGGGTCTGAAAATGCTCTACGAACCCGAAATTGCTGTTCTCTGCACTATTGCCATTTTTTGTGCACCTCCTGGTCAGTGGAGGGCTACCTTTCAATCCTGTGACCCGAGCCGAATGCCCGCCCTCCCACCTGAATTCCATTTCTGTCCTTCATGTGCTCAGCAACGGCAATGTATCCCAAGAGGGCATGAAAGGGTCCCCTGCACTGCACCCAGACATGGCTCAGCACAGATGTGGGGATACTCATGGTCCTGTAGCCACTCCCTGGAGCTGGAAATAAGAGCAGCATCTCCCTTCATTAGAGCCCTTTCCCCCTTAGAAGGGAAATGAGGGGGCTGCGTCTTTAAGGGATAAGACACTGAAGCCAGAGGAACAGAGGTGACCTCAGACTGGGTTTAGCAACATAGAGCTCCTGCTCACCCCAAAAATTTCACCCAGCCCCAAAGGTAAGAGTGGGGAGGACTGTGCCTGTCTGAACCCCAGGGCCCTACATTCCAGACCACTCCACAGCAGGTAGAATCCTCCTTCCATTCTGCTTCCCTCCAAAGTGCCCCTGGAGTCTTTCATTTATTTACTCCCCCTCTGAGAGATAGTTACTGGAGTTTCCATCATGTCAGGACACTGGAGAACCTGCTGCCATTCTGAGGCTCTCTGTAAAGTGCTCGCCAGAGTCAGGCAAGTGGTGAGCCCCCAACACCTGATTGCTTTCCCCCAGGGAAATGTCACCATCAGAATTTCTGAAATCACAGGTCAGGGATGCTGACATCTCTTTCCTCTTCTTTCCACCTGGGCTCTCTAGATGGATGCCCCCACCCTCAGGGTCTTTGGCTCCTGATCTCTGCGTGGATCTATCCATCATTAACCAAGGTCAAGTCGCAGGTGCCTCCAATCATTTCTCAATTATGGGTGGCCCAGCACCATAAAGTGGGCTCTGCTTGGCTCATATTAATTAAATATCACAGGCTCTAGGGAAGGAGCCAGGAAGGGAAGCTTGGCAGCCGGTGTCTCTGGAGCAGCAGCTCCTTCTTGAGGTAAAAACGTATTCATTCATTCATTCGACAGATATTTATTAAGCTCAGACTTGTCCATGTGCCGGGCACTGTGCTTGTCTCTGGATATCCAGGGGCAAAAAAAGACTAACGCAGATTATGCCCATGGTGTAGACCCACCAGTGAGAAGGCCCCCAGGCTTCAAGACACATATCTATGAACCAGCTTGATAGCCAGTAGGAAAGCCTCCAGTCTCAGTAGACAGAAAGAAGAGATTTGGGGTGAGAAGTACATAAATGAGAGTGACCCTCATTTATGAATCCACTAAGCATACATGATGGAGACCAGAGACAGCATGGCTCAGAGCAGGGAGCACAGCCCCAAGAGTAAGAAGACCTGACTTCTGAGGACTTCTTCAGCCCTATCACTCTGACTCTGTGACTTGCCCTTTCCTTTTGGCACTTCCCTTACCACTGTCCAGGAAAAAATAAATAAATAACTCACTCGGGTTGAGCACTCGCTATGTGTCAGCATCTGAGCAAATGTGTTATCTCATGACGTCATCACCACCAACCTGGAGGGATCCTTCTCTTCCTTCTTGGTCCTACACAAATGAGGCCTCGGATGAAGTAGTTTGCCCCAGACCTCCCAGTGAGAATGGGAACATTGGAGGGCTGCTACTTATATAAAAGAAACAAGAGTCTGTTCTGTATCTTTGACATTCCGTACCTGAAATCTACCTATCTCTCCATTCCAATTTCCTTTTCTTTTCTTTCTTTCCTTCTTTTTTTTTGTAAACAAAATAATTTTTTTCTTTCATAATAAGGATTTTATTTTATTTATTTTTGTAAGACTTTTAATGTAATATCAGATAATGATATTTTGACCTATGCACCATGCAGCTCCAATACAGGCTAAAACTTGATAAGCTTCCAAACATCTTGGAATATAGTTAATTGTAGCTCTAATTGTAGCTACAGTGCTTGGGAACTCTCAAACATCTGTGTATCACCATTCCCATTTCTCCCTTCCTTTCTCTGCATTCATTCATTGAGATAGAGCATGAAAAGCCCCTAAAGTGTGGTCCATGGGAGACACTCGGCACGTTACCCCAGAGAGGGCATCCACACGCATGTCTCCAGATGGTGAACACCAAGACTGGGCTGCCAGCACAGGCCAAATGCTGGACTCACACTTCTTCATTTGGGTTTCCCAGGCATCAATAAGTGGGGTGCATCTGGCCCCACTTACAGATGACGCTCAGGCTCACAAACAGGAAGCTACTTCCCAAAGGTCTCCTGGTTCACACGGGACAGAGTGGTGGTCCCAGTCTGGGCTTTCCTGACTCCAAAGTCCTGTTGTCTCTACCACGCTTTTGAGGGAAAAGGTCTGGGGAGAGACCAGACTAGTGAAAAGGGAAATGAGAGTTCAGGTGGCTGGCAGACATGTTTTGGAGAAAGGCCTCTCCAACTTGTGAGTTCATGAAGGGAAAAGATTTTTCAACTCCTACCCTGAGCATTCCAAAGTTTAGGATTCCAGCAATGAACACCCCAGCTGCCTTAATGAAATCTGACTACAGATACAAATAAAACTCCGCCCCCACCCCGCAGACATCCCTGACCAAATCATGTATGGGTGACAACTGAAAATAACAGCTAACATTTATTGGGTGTCAAGGGCTGCTCTACTTACTTTACTTGGATCGATTTTACCCTCATAATAACCCCATAGGTTAAACACCCTTGTTTTACAAATGAGGAAACTGAAGCACAGAGATTAACATAACTTGTCCATAACTGCATGGTGAGATGGTGGCATGGCAGTATCTGAATTCTGGTGCTTGGGGCTGGAGCCCAAAGCCTTCACTTCCAGGAAATATTACTTTCTCAAGTGCATGGCAATAGGGAATTAATTGAGTAAACAAGGAGACATCCACCCAACGGAATATTGCACAGCCATCAAAAATAAAGCTGATAACATACAGCTGTCAACAGAAAAAAATGCAGGATGAAGAAGTCAGACACAAAATTATACATTGTATTATTTCAACAGTATTTAAATCTGCCAAGGAAAGATTGGAGGAGAATATTCCAAAATCAGTTCAGCTATCTATCTCTCCGTCCATCCTGCCATCCACCCATCCATCCACACACCCATCCACCCATGTATCCATCCATATATACTTGGCTCCATCCATCTATCCATCCATCCACACACCCATCCATCCACCCATCCATATATCCATTGATCCATCCATCCATCCATCCATGTATACATAAATATATTCATCCACTCACCCACCATTCACCCATCCATTCATTCAATGAGTACCTATTGGTCCCTCTTTATATCTAGCATCCCTGAGATGACCATTGGGATTATAGAATTAATGAACCACATAAGAGTATTCCCTGACCACCTGGAGCAATCTGCCTAGTCAGGGTGACAGCGATCCAACAAATAATGTCACGTACAGGCAGCTAATGCTGATTGTGACATGTGTGATGCAGGACACCGGCAATGGCATCAAGTGTCAAGGATACAATCCTAAATTGGAGTGAGGAGGAGGACAGGAGGACTTCCAGGAGGAAGTGGTGTTTCGGCTATACCCTGAAAGGAGAGTTGGAGTCACTCAAGGAAGAAGAGAGGAAAACACTCTAGCCAGAGAGACCAGCAGTTTTCAAAGGTCCCAGGAGGGGAGAATTTGAGCTCATTCCAGGGACAAAGGGAAAGCCAACACTGCAGGAATGGGTAAGCAAGAGGTGGGGAAGGGATCATTTTGCCTGGGGTCTGAGATTAATGGTGATTCTTTCTTCCTGTCTTTGCAATGAGCATGAATTTCTTTAGTAATAAGGACAAAGGCTTGAAGGGGGTTAAAATAAAAAGAATGAAGCTTCCTGAGAAAAACAGAAAACCCAAGAAGAGGTCATCATTATGGAAAAGAGACTGAGGCCAGAAACAGACCTGGGGCTGAAAAGGGAGGCAGACCTAGCCCCGATGGACTCCACACTCTAGCCTTCCTTCCTTGCAGGGCCCTCCTCTGGGGGCTTTGAGCAGGGAGAACAGGGAGGGGGGAGAGTTGGAAGAATCTGGCATGTGGAATAGATATTAATGTCACAGGAGGAGGAACTGGGGGGAGGGCAGACTATTAAAATTCTGTAGTCCTGAAAAATACATAAGTCTAAAATAAGACTAATGAGACATTTACTGGTGTGGTTGCCTTGCATTAATGACCCTGCTGAGGATAGGATCGCAGAAGGCTTTCAATGTAATTACCAGGCTAATGATTAGCTGTGACATCACTGGAGACTAGAACGCAGACCTTGTTTTGGATTGCTTTCAAAGTCAGGGCGCCACTGACCACCTCGCCCCCTCAGCAATCTTGGTTGCCTACACCCTATCCCCTGTACCCTCCTCCCATTGCTGCAGCCTGTGGCTTCCAGCCAACACCTCCCCAAAGCTCCCTGCTCACCCCCCATGCTTACATTCCTGGACATGCTAAGAAGGCTTCTGGGACCATGAACTTCAAGCAGAAATTTGTCAGCACCAGTGGGGGCTGGGGTTTGAGTGCCTAGAAAAATAAGAGCTACGGGTATGTCCAGAAAGAATCTTTAATGAATAAGTGATGCATTAACTGATGAAGCTTTCAAAACCCTTCTGCCCCGTGAGACCCAAGCAAGACACAGCAGGCAGCATATAATGCTTTATCTCGGAGAATCATTGGCTCTGAGCTCATCCGGCCCACCCACTCGAACAGATGGGGAATGCTGAGGACCAGAGAGGAGAACTGGTTTCCTGAACATCACCCAGCAAGCCTTATATTCTCCATGTGGGTTATAGGAAAATAAAAGTGGAGAAATGACAATCTTACCCAGCCTTCCCTCTCCTGGAATCCACAGCTCTCTAAACTCTTAATTGCATGCCCTGTCGTCAAAACTCAGAAGGAGTTCTATCTTGCTGTTGACCTTTGATTGGGACTTTGATTAGGACTCACGCCTTCCAGTGTGGGATTAGGGAAAACAGCCCAGACAAGATCTGCTGATGCTAGCTGTAATACAGCTGAAAGACTTGGGTCTTTCTTTTATAGGTGCTGTGGTATCAAGGAAGCAGTTCAGTGTAGAGATATGGCTCCTAGTCTTCAGACTACCTACAACACTAGAGACACATAGATCTTCAAAGAGGATAACATATCTTCTTTATAAAGAATCTATGGAGATTTAGGCTATAAGAAAGACCCACCAGGATGGAGGAGTAATCCTAGAGGAAGGAGAAGCTGGTCCAGAGCAATGTAAGGAACATTTTGGATTAAGTGGTTCAGAACCCAAACTCTAAAGAATAGGATAATTTTGGAGCTCTTCTTTTGCATGAGTTCAGCAAAGGGCCATAGATAGTGCCTTAAAAGAGTCAGTGACCTAGACAGTAAATTTCCAATGAAACAGTTACTGGAGCACAAGGGACTAGAGCATTGGGGGGTTGGGGGGGTATCAGAATGTAGGGAAGCAGTAAATGGGGAAGTTGGGCACACCCAGAGAGGAATTTATTCAGAGAAACCCTGCAGCAACACTAAAAATATCCCCAGATAATGGCGTGTATAATATGTATGTATTTAATTTATCAGTTGCCAGAGCTTACATTCTAGGATCTGCCCCCCTCTTAGTACCCTGCCATTAGTGCACATCGCTTGCACACCTGGAAGAGCATAACTGTGGGAAGTAGGGTCATCTAGAAGAATGGACAGAGGAAACAGGATTGGACAGATCCCTCCTCTCACTAATTCACACAGGAAAGAACTGCAGCCTTGGCTGGGACATAACTGGGCCAAGTTCACATACATTCAGCCCTGCTATGCCACATTGGAATCCTCCCTTCTTGTGTCTCAATTTTTACAGTTTCAAGATGGTGAGCATGACCAATGCTCCAGCTCAGAAGGTAAACTAGAAAGGAGGGGATGTCTTAAGCAGTCATTACAATAGCACAGTCAACTGCTCTGTTTGGGGAACAGACAATTGTAAAGGAGAGCTGGTTTTCCTTGAGAACTGAATGTGTCAGAACTCAGCAGAGAGACAGCTGTGAGGTCATTGTAGGCGCCAGGAAGAGAATACACCGCACCCCAACATACACCCTCATATACCCAGGCTTGCAGATATAGAGGGTGGCCCTATTCCTTTGGAGTCTAGGTCAGATCTAGGTTTGCCCTTGTTGAAAAATGCCAGTCATCTCTGGTGGCACAATCTGCCTCCACCACCCACCAGATCTGCTGCCTCCCAGATCTAGCTCACCCTTCAAGATGATCTCAGAATGTAAAAGTCAGAGACATTTCCAGCATTCAAGTCTTGATTCTGTCCCTTTCCAGCCAGGGAGTCTTTGGAAGAGTGAGTTAAGTCCTCATAGTGCCTTAGGTCTGGATGTTTGAACTCCTGGGTCTCACTTATCTCATCCTGCAAATGGTCATAACAACTATTTTAGATGCTGGAGGCAGAAGCTCTACTAGATGAAACTGGAGGTCTCAGGATCTGGGACTTCTTTTCTCAATTTGTCTCACCTTTGAGGCTCTGCTCCTCAGATAACTGGACATGTTGTCTCAAAGACAATAAAATCATAGGAAAATTATGTAAAACTTTGATTACAAACAGTCTGAGTCTTACCCCCTTACAAGCTGTGATATCTTGGATATCTTTCTTCATCTTCACACTTCATGTCTCCAACTATGGATTAGATGCAATAAAGATACTGTCCTGAAATGTGCTCCCTAAAAGGAGAAACTAAGACTGGGACTGAGGCCAGGATGGGGCAATCCACATGCCCAGAGTGTGAAATGTAAAGAAACTCTCATCCTCGTACTCATACAAGCACAAAGCCAGCCTTTGAGAGTGAGGGCCTCCTTGAATTTTATGAGCTAAGTGCCATGCTTGCCTCACTCTGGTCCCATCCCTGAGGACTTGTGCAAGAAATTGATGAGGACTCTTGCACAAGAAATTGATTGTGGGAGAGCTCCAGAGAAAAGTTAGTAAGGTTGGGAGAAGCTGGACAACAATGAAGAAGAAGCCAAGCAGAGATGTGGTGTCTGGTGAGGTCCAGTTTCTGCCTAATCCCACAGGGAGCTCTAGAGCATCAGTGGTGCCAAAATGTGGTCCTACAGGAAAACAAGGGAGCTCTTGTAAGAGTTAGCCATTGACTACAGACTGCTACTGGGTGTGCATAACAGTCCAGACATTTCTGAACAAGGTGGCTCTAGAGCAAGTCTCCAGAAGGGGAGAAAGTTTGAGCCATCAGCCACCAGCAGTCATAGAAGCTGGGGACTGGGTGTACAGGCCAGGTATACAGGACCTCCAATGTCTACTATAGGTAACTACACCATAGGTAGGTGGCTCTGAGGTTTTAAGAAGGAGATGTTTATGACTCATCTTGTTTTGATAGCACATAGAAGGTTCTCAACAAAGCGTAACTACTACTACTCTGGACAAAACTCTAAGCTCCAGCAGAGCAAACTCCATATCCACCTTCTTCTCTGTTCTATTCCCCATGCCTAGTTCAGGGTTAGGCTCATGGAAGTTGCCTAGTTATTTGCCAGATAAAAGCATTGTTGCTACTAGTCTCCATGATTACCATTATTCTGGTTGATTCTGAGCCTGCAAAGATACGGCAACTAGATTGGATTGCTCTTTCCAAACGAGCTGGCCTGATAATTCCAGGGGAGAAGATCTTGGATTTTATTTGGCTTTTGTTATTTTCCTCTTGACTTTCCAGTGGATTTAATACTCAAGGAAGATTTTCAGCCTCCCACACCCTAAAGGAAGTAGCCCACTCTGGCAACTTCTCTGCTCTGTCTGGCTCTCTGCAGACCCTTGGCATATTCAGACCTCTCTGCAGGCCTTTGGCCATCCCCAAACCAAACTTCTAGGCAGGTCATGGGGGAACAGGGACTCTTGCTCCAGGACACAGCCATCCATAGCTCCCAAATTCTGATCAGAGCCTCCTGACCTTTGTCAAATCCCTACCAAAGTACATCCAGGGATGGAAGTTCTCTTTTCACATCCTGGAGTCCAAACTTTCTTTTTTTAGAAACAAGTCTACAACACTGGGCTAGGAAATATGTACGAACCACTTACTATCTTTGGGATACAACAGGCACCGTGTGCCATTCTTTTGCTGTGTGACTTCAGACAAATCACTTCACCTCTATGAGCTGCATTTTCTCACCCAAATAATGAGGATTATTAATTATCTCACCAGGTTGCAGTGAAGATTGGATGTGAGACTTTGGGAAAGAGAATTTGATCAGCAACTCCTTTGCTTTAGAAATGTCAGTGGCTCTCTATTGCTCTATGATGAAGTTCTATCATTTACAATGCCCACAAGGTCAAGCCAGGTTTGTCTTCTGGCTGCATCTCAAGTCTGTCTGAGCCCTGACTCTCCATGCCCTAGACACCCTAGCTTCATTTCTTTCATTTCATTTCTTTCATTTACAAGTTCCAAACATCCTACCGTCTCAGGGCCTCCATATATGTTTGTCATCTGCCCTCTATCATCTGTTAAATACCTGCACACTCAACCAAATTAACCCTAATTCATCTTTCAGCTCTCATTCCAAATGTCACCTCTTCCAGGCAGTCCTCCATGACCTCTGCCCAAGCATTAGAGGTCTTCACCACTGCTTCATGTACTTTTTATGTAATTGGTATGATGGCCTGTTTGGTTCTGTCTGCTCTACCAGACTGTGAGGTCCATGAGGGCAGAACTGTGTCTGGATGTGTGTCAGCCCTGTACCCCCCAGTGACTGGCACTGAGTAGGTGCTCAACAAATACATGTTGAATGAATTATTGGTACCTCCACAGATTACCTAAAGTAGATGTCCTAGGCACCCTTTCTTAGAGCCTTATTTGGTGGGTTCTAGTGATTTTAATTGCAAACAGATGTTGCCCCACCACCACCATCTCCCTTCACCCCGCCTTTAGCTGCCTGCCTGCTTGGATGCTATATATTTTCAAGGCATTACCCTGTGTGATGTGCATTCACGCCATCCCCGGCAGTTCAATCTTCCCCTCCCCAGCGTCCATTGGCATAATCAACCGGGGGCCTGCCCAGAACCTGCCAAGCTTGTATTAATGTTGGCTCATGAAGAGATTTATTCCTTCCCAGCATAGCTCAGGCTAGTCCCGGCTCAACTAAGACTCCCCACACCCTCTGCCCCTTACCACACATGCACATGAGCTCAGCGTTGAGCTAGTTCTGATTAGCTTTCGGGAGGGGAAGCTCCTTGGCCTTTGCCAAATAGACAATTAACCCCGAGAGTTTCAGAACCTCTGCATGATTGGGACTGAAAACCTGTTTCCCACTCTGCCAAGGGCCGCCAACACATTGAGAATATGGCCTCAGTTGGAGGTTTAAATGCAAACCTTAGGGTCAGACAGTTGTGTGATTTGAGTGGATAATTTATCTTTCTGGTTGTCAGTTTACTCATTCATAAAAAGGGGATAATATTAGGTGAAATATGTCATAAAGTTGCAATCTCATTAAATGTATAATTCAGAAAGAGAGAACAAAACAGTCCCTGCCCATACAGGTGGGAGCAACGTAGGACTGTCTATTCTCACTTTAGTTCAAGATGGAATTCATATGCAGTCTCTGGACAACACTTACCCCATCTCCAATAACATATACTCAGCAGGTAGAAAGACAAAAACATCTGCCCCAGATTCATGCTGCAGCTCTGCTTACCTGATTCTGTCCTTATCACATATTCCTGAACTCTGTTCATGCCAAACTTTTCACTGACTGCAAGACACACCACTTTTGCAACATGCTCCTCCCTGTGCCTAGATTTCCCTTCCACCTAATCTCTGCCTTGGAAAACCTATATTCATCCTTCAAAGCCCATATCTAAAACTTCCAAGTGTTTGTAGTTCCCCCTGCTCCCTTTTCTTCTCCCTCAGCCCCAAGCAGAGATCATTTCCTGTGTCCCCGAAGAATCTCATAAAAAGTTTTATTTTAGCACTTTTCACAGTGCACCACCATGACTTGGATCCTCCATGAAATGGTGAGACCTCTGAGGATAAGGACCCTGTATATATTCAATTACCAAATGTCTAGCCCAGTGCCCAACACATAAGAGAAACTTATTCCATGTTTGTATTAACTTTGTGTCTCCAGAGCTTAACAGCAAAACTGGGGCATACCAGTTACCTAATGAATGTTTATAGAATTAATTCTACATTTAACATTTAGCTTAACCACTATATATGACAAACCCCATTATTTCTGCAGCTCAAGAAGTGTAGGTGTATCTTGCTCAGCTGATGATACAGTGGTTCAGTTCAATAGAGAACTGGGGGTTGGGGAGGGACTAGGCTTCACTTGTTCATTCAGGGACCCAGTATACCAATGACTTTTCCAATTTCAACAACTGGCCTTCTAGGATCACCCTGGGTGTTGGTACCCACCTGACAGGTTGGGGAAAGATTATGGAAGATAACAGGTAGGAAGATCTTATGAGCCAGACCCAAATCACTTCATCTCACATTCTGCTGGCTAGAATTCAGTCAAATTAGATTCAAAGGAGGCCGGAAAATGCAACCTAACTGTATGCTCGGGAAGAAGAGGAAACGGATTTGAGAAGCAGCTTATCCATCCTGCAAACTAGTTAACCATCAATAAGTATTTGAATAGATAACCAGTAAGTTTTTCTCTGTCTGGATTCCAGCACAATGTCTACATGTAGCATATGCTTATTAAACAGTTGAAATAATTCATTCTGTATTCTCAAAGATTTACATAGTGTCTCGTTTGGGGACAGTACTCAAAATTGGAAGGAAGGAAGGAGGGAAGGAAGGAAAGAAGGGAGGGAGGGAGGAAGAGGAGAAAGGAGGTAAATTTTCTATAATCCAAGATGCTAATATAAATATTGACATATATTAAGAGTTTGGGGAATTGTTAACTCCATAAACTCAGGCAGTGGACAATTCCTACAGATTCTTGCCTTGCTGACCTTTAGATCCTGAAGACCAAGACCTATGGGATCTGTCCTTGGTCCTGCTCTTTTTGTCTGCCCCTGTCCCATGGCTCATTACACCCTACACCGTGACCTGGCCAACTTCCAACTTCCCAGCAGGAGTGAGGTTACCTCCATGTTTCCCAGGTGTTGTATGTTCTATAGCCCTGAGCAGGAGCAGTGGAAGGAAGGGGGTGGGGAGACAAAGCAGGGTTTTCGATTCAAGGTCTGCTCCCTGCTTGAGTGATCAACATCATTTCCATACTATAATTACATTGCCCAATCCTCTCCTGATTTTACTGCTATCTTGTAAGCCGTCCCGGTTGTGAGTAATTTAAAGCTATATGAGATGTCAGACTCCGTGAAACAATCACCCCTCAAAGAAATATGGCCCTAGATCATAATTGATAAGTCCCATTAGGCAATGGGGCCTCTTATTTCCTATTTGGTCTCTTCTGAAATGGCCTTGTTGATTCACCTAATGTAGACTGTGTCCCCAGCATTGCTGAGGGAGAAAGATTCATCCAGCTTTGGGGGATGAGATTTCAGAGGTCCCAAGCCAGGGCGTGGGAGGAGGGTGAGGCTGAAATGGAGGAGGGGTGGGGCTCCAGGCTAGCCCAGATGTACTCTGGCTAGTTTCCCTCTTTGGTCTGCCTGGTTTGTCTGGTGCAGAGAATGCCTACAAAGATAGCTTGATACTAATGGGATTCAGAAAAAGAGTAACAGGATCTACTCTTGTAAAGCTTGATTAGGATAAAAGGAAGAGGGGAAGTGTCTGACACTGAGCCCAGAAGTGTTCCCAAAGCATGACCCAGAACCCTGCAGGTGGTCCAGAAGGTGCACCCATTTTGCAAAGGCAGCCCTGACCTCCAGTCTTGCTGACCCCTTTCCTCAGCCTCTCTCTCCTAGGTCTGGGACTTCAGCTGAGCTGATGTGTTGAAATAATTTTGGCTATCTAATTCTCTTCCAAAATTTAGGGCTGATTTGATCAAACATCTTCCTCCATATTCCATTCTGCCTTTCCTATATCCAGAACTCAGATAGAAGGCTTGCTCTGTCAAACAGAAAAGCAGGCTACAGGGAAAGGGATAGTAACTGAATTGGAACAAGCACTGAGATTCTAGGCCTTATCCTGTTGCCACTTCACTGAGCTGCTTTGAGAAAGTCTTCTTTCCTCTCTGGAGCTCAAGCTCTCCATCTTAAAATAAAGGGGCTACTCTAGAATATTTTTGAATTAGCTGCCAACATTTTAAAAATCAGGAGATTGCACATAAACAAGGTTTATAGCTCCTCTTATATATTCCAATTGTCAACACTGTTCTTACTTTCACACATAGCCTCAAACATTTGGAACTCAGGGGCAGCTGTCCTGTTTGGAGGGGATAGGTGCCATTTGGTTAATCACAATCCCCACCACTCCCTATTGTATTACAACTTATTTCTTTTATTTATATTATCAACAGAACTTTGTAGGCTTATGTGTTTATGATTTCTGGATGTCTGTCCCCCCCAGCCCCAGCTTCATAAGTTCACAACAAACTCATTCTCAGACAGAAATAAATGGCTGATAACCATCCCTTTGGACTACTTCTCCCCAACACTAATTAACACGGAGTGGTGGGATTCAGCACCATGGACAGATCACTGTCCCAGGTAGTGGAAGCTGGAAAATCCTCCCAGGCCCTACAACCTCCCCTCTCCTGGGCAAGCCACTCATTTGCCTGTGGTCCAGGATACACTGATATCTAGTACCCTGGAAACCCATCTTGTTATTACCACCCAAACCTCCAGTCTCCACTGCTTCTGTTCTCTGCCTGATTGATTTGTTTGTAATTCTGTCATTCCTCGTGATCGGTCCAGGAGGGTGGGGGGTTGAGAGTGGGGAGGGTAATTCTTCTCTGGCAAGACATGTCAAAACGGCCCGTCTATCTTTTGGGTGCAACTGCTGTTTGCCAAACGCCATCGTCCATGTTGCTGTAAAGGATGACGGATCTGATATCATATATTACCGTTGTGCACTTTCGTTTTTGATATCTGTTTTTCCTTCCAAAATTTGCTGAGTGATTGAGAGGCTGTGGTTGCTTTTTTGAGATGCATCATAAGGCCTCCTTCATGAACAACTTGGCCAGGCAACGTGGATCACAGGAGATAAGGGAAAATTGTCAAGTGCCTCCAAGCTGTTTCTCACTGGCGTCTCTTTGTGAGTTCCCCCCCATGGCATCTCTATGGGAGTCCATGGCTGTC
The DNA here is from genome assembly GCA_004024625.1 of Mellivora capensis. NCBI lineage: Eukaryota > Metazoa > Chordata > Mammalia > Carnivora > Mustelidae > Mellivora > Mellivora capensis. Next base: position 170,833 of record PISX010000010.1, on the reverse strand, counting down.
AAGAGGAGATTGTTTGGTGGAAGCTGGTTTAAATTCCTTATAATGACTTGGCACAGTACTCAAAACCCACCACAACTTGGAGTCCACTGGCTGCCCACTCCATGCCAAGCACTGTGCTAGGAACTGGAACACAGGAATGAAAAAGGCAATGTCTCTGGTGTCAAGGAGCACATATCTCAGTGGGCAAGACAGACAATTGAAAGAAATGTATAAAATAACATGTAGCGATAGGCACTGGGGACAAAAATTAATCTGACAAAAGAAGGATGAGGACAGTGGTTATTTTCGGTTAGAATAGTCAGGCAAAGCCTCTCCAGGAAATTGTCACTGGGCAGAGATGAAGTGGTAAAGTGGTGGCACAGGGCAAGCATGTCCCTTGGGAAAGTGTTTTCCAGGTGGAGGAAAGAGCAAGAGTCAAGCTCTGGCAGGTACAACATGTTTGGCACATTTGAAGACTAGAGAGGTTTTTGGAGTTGGAGTGGCAAGAGAAGATTGTGGAGGCTGTCCTCATCTCCTGCTGCTCCCCCTCCAACCCCAGCCTTAAGTTCTCACTTGGGGCTCTGTATCTATCAGGGGTCTCCAGAGAAACAAGACTAATCTCTACATGTAGATCTAGACATCGCAAGAGATTTATCTCAAGGTCTTGGCCCATGCAATTGTGGGGGCTGATAAGTCCAAAATCTTTAGGACAATTTGTCAGTCTAGAAGCAGAACCTGATGTTCTAGTCTTGAAGCAGGACTTCTTCCTCAGAAAAATCTTAGTTCTGCTGAAAGACTTTCAACTGGTTGGGTGGGGCCCACCCAGTTTATCAAGGATAATTTCCTTTATCTAAAATCAACTGCAGGTAGATGTCAGCCACAACTACAAAATACCTTCACAGCAACATCTCAGTGTTTGATATAATAACCAAGTGCCAGAAGCTACCCAAGTTGACCCATACAACTCACTGTCACAGGCCCTTTGAGCCCCCCACACCATCTCCCACCCTGTGCTTCTGCTCATGGCACTGCTCTGCCTATGCCTCCAAGCTCATCTCTTACCAAGATGGCCAGCATGGTGTTCATCCCTACTAAAGGGATGTTATTGTTATTATTATTTTCAGCCATCTTAAATATGTTTAGAGGAACTAAAGAATACATTAACAGTGAAAGCTATACTTTTAATATCCGTATCTGGGATTTATGATGTTCAGATTCTAGAGAGGGGAGTTTGGCATTGGTGGCCAAGTCCTGGTCCCTTAGGAAGTGAGAAAGGACAGGTAGTGGATGGATGTCTTTAATTCTGGCTCAGATACAGCAATATTGGCCCCTTAGACCCATTCATACATAATTGCTAACATGGTTTACCAAGTTCTCGACTTTACAGTCCCTGGGGATGGGGAGACCCAGTAATCCCTTACATTTGTGAAGTATTAGCCACCAAGAATTTCCTGCCCATGAGCTCATCTGAGTCTCACAAACCTCTCAGTCGACAAGGAAAGTGAGACCCAGAGAATGGAAGGGACTTCCCCAAGGACACACAGCAATGAGCTGAGTCAGACTTAGGACTCCTGTTCATGTCCCCCAATTCTTCTGCCCTGTCTTCCACCTCAGGGAACCAGGTTCCTTCTAGGACATAGCACAGGAAGGCTTGTCCCATCTTTTTCAAGGCTTTCAGGGCTGATAGATGGAGGACTGGTTTGTGACCCTCTGAATCGTCTTCTTCTTCCCTGAGTTTTTACACACGAGCAAATGTGCCAGACTGAGTCTGACCCTGAAAGAGCTGTGACATTATCTTTAAGGATATGTCATCCACGAAAGTATCCCCACACCCCCATCTTCAGTCTAGCCCCATATAGAGTGAAAGAATGCCAAACCCTGTCTACACAGCTTCCTGAAGTCTGTCCATATTGGACCCTCCCCATCCCCTACCAGCCCCACTTCCCCAGCTCTCCCTCACCCCACCACCTGCAACCAGGCACTTGTTGGATGAATATTCCTGATACCCCCTCTGGTCTTGGCAGCCCTTGCTCAAAATTTCAGCCCCCCGTGGACTTGAGATAGTCCAAACTCTACAGCATGGTGTTAGAAAGCCCTCATGATAAGCTGTCAACAACCCTTCTAGTCTTACCCCCATCCCCAGACTCCTACACCTTCTGAGAGTCAAGCACACCAGCGGATGGTGCTTTTTTCCTCCAAGGCTCTGACCTTCCCACCTCCCACCTCTGCTCAAAACCCTCCTTGCTCTGGAAAAGCCTGCTTTCTGCATCCTAATGAGCTTAAAAAAATTCTATCCTGCTATAAAAAAAAATTAAACGCACTACATTAAAAGTAAGAACATCTGTCCATCAAATGTGACCATTAAGAGAAGGAAAGGCAAATCACCCCAGAGTGGGAGAGATCCTCTCAATAGTATATTGAATCAAGAACTCATATCCAGAATATATTTTTTTAAAAAACCACCTTCTAACCAATAAGAAAAAGGTAGATATCCCAGTGGGTGTGGAGGGAAGCACCTCACCACAAAAGGATGAACAAATAGCCAATAAACACACAAAAATGTGCTCAGTCACATCAGCCATTGAGGCAATGCAGATTAAAACCTCAATGGAATACCATCCCACCCCCCACAAGAATGAACATGAAGTAAAGTAAAATGAAAATGGCAGAAAACCCGGAGTGTTAATAAGACTACGTTGCTCAAACACTCACACGCTTCTGGTGGGAGTGTTAATTGGTACGACCATTTTGGAAGGCTGTCTGGCTGTGTCTGCAGAAGCTCAACATATACCCTCCCCTTGACCCATCAAGTTTACTCCCAGATCATTCCCAACAGAGATGCGTGCATATGTTCACCCAAAGATATGTACCAGAATGTCATAGCAGCACCACCTGGGATGGCCAAAAATGGAAACAACTCAAGGCTCCAGCAATAGCAGAACAGGCCAAAGGGAAAAAAAAAATCGTGGCGTATTCACACATTGGGATTCTGCACAGTAGTGGGAATAAATGAGATACGCTTACACACAACACGGATGGGTCTGACAAACATAATCTAAAGCAAGAGAAGCCAGCCACAAAGGAGGGCATACTGTACATAAAAACAGGCACAATTAACCTATGCTGCTGGAAGTCAGGTTGGGGGTTCCCTGGGAGAGGCTGGAAGGGGTCTCAAGAGACTTCTTGGGGGGCTGGCCATATTCTGTTTCTTGATCAGGATGGTGGTTACACAGGGGCATTCATCTGGTGAGAATTTATCAAGCTGTATGTTTGTCTGAAGTATTTATGCTACTAAAACAAAGAGTCCAAAGAAATTCCACCTACCTTTTCAATCCAGGGCTTGTCCTTCCCTGACCAGACAAGTTTGTTCCCTCATTTCTATTTTATTTAGCCCTTTCTATACCCACCTGGGGCCATCAGGCTGTGTCCAGTTGGGTCTGTCTCTCCTGCCAATCTGTGTACCCCCTGAGGGTAGATGTTGGATCTGGTAGACTACATGATCTCCCCCTCCATCTGACCCATGCCACCACATAGTAGGTGCTCAAGAAAGTACATGCTGAATTGAACAGGGAGAGAGGGAGGGAGAGAGGGAGGGAAGGAGGAGGGAGTGGCAGAGGGATGAAGAAAAGGAATTTTCCCCTAGCTGGGAAAGAGAACGTCACGGATAAGCCCATAGTGCAGTGCCACCTAAGGGCATACCTGTCCCCATTGCCTGAAGAATCTCTCCTTGATGTCCAATTGGCCTGTCCCCTCTTCACACCACCCAGTTCTCTGCTCAAAGTCACTTTATCATGGAATCCTCACTTGAACAACCATCCTTTATAAAATATCGTGGTCCCCTTCATCCCCCTTGAGGAACCTTCCATCATGTGGGAGCTAAGTACAGGCTCCCTCTTGCAGCTCACAAGGTCTTCAAGGACCTGAGCCCTGCCCACACCTTGCCACACCTCCACCCACCCAGTCTGCACACTCACTCTGCAAAAAGGCACCATACCTCATCATCCCAGTGAGCCTTTGCACACGCTGTTGGCGCCTCCCTGGAATGCCATTCGTCACTCCATCTCCTGTCCATCACTTGACTCATACTTATGCCTTCTTTACAAACAAATTCAAGTATCACTTTATCTTAGAACCTTCCAGATTGTTCCCTGGCTGGATCAGGTGCCCCCCTCTGGGCACCCACATCTCCTTCTGCTTCTATCATCACATCATTGATCCCTCTGGGTTGTAATGAACTTTCCTCCAAATAAACTTCAGGTCCCTCATCAATATAGGACAGTGGTTTATTCACTTCATATGCCTAGGGCTTTGCAGGGTGACTTGTAAGGAGTGGGAATTCTAATAAAATTTGGAAGACAGGAAGGAAGGAAGGAAGGAAGGAAGGAAGGAAGGAAGGAAGGAAGGAAGGGAGGGAGGGAAGGGAGGGAAGGGAAAGGAGGAATGGAAGGGAGGAAGGGAAGGAAGGAGGGGAGGATTAGAATAGACTTTGAACCCACGTCTCACCTCCCATCATGCCATAGCCCCTGAATCTTGGCCATTAGAGAGAAGAATTTAATGAAGTTTCTACTGACATTCTTAACTCTGAGAAATGACAAGCTACCAGCAAGATTGTTTTTTTTTTCCCCCATGTTTCCTCTTCCAGTGCTTTATTTATCTCTGTCTATTTAATGATGATACAATTCACATCCTCCTTTTTTCTTGCCCTTAAACTTCTGAATTTTTAATCAAGCAATGTAAACTTAATTTTTTTGTCTCCCAGATATGAAAGGTCTTAGACCCTGACAGGAAAAGGAGTGATGAATTATGCAGGCAACAAGCGCCCATCTGACTCCTGTGATGTGTTGAGCTATAATTGCACAAACTATTGCGTCCCCAGACCCGAGAAATGTGGTTTTACATTTTCTCAGACATCTTTACAAAAGGGTGACAGTAGACTTCACAAGTAGAGAGAAAGTGGACTGTTTTTCCAGAAACAACACGGGCCGGGACACCCACCTCCTGCTGGTCCTTTGGAGTGCAGACTCGGGTCCCTTGCCCACGTTGGCAGAAGGCACTGGTGTCAGCTCCAGCCTAGAGAGAAGGTTTGGTGCCTTCCCACAATGATGGCCATTTTATCAGCCATGACACTTGGTGACTCAAGGGACTGGAAATGGGATGTGGCAGCTCCTGTCTGAGACTGAGAGAATCGGAGTCCGTGGGCAAAAATGTGGGCATCCCTACATAACATGGGTTCATGTGTTCAGTGCTTTGTTCCACTAATAGTTATTAAATGCTTAGTTTTTTGCCAGTCACTTATCCAGTCATTGGGGATAACTCAATAACCAAGACAGACACAGCCCAGCTTTCATGGGGTGTGTTTTGGTGATGGAGGTAAGAAATAGGATAAGCCAATGGGGTGATTCCAGCCGGAAAGACAAGAGAACAACACAGGATGGTGATGGGGTGTGGGGTAACACTGCTTTAGACAAAAAGAAGGCTTATCTTGGAGGTGATGCTGAGCTGACACCCTTTTGATGGGAGGGGAAAGTGTGTTCCAGGCAGAAGAAACACCAGCACAAAGGTCCTGAAACAGGACGGAGAATGGAGTATTTGCCAGATAGGAAGCTGAGCCAGGTGACTAAAGCATAGCGAGGAAGGGGCCCTTTCTCATCAGTCTTAGCAACAGTGAAGTCCGGCATGTAGACGTCACGCCTTTTTGTCAGTTTTTGAAGAAAGCGTTTTATGTTGCCAGTTGGGAGGCACTGGCTGTCATAGCCAGAAGCAATTTAGAGGTGACTCATTTAAGTAGTGAAACTGACCACACAGAGATTCCATCAACCATCACCATCGTCTCCACGATAATCATTATCTTCATCGTTGCTCTCATCACCATCAACATTATCACCACCATCACCAACATCATCGCGGTTGAGGCCACCAAAAACATGGTCACCATCATCATCATCATCTTCACCATTACCCTTACTCTTGCTAACTGCCAACCCCTCTCTCTCACCTAGTGCAGTGCCTGGGAGAAACCTGGCCATGAACCCCTGTATCCACGCATTCCTTTATCAACGAGTATTTACTGAGAATCTTCAATGTGCCACACACTGGGGCAGGCAGTAGGGACCCAACTATGAACAAAAGGGGGCATAGTCCTTGCCCTCACGGAGCTCACAGGCTAGAGGGAGAACCCAAGAGTAAACAAACAGACAAACAATACCCTAATTACAGGTTGCAGTGTTTTTCAGTTACGGAGGGTGATTAACGGCTGGACTGGGAGGAACTTGTCAGAATGTGTAGTGCCTCAGAGGTGACAGGCACACCGAGTTCTTAAATCAACATTGGCATGTAGTCAGGCTTTCTTGGGGATAAGGCAAAGGCCTGTATTAGAAGCCTTTTTCAGAATGTGGCTCTGGGGGCGCCTGGGTGGCTCAGTTAAGCATCTGCCTTCAGTTCAGGTCATGATCTCAGGATCCTAGAATTGAGCCCCACTTTGGGCTCCCTGCTCAGCAGGGAGTCTGCTCCTCCCTCTCCCTTTGTCTCTCACCCCTGCTCATGCTCTGTCTCTATCCCTGTCTCTCTCCCTCAAATAAATAAAATCTTTAAAAAAAAAAAAAAAAAAAAAGAATGTGGCTCTGGCTTTGGAACCAAATATTCCACACTCACAAAACACAAAATAGAAGAACTCAATTTGTCTAACTGCAGCAGTAGTGGAAGAAGGGAGGGAAAGAAAGAATGGAGTGTATGTTGGATGCTGTGAGTGTGCACCTCCATTTAAAGTGTACCAAGCAGTAGTGAGTCCATTTAACACAGAAGGGAACTGAAGTGCCTGGTGGGGAAGGCACCAGGGTCACACAGTGAGGACAGCCAGAGGAGGGAGCATACTCAAGTCTGCTGACCCAAGCATCCCATATTGTAACCACTGTGCAATTCAGACTCCTTCACCTAAAACCTTCTGCATTTAGGGCCTGGGTGCATTATAAAAGGAAACTTGCATGAAATACACAAGGGTTCCCCTGTCCTGAGGCAGATAGTGGCTTGCAGACTGGAATGCATGATTCCCCAGAGGGATCATGGAGCTGATGGAAGAAAGTCAGTCCTCTCTGAAGACACACCCTCCTAAAATATTAGCCTGTATCCCCATCCTGGGCATACAGATGGCACTGAACAGTTTTCTCGGGTCATCAAGTGCTGTGGGTCTGGTCATCAGCTGCCATTACCACTACCCACCCTCCCCAATACATACCATCTGAAGCCATTGCTAGTCACATCCTGCTAAGAAAAAGGTCCTGCTTACTGGGTGACAGTGAAGATAGGGGACCAGAGCATGGACTTTGGACTCAGATGTGAGCTTCAGTCACATCTCTGAGCCTCAGTTTCTGCATCTGTACAGCAAAAGCAATAGTCACATCTGCCTTATCAGGTGACTGTAAAGAGCCAAGAGATGAAGACAGTCAAGTTGGTGTAGAGCAAATAATAGCATTTTTCAGTGATTACTGTTAACACTACAGCCAAAAGAAATGCACCAACATCTAATCAGAGAATGTGACAGCTCCCTTTTGATAAAGAAATTGTGTCTTCAATTCTCTCTTAAGAATATTCCACAAAGCAGGACTCTTTCCAAGAGGCTCTGAAAGAGAAATCATCTGCCTGAGAATTTTTAGAATAGATGCACCCTCTTAACCCCGCTTTTCTTTTTTTTATCAACTGTTCCTATTCTTCCTGGATCCTACCACCTACACACTGAGGGTGTGATTATTTATTTATTTATTTATTTATCTCTCTGTTGCCATTCCTCTAACATTTACTCTGTATCCGCAGCTTCTAGCACCCTTCCTAAAGAATAGTGATGGAATAAATGGATGAAAATGAAGCTGGGAAGAGTCCTCAGTGAAGAGATGAGGATACCCTTTGTGAGTTCGAGTCTAACTGAAAAGTCACCACCTCTCAGAAGCTTTCCAGGATTTCTCTCCTCTCTTGAATTGTGATTTTTTTCCCATTGAGGTATAATTGACACAGGACATTATATTAGTTTCAGGTGTACAACATAACAATTGAATTCTTGTCTATGTTGAGAAATGATCACCACTATGAGTCTAGGTAATATCTATCATCATACATAGTTACAGAATCTTTTTCCTGTGGTGGGATTTTTAAGATTTATTCTCTTAGCAGTTTTTCAAATGTGCAATACAGCATTGTTAACAATGTCCCTGTGCTGTGTATGACATCCCCAGTTATTTATTTATAATATTTATTTATTTATTTATTTATTATATAATATTATATGTATAATATATAATATATATAATTTATTTATTTATAAATATTTATTTATTTATTTATTCCAGTTATTTATGTATAACTGGAAGTTTGTACCTTTAGACCCCCTTCACTAATTTCCCACATCTCCCACCCTCACCTCTGGCAACCAGTAACCTATTCTAAGAATCTATGAGCTTAGGGTTTTTTTTTAAAGTTTTTATTTATTTATTTATTTGATAGAGAGATCACAGGTAAGCAGAGCATCAGGCAGAGAGAGAGGGGAAACAGCAGGCAGAGAGAGAGGGGAAACAGGCTCCCCGCTGAGCAGAGAGCCTGATGTGGGACTCGATCCCTGGACCCTGGGATCATGACCCGAGCTGAAGGCAGAGGCCTAAACCGCTGAGCCACCCAGATGACCCCCCCTTTTTTTTATGTTGCTTTCAGATTCTCCATATGAGTGAGATCACATGGTATTTATCTTTCTCTGACCGACTTATTTCACTTAATGCCCTCATAGGCCCCACAGATGTTGTTGCAAATGTCAAGATTTCATTCTTTTTTATGACTGAGTAATAATCCAGTGTGTGTGTGTGTGTGTGTGTGTGTGTACACGATGCATTTTCCTTATCATGTATCCATCAGTGGACACTTAGATTGTTTCCATATCTTGACTATTGTACATAATGCTGCAGTGAACATCGGAATTCCTGTATTTTTTCAAATCAGTGTTTTCATTTTCTTTGGATCAATATCCAGAAGTGGAATTTCTGATCACATGTTAGTTCTATTTTTAAATTTCTGAGGAACCTCCATACTGTCTTCCAGAGTGGCTACACCAGTTTGCTATCCCACCCACAATGCACAAGAGTTCCTTTTTCTCCACATCCTCACCAACACTTGTTTCTTGTGTTTTTGATACTAGCCCTTCTGACAGGTATGAGGTGGTATCTCTCCATGGTTTTGATTTGTATCTCCCTGATGATACTGGGCATCTTTCATGTACCTGTGGCCATCTATATGTCTGTTTGGGAAACTATCCATTCAAATCTTCTGCCCATTTTTCAGTCAGATCACTTGTGTTTTCTTCCTGTTGAGTTGTATGAGTTCTTTCTTTATGTTGGATACTGCTTCCTTATCAGATATATTGAAATATTTGCTTCCATTTCCCCTCTATGCAGGGGGCATCAAGGATTATGAATAGAACACAGGGAGATTGTTAAAGACCAGGTGTGATCCTGCTCTGCTACCTTCTAGACTGACATTCCTGAGCCTCAAATTGCTTACCAAGAAATTTGGACCTCTCTCTGACCAGGACTCTATCCAGGACCAAATCTAGTCAACCTCCTCTGAGGGCACTTCTCAATGAGGCCTCATCCTTGGCCTGCTGAGCCCAAGTTTGGCAAAGAATCCCCTCACCCTTGATATCTAATCAACTTCTTAGTAATGTTTCAGCCATTGGTTTCCTTGCACAATCCACTGGCTAAAAATCCGCCTTGCTGGGGAAGGAAGATAAAGACAGAATAAAGCAAGTCTTAGTCACAAGGAAAGATGTGTCAAGCTTTGGAACACCTCTTAGGATGTCCTGCAACCCCACTGTGAGCAGGTCTTGGAAAAACCCACCCACCATCACCCCCTCCATGAGGGCCTGACTGTCATCAGTTGGACTGAATTTGTGAGAAGCATTAACTGTATGCAGAGAAATCCATTTGGTGATCATGGGATTTTTTTTTAAATCATGGGATTTTTTTTATGGCTTCCCCCAGGGCTGAGTCATGGGTAGCTAAGAATCCACAGTACTTTGTAGCATATTGGCAACTTAACTTAAAACTCCAAGGCCTGACTCTTAATTTTGAAACTTTGGGTAAGGAAGTAGCTTTGTGGCCTTCCTTCTTCCTCATTCTCTACTCACCACAGGTGTGACCTTGGACAAACCACTCAACTCTCAGAGCCTCAGTGTCTCCTTCTGTAAATTGGGCATATATAATTGCTACCTCCCAGGGTTGTGAAGATATTACAAGAGAAAAGTCATACCAAAGATGGAGGAGCAGGGGACAGGAAAAGGAAGAGCAAGAGGGGAAGAAGGAAGAAGGGGAAGAGGAGGAGGGAGAAGAAAAGGAGAAAGAAGAGAAGGTGGAAGCACAGGAAAGAGAGGAGGAAGAAGAGGAAGGCAGTAACACCTTTCACAGTGTGTCTGGCACACAGTAGGTGTACAATCAGTTCCCCTCCCCTTTTTAAAAGGTATGACATAATAGAGCAAGCTCTAAGATAGCAGGCTTGGAAGTCTGAGTTCTAGTTTATGAGACATCCCATTTACTCTGATCACAAGTTAGCATTTACTTGCCTTTGTCCCTTAGTTGCTAATGGTCACTGCCCAGAGAAGACACCTGCCAGTCATTCCACTCCCCTTTAACCTCCCCAAGCACTGGTTTGTGCCCTTTTGTGTGATAGGGACAGTTTTGCTTGGTATGGTTATCACAGGATGAGTCCAGTGATGGAGTAGAAGGATACCCAGGCTACAGAAACCAGGGTTTGCATCCCAGGTCTGACACTTAGAAGCCGGGGGACACAGCAAGTCACCATCCCTGGAATTACTGTGGTGAGACACTTGCAGAGACACACTCTTCAGGACCGATGCATCCGCCAACCTCCGGCTGCTGATGGCTCATGGCTGCATCCCTCACTGAGGTGCCCTCCATCATCGGGACCAACCTTGACCAAAGTCACACCTCTGGCCTATATGACCGTGACTGGCTGTGTGGGCACACAAAGGCCCAGCCCTATAGTTCAACTTGGGGCAAGTCTGCAGAGCTTGGCTGCAGAGCTTCCTGTATGACTAGCTGAGGGAGGCCTTAGTAGAAATTGCATCATGGATCAAGGTTTTATCTTTACCAATATTTCCTCCCTTTACCTTTATCTCCCTTTATCTTTACCAATATCCATCCTTCCCTCCCTCCCTCCCTCCCTCCCTCCCTTCTTTCCTTCTAGATGTACCTTTTAAGATCATGCCCCTATAATTCTTCTACGTGCAACTTTCCATCTCAGGATCTGTTTCCTAGCAACCCAATCCAACAGAACCCCTCTGGGGTAATGAGAGCATGCCCTCACTATGACTGTCTCTCAAGCAATGTATCTCATGGTGACATTTTTCAATGTCTCTCCTGCAGTGTGGTTCCTTCTCTTGGATTGAACAAGTTTGATGTGTACATTTCTGTTTAGCTCACCAATATTAAGCTCTGACTGTATGCCAGTCTCTGGGCTGAGACCTGGGATATACAATGGTTCTAACTCTCTGTCTAAAACTCTAGTTCCTCCTGCCATAGAAAGATTGTCCTGGCTCACCAAGATCTTACCCAACTTATTATGATGAGCATTTATTAAGCACCTACTATAGATAGATCCTGTACTGTACTGGAGACTGGAGATATGAAGACAAAGAAAGGACTCCTCCTTACACATCCCATGCTCTAGTAGAGGACCATGACAATACTATGTGATCCATGCTAGACAAGGAAGCTTGTACCAGGTGGGAAGCCCAGACATCCTGGTCTAAGTAGGCCTGGGCTCACATTTATCACATTTCAGCTTCATAACTCTAGGACAAGTTACAAATATTTATTGAGCACCTGCTATGGGTGAAACCCTTCACTAGCACCAGAGGAAAAACAATGGGCAAAATGTGATATGACATGGTTCTTTTCCTCCTAGAGTATACAGTCTAATCCCTAATGCTACTTTCTATAACTTTCTGAAGGAGGCAGCTATTGGCTATGTAGCACCCAGGAGGTGTGGGTTTCCTGTGTGTCCACAGATAACAGCTGGCCAGTAAACCCTTCCTCTAAGGCCCAGCTGGGGAGTCTCTATTCCTAAGTCCAGATTCCTGAACTCAGAGAGGGGGTACAGTGGATTCTCATGAATGCCACTTCTCTCCACAACTGTTTGCGAGGGAGATCTCGTGACCAGAGTCCTCATGTCAGGAGTGGGACGCCTATGTTAGAGTGCTCATTAATTTCTAATTAGTTTCTATTCACTAATTGCTCCACATCAGTGGAAATAAACTCAGGCATTTTTAATGTTTGTCAAAATATGTCTTGCCAAAGAGCTACCACAGAGAAAATTCAAATTCTGGGAGCTCACGGGTATCACTATGAAATTCAGCAGGACCGTTTTCCTGGAGAACAGTGGACCAGGCTGCTGGCAAATGGAGTCGATTCATGAGCGTTGGTTTTTCAAATCAAGTGTGACTAATCCCAGCCCCATCATCACGCCGGTCAGGGAAAGCTACAGAAATGCTGCTCCATTACACTTAGCATGGGATTCATAGGAGCATAAAACTGAAGCCTAATTCAACACTTTTCCTCCTGGTTTTACAGATGGAAACACTGAGGTCCTTCCACCTGCATCACCCAGGGTCAGATACATAAATGGAGAATCTGACAAACCAGGCTTCCAGTACTCCTAAGGTAAGTTTTCTGCAGATGGGGTGACCCTATTGGAAAGCCCAGAGATGTCTAGACATGGAGGACGTTGGAGCAGGAAATCATCTTGACCAGCCCTGTTTTATAGGTGAGAAGACTGAGACCCAGAGAGGGGAAGGAGGATTTCCAAAGTCACACAGCAAAGTCAAAAGCAGAGCCCAGGCCTCCTGACTTCCAGTCCCAAGCTCTATCAACCACAGCCGACTGTCTCTTATTAACTTTTAGTTCTAACCACAGTGCGGTTCCTACACGTCCATTTGAGTAGATCATGACATTTTACCAAAAGGAGTAAAGGAACTCCCAAAAAAAATTGGCCAAGTGATTAAGAGATAAACAAAATATAGGATAGAACAAGATTCTGCCATGAAAGGAGTGCAGCACTGATACGTGCCACCCTATGGATGAACCTCGAAAACAGGCTCAGTGACAGAAGCCAGACACAAAAGTTCACCTCCTGTGTGATCCCACTTATATGAAACATCCAGAAGAGGGAAATCCATGGGGACAGAAGGCAGAGTGTTGGTCGAGAGGGTCTGGGGAGGGTATAATAGAGAATGACAGCTTAATGGGTACGTGATTTCCTTTTGGGGTGATGACAATGTCTTGGGGCTAGAGGCGACAGCTACGCAGCATCATGAATGTGCTAATACTGAACGGTAAACCTTAAAATGATTAACCTTATGTTATGTGGAATTTGGCTACACACACGCACACACAACATGCACGTACCCCAAATGTACTGAGCACCTTGAAGGTCTGCATTCTATGAACATTATCTTGATGGTCTCTTGTGTGATCCAGTGGTATTCATGGTAAAGGTGTCATGATCCTATTTAACAGAGGAGCAAACTGAGACAGGAGAGTTTTAGCAACGGACCCAGGAAGGCTCAGCCATCCAGGGGCAGAGCTGGGATTTGAACTTGTGTCTGACTGCCAAGTGTCTCCTCCCCCGACTGCCTGCCCTTCGGGGCCACACAACCAGAGACAAGCTCTGAAGAGGTGACTGTCCTAATTTTCTGGCAGAGTCTCAAACTCACCTCTTCTGGGTGCAGATGGGAGTCATCAGTTCCTCCTCAGGAAGCCGGTGCCTCTGAGAAGGCAGAACACAGAAAGGATTTGATTGTTACAGGAGGAGGGGAGAGAATGCTGATCCATGAGGCTCACACTTCCCAAGCCAGTTAGCTCCTCCTAGCACTTGACAAAGTGAATAAGGTCAGAAATCTTCAGATCAAACAAAATCCAACAGGTTTCATTCCCGCAGGCCTTTCCAGAGCCTTTACTTTCCCAGTGTGTTCTGTGATTTTTTTTTCCAAGAGTCCTTTACATACTGTACAGCATTTCCCGACTGATGAGACCCCAAGCCCCTCTCTTCCTGTCCCCTGACCAAGGATCCCTGGGCTTACATTGAGTGTCACATGTATGGGAAAACATCCATCTCTGGCTGCCGTGGAGAGGATGAGAAGGGAACCAGAAATCACACATTGCCCGTGATGGAGACAGTCGCAGAGCTCCTAAATCCCAGCTGCCCCTCTGGGTTGTAGTGGCACATTCCCTTTTCCTGTCAGGCTCTCGTGCTTAACCTCATCTGAACTCTGTTTCCAGGAAGAGAGGAAAGGCTGAGTGAGGGAAATGGAGGGTGGAGGGAGGGAGGGAAGGAAATGGAGAGAGGGAGGGAGGGAGGAAAGGAGGATAGGGAGGAAGGGAAAGGATGGAAAGAGGGAGGGGGAGGAAAAAGAAAAAGAGAAGAGGGAAGGAAAAGGATGGAGGGGAGGGGTGGGAAGTAAGGGGGAGAGGAGGAAAGACCAGGAAAAGAAAATGGAAGGGAAGGGATGAAGAGAAACAGATAAGCAGGAAGGAGAAGAACATGAAGAATCCCATGTAAACTTCAAGTTGACAGGGTCCCTCAACCCCAAATCCAGCATCAGCAGCAGAAGGACACACACACACACACAAAACAGAGGCCACTCTGAAGAGGCGGAAGGAGGATGTATTACCACTTAATGAGGTATTACCCAAGATACAGGAAACAATTAGGACAGGTAGCACTGGAGATAAAGCAAACACTTTTTCCATCAAAAAGATATTAAAGCTAATTCAAACAGAGGAGGTGATGAGGAGGTGGGGAGGACATTGGAAGCCCTGGGAGAAGGAAAAAGGGCTTTCTGATGAGCACAGAGAAACGAGAGATTTATCCAAACTCCAGTATGTGTGCAAGGAGGATGGTGTGGGGGTGCTTCAGGGGGCTCCCCAGCTGGGCTTGAATAAACAAGTCGATACCTGCTCTTCCTTCCCATAAGTGAGAGCATGATGGGCAAACTGCTCATCCCCCAGTTGGCAGACTTGAAATGAGTGATCGATAGGGCAATATCATGGAGCTAATTAAATCAAAGCTCCATGGGGCTGACTTCTTTATAGCCCAGAACCAGCGAGAGGCTGATGCTTAGGGCAGGGTGGCACCTGACTGCTCTGACCTCCTGCCCCGAGTCCAATAGTTGAAGTTCTTTGACCTTCCACCATGCCCACTCCTGCACCACCCAACAGAATCTATTCCACTATTTGGAAACACTGAGCACAGTAAGCATAAATAGCCTGACACTGGGTAGCTCTGAGCATCAGACTTGGAGTTTCAGGCTCTTTTGTCTCATTTCATCACGAAGGCAATGCTCTGCAGTAGGTACAATGATTATTGCCTTTACAGATGAAGACACTGAGGACCAGAGAGGTGAAGGAATCAGCTCAAGGTCACACAGCTGGTGAATGTGAGAATACCAATCCACATTTCCCAGAATCCCAGTGAAGATTTCTACACCACTGATTCTGGGAATGTCCAGCCACATCAGCTCTCTGGCAGCTTTAACCCATCGGATATGGGTTAAATAACGTTCATTTATTCATGCATTTTACACATATTTATAACTATGAGCCAGGTGCCAGGCTAAGCAATGGAAACAAAATGGGGAAAAGGCAGACAGGATCCCTGCCCTTAGACTAGCAAGGGATGACAGGGAAAAAAGAGGTAACCAAATAGGAAACAGACACTTGCAAAGTGTAATAAGTCCAGCGTGGAGCAAAGTGGGCTGTGACAGAGAGCTCCTGCCAGGATAGTCAGGGAAGGCTTCTTGGAAGAGGTGGCCCTTGTAGTGAAACCCAAAGGATGAGAAAGAGTCAGCCAGCTAGAAGGTAGAAGAGGCACTAGTGAAGATGGGAATGAGCTTGAAGGTTAGGGGAGTGAAAGGAAGCCTGGAGCTAAGTGATCAGGGTGGGCAGTCATGGGAAATGAAGAGGGAATGGTGGACAGGTCCTTGTTGTACAGGAACACTGGGGTGAGCCTTTGAATGTGTTGGCTCCTAAGTGTGATGGAAAGTCCGCTGACAGAGGAGGAAGGAAGCTCAGACATGGCCAGTGATTTTCTCAGAATAACAATGCAAATCTGTGGCTCCACCAGCCCAGAGCCCGAGTCTGGTGATGCCCAGCCCAAAGCTCTTTCTCTGGCTGCAGGGCTTCTCCTGCCAGATGGTAAGTCACGTCTTTTTCATTTCTCAGCATAACCCCAGGATCTGGAACATGCAAAGCACCCACTGAAGCTTGCTGAGTGAATTAATGACATTAAAGGGAGAACTGGAGACAGACTTGACCCCTATGGAACACCTACTGTGTACAAGACACCCTGATCATTACGATGGGACTGAAGTGATGAAAGATGCCCTTTCTTTATGGGACACTTAGTTTCATCTCTGCCCCCCCATTCCTAACTCTGCATCTACTCCAACCAAGTCTCACCCCTAACTCTCATGTCTGTATGTCATGTATGCATGCCCTCTCTGACTCTGTCTTTGCCCTTGCTAGGTCCCCACATGACTTATCTCCTCTCAGCCTTCTTAGATGCTCAAATCAGTTGAGTCCTCCTCTGTGATGTCCTGCCTGCACCATTTCTCTGAACTCTTTCTCTGTACATACTATTTATCTATAGCTGCCCTTCCCAATAATTTATAAGCCCCTCAAGAGCCCAAGCCATGTTTCCTCTTTTCCTTGCAGGACTGGACCTGGGGGTGTGAATGAATAAATTCTTACTCAAGTGATTCCCATTCTTTGAGACTCTGGCTTCATATCTGAATGGTAAGAAGATGACATTTTAGCAAGAATGGCTGATCTGTGGGATTCCTACCACTGCACCCCCTCCCTGAGACAGAACAGACATTACTAATTGATTACTGGGGTTTTTTCCCCCACTGGGACCAGATACACATTTGGAATGCTTTCTGAATGCAACATTCCAAGCAGTCATTAATAAGAAATGCCAAATTTGTAAGCGAAACAAACCCTATTTGCTACTCCTTGATATAGTAAACTCTAGAGGATCTTAATATCTGAAATGTGAGGACCTACCATGAGCCTGATGCAAAAAATATAAGAATTGGAAACTGGAACTTAATTTATAGATTATGTACCCATGAGTAAACCCCAACTTCCATATGCCTCAGTTTCTGTCAGATGGGGCATATTTTATAAGTTGTGGTCAATCGATTGATCAATCTATCTAGACACATCCATCACTCATTTTTACCTGTTATAAAAAGGAAAATGAGATTACCAGACTTGTTAAAATTGTGTGTAAATATAGGCTTTAAGTGAGGAGGTTTGAGGATTTCCCCTAGTAATCCAGGAACTTAAATCATTGGTTTGGAATATTTTTCTTCAGTCTCTCCAAGACCGATTTTGCCTTCCTTCTGGTTCTTGCCTGTGCTGGACTCCTGTACAGTTGTCCTACTTAGCACTTCCCAGTGAGTCTGTTACCCCCTCCTTCTTTTTCTGGGCAATAGGGTAAGCTCCTAGGAAACATCTAGCAAGCATGGGTTGCTTCAGTTGCCTGGGCATGAACAGACCAGAGGAGCGAACTCTGTGTCCCCCAGACAGCCAGACAGTAAGCCACTCAAAGGAATGGGCTCTGTCTCTTACAGCTCTGTCCCCAGCACCCCACACAGGGCCAGGAGCTTCATGGATTCTTGGTCAGGTCAAGATTAGATGAATAGACTGACAGAGAGAGGAAAGGCACTGACACCATTGAATGCCCAACACCATGCATTCTGCATGCCAAGCCCGTGCACACACATTGCTCTCACTCGGACACAATTATGTTAAAAGAGCAATTAGCAACCTTTTAAACCTGATTGCCAACTCTTCCATTAATCACTTGCAATTATAAACCCCAAATCTTCAAAACAATTGGTCCCAGACGCCCACTAGAGAGAAACGCTAATAACCTTCCTTCTTCATCTGGAAATCTCTGCTCACTTGGAGTCTCTGGGTCGCAGAGGGGTGGAGAGGCCATGAATGGCTGAAAAGCCTGACATGGGAGTGGTGACCCTAGAAAAGGGTATAGAAAAGTCACCCCATGGGGGCCAGAGGACCTCGTGGGAGGCTGCCTCATCTTCCCCTTGCCTGTTTCTCTCCCCCATTCCCACCGCCAACCTGGACCATATATCTCCCTGTGCTTTTTCCAAGCCACTCTAATTCCACATTATGAAGACACTCTCTAATTACTGCAGCTAATTAGCTCCTTGCAGCCACCCCAGTCGAGGTGCACAAGAGACAGAGCAGACTGTAAGGCCTCGGACGTGGCTGGCCGCCTCCAGCCGCCGGGTGGCCACTCTGCCACTGCCGTGCCACCCCTCGCGCTGACCCCCATGTTCCAGGGGAAAGAGGGGAGGAGGGGAGAGGTGGCGGGAGCCTGCTCGGTCAGTCCGAAACCCCTCTCTCTGCTGGTCCCCCGCTGCGGGCGGCAAGCAATTCAGACCAGAGTGCAACAGCTAATTAAATCAATATGAGATAATGAACGGCAATTAGAGGTCCGGCTAGGCACATCTTCTCTTGTAAATACTGTTTCTCTCCCAACGGGGAGCTCTTTTTTAATAATCTGTTTGTGTTTCATTTCCAGGAGCCGTAATTCCCCCAAGAAGCACTTTGGGAAAGTGATTTGTTTGTCTGTATAATCGCCAAAGCATTCTGTTAGGCTTGTTTGTTTTGCTGAGCGCCTGCTACTAGTGGAGAGAAACAATTCGCTTCTCTTCTCTCTTTTTTTTTTTAAATATTATTTCTATTTTCTGCCTAGACATCCTGACATTGGACCAGGCCATGGGGCAGCATTTAACGGTCCAATGAGCTTCTTTCTGTCTCATCCCCTTTCTCCCTCTCCACCATTTTGAGGAATGAGCAAAGCTAGAATCTTAAGGGATCACAGAAGGATTGAAGGAAAGCCTGGCGATTCCCATCCTACAGATGAGAACACTGAGGTCCTGAGTGGCCATAGATGACTGACTCTCCCCCATTCAAATATCTCAAAAATTTCCTTTGTGCCCAGGGAGAGGCTTCGGAGGGCATTATAAGGAGCCCTCTGCCCTCAAGGAGCTTGCAAATTTATCCGGTGTGACAGCCCAAGGCACATATCAATTAGAAAACAATTAAGTGCCTAATTGTGTGGCACCAACAAGCTCAAAGAGTTCAGTGAAGGAAAAGATCCTTTGGGGTAGACAATAGAAGTAGAGGACATTTGTATCTTAACTGTATCTTTAGCCTTCATCAAAACCAGTTTCCTGAGCCCTTAGGACTTCAGTATCTTCATTTGAAATCTCCATGGCCCCTCAAAGTCAAAACGCCCAACATGGAAAGCATCATGCACACCCCCAGTCCCACGTGTTTCCATTCCCATGCTCTCTGCTCAATAAGCAGCCCTCCAGACATCTAGTTTCCCAATCTAGAGAACCTGATTCTTTTTCTATTGCCATCTGTACTCAGTCAGTACATAGGACTTTGTAAATGTCTCCCAATTTTATTCACCTTGCTCCAACTTGCCCCCACTATCCCAGTCCCAGCTACCAGCTCCTGGCACCCAGATTCTTACTACATTCACCCCAAGCCTGGCCTCACTCCCATCCAACAACCATCAATACCCAACCTGCAACTGGGGTGCTTTCTACAATGCAACCTGAGAATGCAGGCATTCTCTTGATTGAAATCTTTCTGTGTTCCCTCAGGGTAACTGTCAAACACTTTCATGTAGACCTCTGGCCACTGCTTACATCTTTGGCATGGCTTTTGCCACCTACACTCTCCCCTTGCACACACACTCCATGCTTCAGGTAGGGGCCTCACAAATGTGCCCTGGCTTCTTTATACTCAGGCATCTGCAAGCACTTCTTTTGCCACTTGGAACTGATCCTCAAACTTTCTTCTAAATGTCCATAGTAACCAACTCATTCCTTTGTCATCATCTTGGAGAGCACCTCCTCCAGGAAGCCTTCCCATCCTTCACCTCCCTAGGCTAGGTTTACCTGTCTTCCGGGCAGAAATAGTCACTTGTGCTGACACCAGTTACAGTCCTAGTACTTTCCACATCCATGTGGTATTGTACTTGTCTGACCATTTTCCTCCCTGCCATCACTGGAATAAGAACTTTCTGGGGTCTAGAGCATGTTCTGTTCTTTATCAGGCTTCGCACTGCTTAGCATACAATAGGTGCTTAATAAATACTTATTGAATGTGTGCTGGATTTAAAAAGCTGGAAGTCCCCTTAAAATTCATCAAATCCAATCCTGTCATCTTTCAGAAAGCAAAACTGAGGCTTCAGAGAAGGAAAGAGGGCTTCCCAGAACCATGCCAGCAAGGTGAAAACAGAATTGAAGTATGTCAATCCAAATCAGCCTGACTGCCCACTCAGTGTTCAATCTGCCATATTTATTTGATTGCAATCGAATCCAGGTTTATTTGACTAAACATTTATTTAAATATAAGTAAATAAATATTACATGGCTAAATAAATACAGAGCGAACATGTATCTTGAGAATCTGGAGATAGCTAAGGTGTGGATTCCAACCTCAAGAATTACATGGTCTTGTTTATAGGGAGACAGACAGTGGCAACACAAATTACTACCAGAGGGGGGAAATATGTACTAAAACAGGTGTACAGTGAGCACAGAGACAGGGTTTATTGGGGGTTGAAGTTTGCACTAATGGCTTGCCAGAAGTTGAGGGGCAGTGTTCTTGAAGAAAATAAATCTTTGCTGGCCCACGAAGAATGAAACATGACAAGTGAAACTCAGCACTTTGCACTTTACATCTTCCTCCATTTTTTTTCAACAAACTTAATCTTCCACACAATTCTAAAGTCATGAGAGAAACTTTCCCCACCAAAACTACCACCATCACCTCCAAGGTGGAAGAGGGAACAGGGGTACTGGGAAACTAACTGATTTGCCTATAGCTACAAATTATTCACCATTTGAGGGGGGAAAATGGGATAAGGAAATGCTTGGCTTGAAAGATCCCTTGTTATTAACATTAGTTTTCCTCATTTATGGAGCTCTGGAGGATGAGTACATCCTAGGAGGATATATATAGCTATCTTCTTACCTCCTCAGTGATGTTCCCCATTGTACAGATGAGGAGACTGAAACTCAGAGAGGTTTAAAAATTTGTGCAAGACACACATCTGCCAATACTGAATCTATGATTCAATTCAGATCTTTCTGCAACACTATGCCTCTCTTCTGTGCAAAATACACCCCTCTTTAAATATGGTTTGGTGTCTTTCACACAGGTGCTGATAGAGCATACCTGTGGAGTTTGGAATAAAAAAGTTGGGAACCAAGTCTGGGATTCAAACTGCCCACTCATTGTCCAGGCAAAGCTAATGATGGGAATGATTGGTGGATGAGAATAGATAAGTTTCAGGGTTGTTATATGTTAGATGATTAAAGGTTATTCTGGAACATATAAGACATGTGTAATAACATGCAGGTTGTATAGAGACATGAAATCAGGAGGATTTCTCAGAGACAGAAGCCATGAGCCAGAGTCAGAGTGGGGCTCCCTTCCACAATGTGTCGAGTTCCAACCCAAAGGCTTCACCACCATGGACAGCTCCTTGGTGGCCGCCCACCAAGGGCTGATCCTTGCATGACTTACTAGTTATGAGCTTATCCGAACAAGGAGCAGGACCTAGCTAACCTATCCTAAAGGAAGGTTGAGTCATTACCCTGGTCCTTGTGGGATCCTGAGTGATTTCTCCCCTCTCTTTTTTTGGTCATGATACACATAATGACCAGGTCAGATTCCACTGCTCTTTAACCATCCCCTCTTCCTGCTGCCTTCACAGTTCAAAAACACAATACTTAATTTTTTTCAGGACTACAAAAAACTCTGAACAGGAAAATTCTCATCCACAATGCACTGTTGCCAAAATGCCAAATTCATCTTCTCCCTCCTTCTTTCTTGTCTATAAGGTCCAAGGTAAATCTGTAAATCTGTAAATCTCTTCACTTACTCACTTCTGTCAATTTTTTCCCTCTCCTCTTCTTTTAAACTATAATAAGACACTTTGACTTGGAAAATCTCTGCCCTGTCCTGATACAACAGAAGACAGTGGGCTTTGGAATCAGGCAGAGAAAGATTTAAATACATGCTCCATCCTGTCTACTCCCATGATCTTGGGCAATGTTCCAAAGTTCATTTATCTCATCTGTAAACTGGAGATGATGCCTAAGTTTAGCTGCTATAAAAATTAACAACAAAGTATATGTAGGTCACAGCAGCTCTGGTAATAACACTATTAATACTAATAATAAAAATAGAAATTACTAAGTTATTAAGTGTTCACCATTCACTAGGCACTGTTCTAAATGTTTTACATAATCAAGTCCTCATACATATCTCATGTGGTTATATGGTAAATGCCCCCATTTTTCAGATATAGGAACACAGAAGTTAAATAATAAGCACAAGGTTACATAGCTAGTAATTTTCAAGGATAGTACAAAGAAGATAGACATTCAATAAATAGTAAGTTTATACCTCAATTTTTCCTCCATCTCTATCATATGTCTCATCCTTCCTTGGCTAATGATTTTGCTTGTCACTCTAACCACCATAAGCTCCATTTTCCTCATCCACTAAACGGGTGTCATTCCTAATTTCTAGGAATACCCTGAAGACTCAGTGATAAGTATGGAGAAGTGCACCACACATAAAATGAAAGAGCCCAGTTGGCTGGCGCTGGGCCCACCTGAAAGTGTCGCAGCATTTGGCCAGTTTGTCTTTCTCAGGAGCTTGGTCATGAAGGATGGACTCTTCCCAGCCGGAAGATGCAGGGACAGTGTACTGTGGCTTTCTGGTCATTGGATCCTCTCCCCTTCCCCAGGCAGCTTGAAAGCCCAAGAGTGGGGATGCCAGCAGGTGTCCCAGGAGCAGGGCCCCTGGCAAGAGAAGCTTTCCCTGAAGGCCACAGGGCAGCCCATGGGCCAGGACTGCTCCATGCCTTCCCCTCCCCTCCCTGTCTCTCTGTACTCTGGCCAGGAAAATGTGCTAGCACATGGGTAGCCTAGGCAGTGATAAATACCTCAGATGTCCTCTTGTAGCAAGTGTCTGTATATGTGGTGGTTATTTTCTGTCCTACATGTTCTCGAATGTTTATATTTCAATAAACCTCTACCTCTTCACATAAAAAATGCACTTAGCAAATACTTATTGGGAAATAATTATATTCACTTATATTTTTTCCACCTCCTTCAACTTTTGGAAATCTAGTTCTGATCTCATTATACCTCAACTGTTTTGCAAATAATCATTACTGATAAACTTGCTACATGTAATAAGGTTCCAGTTTTCATCCTTAGCCTCTAGGGTAGCTTTGCCACTACTGACGAATGGCTAAGTCTCTCTCCGTCTTCACTCCCAGAATCCTGTCCTTTCCTCTTTTCTTTCTACCGCTAAGCTTCCTTCTCAGTTCCATTTGTTGAATGTGCCCATATCCCCAAGATTTGGTTCTGGTTTCCCAACTTGCTTCTCTCTTGCCTCCAGCCCCTAGCTTCAGGGGCTGGTTCAGGGCAGAGGGGAAGGGGGAAGGAGGACTCCTATTTTGGTCTGAGCTCCCCCATAAGCAGAGATTCTGAGCTGAAGTTTTGAGTAAAAGTAATTTATTCAGTAGTCCCAAGAAACAGTGGGAAGGCACATGCAGAAGTGACAGAGGGAAGGGAAGACAGCCAATCAAAAGTACAAAATCAAGTCAGATACCACTGTGGGCCACTAGGGCTTGATCCCACTGGAGAATGCTGAGAATCAGTTTGGACCATGCTTGTTGGGGAGCCAGGAAGCAGGGGCCACTTACTCACCAGCTCTCTCCAATCATTAGTTGAAGGCTGTTCCTGGAGAGTGCTAATTCTCAGGCACTTCCAGCCTGTATGCAAGCAAGCTGAGTAGGTACCAGCCAACAGCAATGCCCTTAGGCTGTTGGAATTCAGCCCAGCCAGCTCTACAAAGGTAAAGCCCCAGGGATATGGATGAGGACACCAACTGTGTCTGCTAGAACTCCCAGATTCTCATCTCCATCTACAGCTTCCTCCCAAATTCCAGACTGAAATTCCCCAACTTGGGCCAATCAGCTCCACTGGACCTTCCTGGGCCCCTCAAATCCAGTGAGGTCATATCAAACATCCCACCCATCTCTACTCCACAGAAGACCCACCCCAGCTGCCATCATGTCAGACTCACCATAGATCTTCCATGTGCCCCAACTGGACTAACTGCCCATTTCATATCTTCACCCTGTCACCCTCAGTATGCCCCCCAATCACACAATGCCACAGAGGTGCATGCCAGTTTATCTGTAGAAGGACAAGCATTCAAATACTGGCACTGCCACATCCTAGCTGCACCCACATTGGCGCCTTGCCTCCCCTCTCAGAGCTCCTGAGGTGTCATCCATAAAACGGGTATTTTAAAATAAGATTTTATGACTGTTGATAAGACTATGTATGAAAAAGTACCTAGCCCAGTTTATAAAACACGGTAGGCATTTAATCCTTTATAACTACAATTTTTCCAATCAGTGATCAAATTAATTCTCTTTTTTTCGGATGCAATTGCAAATCTCCTACTACCTCCTCTCTCCTTTCTTTTATTTTCTTGGCTATTTCAAGAGTTTCCAGGCTTTGCCAGTACACTGGATTGCTCCAGCAGCCCACTAAGCCTTTCTCCTGACCTCAGTTTCTTTCCCTTCTGGTCTCTTTGCATAACAATACCAGACTCATGTCCCTGAAATGCCACATGAATATCTCCTATTGCCAGTAGTCCACAGCTGTCTTCACAGTGAATTCGAACCTCCTTATTCTGACATTTAATATCCTTCGCAGTCCGACACTGTGGTTATGGTCTCCATTTTGTCACTGCTTTCTTTTGGTCAAATGCCTCATGCAAGATAATTCATTCATCAGATGTTTATTGAGCAGCTACTATGTACCTATGTACCAAGTGCTGTGCTATGCACTGAGAAGATGTTCCTCATGATGCAAGGGGGAGAAATGGTTTCCCTGACTGAATCCTCCATCCAGCCTTTATCTACAATGTTCTCTCCTCCCTATCCCACTACACCATCAAACCCTCCCTAGGGAGGCATCTCTGGGTACCAGGAATAGGAACAGTCCCAGCTGCAAACCCCAGTCTGGTCATTTATGATGGCTGACCTTTTTGTGGCAGAGTCATTTCCCTCTCTCAGGCCCTGTTTCCAAAAGATGAGAAGTACCTCCATCGAAGGTGGGTATAGGAACCAAATGGTGACTCCCTCAAGATGCCCACATCCTAACCTCAAAACCTGACACTATAGTACCCTACATGTCAATGGGGGACTTTGCAGACATGTGTAAGTTAAGGATCTTGAGATGGGGAGATTATCCTGCAACCGCAAGGGTCTTTCTAAGAGGGAGGCAAGAGGCTCAGAGTGAGTGGCAGAAGATATGACAAGAATAGCAGAGGGTGAACTCACCAAAGGTAAGAGCCCAGAGATGAGGACCACAGGTGGCCTCTAGAAGCTGAAAAGGGCAGGAAATGAGATATCCTCCACAGCCTCCAGAAGGATCAGAACCCTGCTGACACCTTGCTTTTACACTTCTGACCTCCGTAAGTGTAAGACAATAAACACGTGTTGCTTTAAGCCATTAGGTTTGTGGTCCTTTGTCACAGCAGCAATGAGAAACAAATACTATTGTTTCTTGGGGTGAGGAGACTGACAGGTGGAGGGACCTTGACCCATCAGAAGGCTACCTTCTCATCAATGGCCAGACTAGAGTTTTACCTGGGACTGTCCCTGCACCCAGGGCACTGAGATGCCTCTCTGGAATGGATGTGACAGAATGTAGGACAGCCAGCACATAATGCCAGGCATGTTGTAAATCCTCAAATGGAATCTGAAGGGGTGGGAGAGGCTCAGGTCCCCTCTCCTCCTGGAGACTTCCCTAATTCTCACAGCCCACCATGCTCACTTCCTCATCTGACCTTCCGTAGCATGCATCATCTGCAAAGCACATGTTTATGAAAGAGGTTTACATATCTAAGCATATTAAATTGTTGCAAATGGGGACCTAGGAGTTATCTCTATGCATTGTGCTTTTTTAGGTGATCGTCATCTCATAGGTGAGGATTCAAAGGCCCAAAGAGATTCCATGACTTGCCCAAAATCATCAAAAACAGCATGACAGAGCAAGAATGCAAAGCCAGTGATCTTGCCTCCTTGGCCCAGTGCTGTGTGAATTTCCAACTGGCCTGATTTCTGTCTTAATCTTGCCTGCATCCCCATTCCCAGGACCTTACACCTCAGCGACCATCAACCCCAGAGAAATCAGCTCCCCGATCCCATCACTGGAGTCTCGGGAGACCCCATCTACAGTCCCTCTCCCAAGAGACATGACAAGGGAAGAAAGCTGGCTGGGGAGGAACGGTAATTTCCTGTAAGTCCATGACAGGATGAGAAATGGTGTCGGGATAAAATATCCCATCTTCTACTCAGCTTGGACACAAGCCCGGGAGACATAGTGTGTTAGGACCTGGCATGTGGAGGGGCAGGGTGCGGGGGTTGGGGGTGGATAAAGCAAGTGGGAGGGATGGGATGAGGGGGAGAATTCTCTAAGTCACTGGCACATCTGGAAGCGAATCCAACACCCTTGCAATGTGTAGGAAGGAGACTTGGTCTCCACCCACAGCACTTGTAGTCTGGAAATGAGCCTGTCTTGGCCACTGTAGGCTAGGATAGAGCCTAGAATGGTGCCTGAAGGAGCATATATGTTCAGTAAATTCAGGTTGGATGGGTAACTCTAAGTTAGTATTTCCCAGCCCTACCATCCATAAGCTGGGAATCTTAGATGCCGCTTCCTCCCTCTGGGCCTCTGTTTTGCTATCTGTACATCTGCCTCCCAAGAAATTGGTTGAAAATCAAGTCAAGCATGCACTAGTTGAGCACCTAGATTCTAGATGCAGGCAATCTTGTGATCAAATCTCCTCTCCGCTCCTTTCCTACCATTTGCTTCATGTCTCTGAGTTTCATTTTGTTCTCTAAAAGATGATCCTGTATAAGAATCATCAGTATGTTGACTATTAATTGGTTGTATCAGTCATTTACACTTTAGTATGAATGAAGGGTCTATACACAGGCTTATGGTAGGAGCTGAAAGGACTCTCTATTTGTTTACTATATATCATGCTCTTCCAAGCACTTTGCATGTAAAATTTATTTAATTTTCACAATAGCCCTGTCAAGTTCAAAACAGGAAAGGAAACTGCACAGAGCCACCCAGCTGGTAAGAGGCCAAGTCCGGGTTTAACCCAAAGTCTGCCCTGATCTCTTAATAGTCCATTACCTCTTCAGATCAAAATTGCTTACATGTCATGAGCATTAGCTTAGAATCCATCCTGCAGTCCAGTGCTTCCCAAACTTGTCTGTGGCTCAGATTCCTGAGTCAGCAAGTCTGGAGTGGGGGCACCACAGGCTGCATTTCTAACCAGCTCATGGGGGCAGTTGAAGCTGCGGTCCATTTTGAGGAATGGAGTTCTAGGCAATGGGGTTGCACTGGTGGTTCTGAAACAGTGATGTGACAGAGTCAGATCAGGCTGTAGGAGCTTGTCTGGCTTCTGTGTGGAGGATGAATGAGAGGAGGTGGGGCTGGAGGTGGATGTTTACGCCCTGAGGTTCCTTTCTGCTCAAAAGCCTCCCTATTTGATTCTTAGAGATTTTCCAAGCCTCTTAGGGAAACTGACGGAATATAAGAATGCAGGAATCTTCCAGCTCCACCTCCTCCCCAGGCTGAAAAAGAACGCCAGCTTTGAGGCTGCTTTCTGCTTAAAAATGATGCTCTGAGCAGCCACTCAGTATTCCGGGGACCACGCTGGATTCAATACATCAAAGGTTGAAGGATCATATAGCCCCATTAGCTGCAAAGTTTAATTTCCCTTCGGGGCTGGTGGTACAATGAAACTACAGCAACAATTACAACTTCCCCTTCACTGACAACCTGCTCAGATCAATAACGGGCCGCGTTGCCCGATTCAGCCTCATTCGTCAGGAGGCTCTGGGCCACCCAAAGCCCATCACTGCCTACCACACCCCCTCCATGCAGAGTGTTGGGGGAGAGAGTGCGGGGACCCCTCCCAAGGAGTGGAGTCTCCCTTTCTGATTTTGCAGAAGGGGACCCCAGAGGCCAAGAGGAGGGAGAAACTTGTTAATTAATTAGAGCACCACATAGCTAATCAAGTGACAACTCTTCTAAGGCCTGGGGGGGGACAGCCATGCAGGAGGCAGGCATGGTCCTTGACTTCATGGCAAAATAGAGGTAAACAAGGAAACCAACAAGCCAGAAAACTTAAGATCAGTAAATGTGCCTCTTTAGTGGAGCAGTCAAAGACAGTGACATGGGGACACTGAAACGGTACCTGTAGGAAGTGTAAGAGGGCGCTCTTGAAGACTTGGGGAAGGACCTTCCAAGACGGGGACCTATAAGGGCAGAGGCACGAGGTGGGAACAAAATTGATGAGGGAGGAGCAGAAGGGAAATGGACATAGTGCTTCATGACTGCCCTGGTCGGGGAACAGATTAGGCTAGGGAGCTAGCAAGGGCCAGACAAGGGCTTTGGATTTCCTTCTGTGCCCAGTGGGGATCCAGGGAGGGTTCCTACAAGAGAATGGCTTTCATGAGGTTGTACGTGGAGTCCAGAGCCGATCTGAGACAGAACCAACATCTCTGAAGCCTCAGCTTCCCTCTCACTTCACTGGACTCTGTTTTACAAGAACATTGGCCAAACAAAAAATCCTGTGGCCTACTGACTAGCCGTCAGATGTCTGTGGAGGCAGTAATGTCCAGATGGGCAAATGGAGACCCTCACGATGTCTTCAGGACATGACCTGGAGCCTTTGGATTCTATATTTTATATGGTTCGGTGAGGCTGCTCTTTTATAAGTCTGTCCAGTCCCTCATCGGATCCTCACAGTGAGCCTGGGATGCCAGGGTCTGGGGTGAATGTCTCGCTTAGGTGAAGAAGATGAAGGTCAAGGCAGCTCCAGAGGCATTGCTATCCACCCCAAGCCAGGCCATGATCAGTCTTCTGTTCCCCTTCTAGATGCACACCAGCTAGACTCCAGCCCACCATCCCACTTCCAGGGACTTCTGGCAAAGGCCAGAGTTGGTCTCTTTCAAGATTTCTATGAGACTGGAACTAGCTTCCTCCCTCTTCTCTTCCTCTGAACCCTCCTTTCATTTTCTTCATTATGTCCTTATGGTACAACAGTCTAGAGGGGGCATAGTGGCCAGAAATGAGGGCAGCTCCAGCCTGCCACAAGGCTTGGAAGGAAAGCAGAAGACAGGGGAGACAGAATGCAGCTTCTCTGCTCAGCTGGTCCTGAACTAACAGAACTTTCTGTGGGCAAGATGGATGGCACCTGACAGCCAGTGCATCAGGGGATGTGGGGAGGAGTGTGGGGCTTGGAAAGAGGGATTAGGTGGGGTACACACTACACTGGGAAGCCCAGGTGGTTGTGATAAGACAGGAATAGAGCCATTCTCTGGTCCTGAAATATGGCCCCTGGCCAGTGTGAATGCCTTGGAAGAAGTAATGCACACAACACTGATCTGTTGTTCATCTTCCAGGTAGACATCCGTGCGGGAGAAAGGCAGAGTCTGTGAAAAGATTCCGAACACCCTCCAAATTGCTAGAAAACTGAGAGCATGTGTCCCGCACCATGGAGGAAAAAGCCACTCAGGCAAAGGAAGTGAGGTGGAAAGAATTTTTCTGTCCTTAATGCAGTTCAGTGGGGAAGACAGGGGATAGAAATTGTCCGTATACTCTGTGCTGTGCTGGTGCCTTTGCATGTCACCTCAGATGAAGGAGAGTGAATATGTCCATTGTGCAGATGGGAAAACTGAAGATCAGGGAAAAGAATTAATGATGTTACGTAGAACAGAATCTGTACTCAGGTTTTTCTCCCCACCCACCCCCCTTCAGCCCTGAGTACTCCTCTACTACGAAATTCAAGAAAGAAGGGACATTAGAGTCTATGTAACTTGACTTCCTACTCCAAGGTGTGAATCTTGCAACCAGCTCCTCTTCTGCAAAGCATTCATATATTGT
The DNA here is from genome assembly GCA_004024625.1 of Mellivora capensis. NCBI lineage: Eukaryota > Metazoa > Chordata > Mammalia > Carnivora > Mustelidae > Mellivora > Mellivora capensis. The sequence goes on along the minus strand of PISX010000010.1, from coordinate 140,688 downwards.
TGCTGAAATGTTGGCTAGTTCACTCCCTCCAGCACAGCCCTCAGCCATCTGAAGGTAGATCCTTCCCAATCTTGGTGGTCCTTCCCTACTTAGTTACCAAGCATCTACTGAGAGAGGAGGAGGAGGAGGAAATGAAGCTTTATGGAAGTCACATATTTTTCAAGTTTTTTTTTATTTGACAGAGAGAGAGATCACAAGTAGGCAGAGGTAGGCAGAGAGAGAGGGGGAAGCAGGCCTCCCTCTGAGCAGAGAGCCCGATGTGGGGCTTGATCGCAGGGTCCTGGGATCATGACCTGAGCTGAAGTCAGAGGCTTTAACCCACTGAGCCACCCAGGTGCCTGGAAGTCACATATTCTTGATGTGAAGTCATTCAGCAGACTAGGAGGGACAGAAATGTGAACATTATAACCACTCCCAGAACTTGGGATCAGGTCTCTGATAGCTCCTTTTTAACTGAGTAACACTGGGTTTCCTTCACTGTCCTCACTTCCTTGAGCTTCAACTTCTTTCTCCTTAAAATGGTGATAATAGATTATTGCAAAAGTAAAGTGTGATATCAACAGGAGAATGGATACACAAACTATGATGTATCCATAAAATGGGAAACTGTTACACAATTTAAAATAAATGTGACCCACTGGCACATTTCAACCATGTAGAAGTAACACATTATGCAAAATGAAAAAAGCCAGATACAAAAGATGACATACTGTGTGATTCTATTCCATGACATCCTGGGAAAGGCAAAACTAGAAGATGGAAATCTAACCAGTTCTTACAGACAAAACTAGAAGACAGAAATCTAATCAGTTCTTGCTGGAAGCTGAGGCTGGGAGTAAGGGATCAATTGCAACATGATATGAAGAATCTTTAAGGTGAGATGAAAATATTGTGTATCCTGATAATGTTGGTGGTCACACTACTGTATACATTTGTTATAGCTTAGCAAACTGTACAGTTTTAAAAGGATACACTTACCACAAGTATGTCCTGCCTCAGTAAACCTGACTTTTAAAACAGATGTGAGGATCTGGTAATTGTGTGTGTTGACTTCTTCTGCCTCACCAAGGTAATAAGACCTGTAGAGCTGGGCTGCTCTATCCTACTCAACCAGTAGGTGTCGCTAACAAACCACACACACTTTTTTTTTTTTTTTTTTTAATGACTTGGCTGGCCCATTCATTCACACTTTCAGCATCAGATAAGAGAAACCTATATTCAAATTGTATAATTTTTAAAATTTCTGTTGAAAGTAAGGGCTGTCGGTGTGCCTCTGAAAAACTAACTGTGGTTGATGACCTCGGTCCTTTCCCCATCCAGACCAATGACATAAAAGACTTGGCCCCAGTCCATACACCAAGTGGTAGAGGTGAGATCCAAGGTGGCACTGGGCAGCGTGTGACATTCGAAGTACTTCTGTGGCTATCCCTACCGGCTGTGGCTGGAACATTTCTTGAAATCCTCCAGCCCACAGGTGAACCTGGTGTCTTGGTGTGCTGAAGTCTTGCCAGTGCCAGGCCTGTGGGCAGCAGCAAACTTTGAGGTTAGGTGGACACACTCCTCCCCATCCCCTCATGGCTGTGCCTCTTCCAATAACAATATTTTCTCTGCTCCCTCTGAAGAGAAAGTCATGTGTTAAATGGAAGATTTGCTTGAGTGAGTCACTGGGAACCTAAGCGAAATCGTATTAAGGAAGTAATATTTATTATATCCATAAAGCAACCCGCACAGGCAGTGTGTGGGGGCCAGATGGGAGGCCAGATGTGCAGGGAGCCAAATCAAGCCTGTTGGGGGGGGCTGGGGGGGTGTTGAGCCTGTGAGTTAAAGCCCTTCAGCCAGGGAGGAATTGGAGGTAGATTTGGTCAGGGGTGGAATATAGGGAGGGGGGCTCAGGTAGCCTCAGAAAGGGGGACTCTCAGAGGAAGGAAAAGGAGGTCAAAGTTTCCCTGCCATGGCAGTGACTGCTAACATGGTCCACGATATTGCAGGGTAGAGACAACTGGACAGCCAAAGATGAAAAATGCCAGATTTGATTTGCAGGACATGCATATTTGGAGTGGGAGGTGTAAAAGAGGAGGGAAGGAAAAAAGGAAGGAAAGGGGAGACAGAAAGAGGAGACTGTTGGAGACAGTTGTCCAAGTCATTGCTTGTTCAAGCATGCTCAGCCAGCAGGCCAAATAGAGGCAACAATCCACTGCATCCTGCATTTTGAAGCTATATATCTTGGTCAAGAGTGGGCTCTACCCTGAAGCCTTTTACTACTTTGCACAGAGGTGCCAAATGGGTTAGCTTGAGTCCTAGAGGAAAGAATGGAAGGAAGAGAGTGGAGGGGAGTGGAGAAGAAAACACCCAGAATCTCTGATTTTCCTGCTCTGCACATTGTACATTGCTGGACAGTCCACTACATCTCATGGTTAACATTCTTCTCCCCAGTTGGTCCATGCCAGTCCCATTGATACTTAAAAGCCCACATCACATCACCAACACCAAGAAGATTTCTTCGTGGTCCACATCTCCCAGACGGGACTCCTGATTCCTGCTGAGAAACCTAATGGGAAGCCGGGAGCTTCATCTATAAGTCCAGTGAGCCCTGGGTGAAGCTGAGATGCTTTCCTTGTTACTGGTGTCAGTGACATTTTTCAAAAAGATTTATTTATTTATTTTGAGAGAGATAGAGAGCAGGGAGAGCAGCACAGGGAGAGAGAATCTCCAACAGATTCCCCACTGAGTGCAGAGCCTAACATGAGCTCTGATCCCATGAGCCTGAGATCACGACCTGAGCCCAAACCAAAAGTCAGGGGTGCCTGGGTGGCTCAGTGGGTTAAGACTCTGCCTTTGGCTCAGGTCGTGATCTCAGGATCATGGGATCGAGCCCCACATCGGGCTTTCTGCTCAGCAGGATCCTGCTTCCCCCACCCCACCCGCCTGCCTCTCTGCCTACTTGTGATCTCTATCTGTCAAATAAATAAATAAAAATCCTTTAAAAAAAAAAAAAAAGTCAGATGCTCAACCAACTGAGCCACTCAGGTGCTCCTCAATTACACTTTTCATGATGTCCCTCTCCATATCCACACCTCTCTGGGTTCAGGACTGTCCAACTGCCCAGGGTCCTTGCTGATCATCACAGGTGAAAGGAACTGAATACTTCCTTTATTAGTCTTTAAATTCTTCGGGTTGATAAGGATTATAATGTTGGCAAATCAGACACTACTGGCCAAGCGTGCAGATAGGTTGACTGTAAACAATGACCTGGACAATGCTCAGAAAACACCTGTTATTCTTGACCTTCCAACATCCATTCCTCTGTTTTCTGGGAACAGGGTGCTTACATTCCTTTAGGAACCCACCCTTCCGTCATTCTCAGTCCCTGGACTCTGGTTATACTGATTCTCCTCCCTGATTCCAGAGGTGAGTCTTGTTCCTCCAGGCCACAGTGACCAGTTCAGGAATGGGCATATGACCCAAGCCATCCAATGAGAGCCAGTCCTGTAACTTTTACTACATCTCTCAAGAAAGAGACTCTTTGGAAGTGGGAGGGGTGTGCAAGTAAATCAAATGGAGTTACAGTTGTTATGGCCATCCACAGAGAGAAATTCCTTCCCCAGGAATGGAGCCAACTCAGAAAAGCAGACCCAAAGGGATAAAAAGACTGATATTGCTTGGGTACCTAGAGCCAGATGTACCTGAATCTCTTACCATGTACACACATCAATACATTCCTTTTCTAGATGAAGGCAGTTTCATTTGGATTCCTGGCATTTAGAGCCCCGATTAATAAGCAAAGTTTCCCAAATCTAGTTCTTTGTTGGACAGCACTGAAATGTGGAAAATGGGGCTTTAAACTGGGAGTTAAAATATCTGAGATTTTACCCCAGTTCTTAGATTAAGCAGGTAGTTGGTCCTGAGCCACTCATTTCCCCTCACCAGGTCTAGTTTTCCCTGATATAAAATAAAAGTTACCTTTTGTTTGACTAAGCTTTTTTTTTTTTTTTAATAAAACATGTTCTTTAAATTTCTGTGTGGAACAGTGACTTCTTTGGGTAGTTAGAAAGCCTCCATTGCCACGGGCACATCTCTTGACCCTTTAGTCACTTCCGGTGGTCTCTGCACTACCTCCAAATGAGGGCACCGCAACCTTCTCCATGCCAACCATTTCTCTGAATGCCAGCTTTCTTCCTACAGGATGGGGATCATTATCTTTAATCTTCACAGGCGGAGACTAAATGTTCTCTGTACATCCTCACCTTTAATCTTCACACAACCTTATAAATTAAAGCCTATTAATATCTTTACTTTTTGGAACAGAAAACCCAAACTCTGAGAGGTTAAGACTCACACCTAAAGTCAAATCCTGAATTAGGATTTGAATCCAGGTCTGTGTGATCCCAGAGCTTAAGAACTAGTACGTACTGACAGCACATACACACAGATCTAAGACAGAGCCTAACACATGTTGACACTCAGAGGAGTAGATATAAATGCCCTGTTGTCCAATAAAATTCCCTGCAGTCATGAGAATGTGTTAGTGCTTTCGTGCCCAATACACTAGCCCACATGTGGCTCTTAAGACTGAAGAAGTGAGTTTTAACTTTTATTTAATTTTCATGAGTTTAAATTTCAAGAGCCACATGTGGCTGGTGGCTGGCATATTGGATAATACAAGACTACACGCTCTGCTCCATCGAGAGAAGGTGGACCATGTTCATAAAATAAGTATTACCCAGAGTCAAACTGACCTGTGTTCAAATCCCAGTTGGCCATTTACTGGCATTTTGATCTTAGACAAGTGATTTGATTTACAGTGACAAAAACCACTCCCTTATAGGATAGATATGACATTCACTCACATAGTCATTCAACAACATTGAGCATGGGTGTTCTGTGCTAGATTCTGGAAAGGACAGGAAAGAACCCAGTCCTTCAGAAATGTCCAAACTTGAGATACTTGTCTATAAATGTACATAATGTACATTTATACTCTCTAGCACAGTTCCAGGTACATAACACATACTTGAGCAATGGAAGCTCATTTTAGGAACCACAACTTATACAATATTATGTGTTGATGATACCTCAGTAAAGTTGGAGGAAGGTGAGAAAAACTAAAAAGAAAGGAAAGAAAGAAAAGGAAGGAAGGAAGGGAGGAAGAAAGGTAGGAAGGAAGGGGAATGGAGGGGAGGGAGGGAGGCAAGAGGTAGGAGGATGGGGGGAAGGGAGAAAGGAAGAGAGAGAAAGAAAGAAAGAAAGGAAAGGGGGGTGGGGGAAGCAGACATCTTCTGGAAGAGACTTGGCAATGTCTCTAGAGCATTTTGTGTTAACTCGAGAAAGTTGGGAGGGTATGCAAATGGGTCTGTTAAATAAAGAATATTCCTAGGTAAAATCATTATGCAGAACAGTTTCCCCTCTGCATAAGGTGGCAAAAATTATCTCCCCAGTGCCAATTATGTGCTTGTTAGCACTGACATTCTCAGAGTCATTACACCGAATGGGTGCCGTTTATGTAAGATCTACACTGGGTTCTATTGTAATTTTTCCTCTGTTTACAACTCAGTATAATAAATGTCATTTTTTCAAATGTTAAGGTATTTGGTATTCAATCTAACATTAAGGCTTGGAATGTGTTTGCCCCTAAAAGGCACTCACATCCAAATACCCTCAGGTGTCATGAAATGGAACAAATATGCAGTGGGGGCGGGGGTCAGGAGACGAGAATTCCATTTCTGACTATGTCCTTGAACATGGAACTTCCATCCTCTGAGCCTAATTGCCCCCTGTGTGATACGACGTGATCAGATGAAGTAATTTCTAAGGTCTTTTTGCAGGCTTGATTTCCTATAACCCTGTTGAGATGCTAAGCTTTTGTTATTGTTTGTTATAACAATATTAATATATTATACATTAATATATATCATATTTTATATAAATGTATTTTGTGTAATTTATTTTTAAATATTTTTAAAAGACAAATGGAGCAAAATGGAGAATACAAAGATAAATGAGAGAGAAAGAGAATGACAGTGGGAAAATGATGAATTATCAAGTAAATGTTACTGAAAAAATTAAATTACTCGGTGAGAGAAAATCAAGACGGAGTCTTGCCTCACACCATAGACAAAAATAAAATCCAGATAGTTTAAATACCTAATTAGGAAAAGCGAAAACTAGAAAGCAAAGAGAAAAACAGAGGAGAGTAGTTTTGTGAAATTCAGTGGAGGGGGTGGGATTTCTGGAAGACACCCCAGTATAAAAGATTAGGACAGTGATAAAGAAAGGAATTTGTTACTTTCAAATCAAAGATTCCTGCCCCATGTACACCACAGACAAAGTTAGCACAAGGCCAAAGTAGTGAAACAGGATATCTGGAAAGAATAGCTAGCTGGAAACACAGAAATCTACAAATCAGAAAAAAAAAATAACCCTTAGAAAATCCGATAGTGAAATGGACAAAATATATTAATAAGTAGTTCACTGAAAAGGGAAAAAATTACTAATAAGTACATAAAGATGTGTTAAAAATTATCAGTGATGGGTGACATGGAAATTGAGATAATCATGAAGTAGTATGTTATCCTCATTTGACTGGCAAGGAAGTCAAGGAGAAAGGTAGCATCGTGTCTTGTCAAAAATGTGGTAAAAGAGGAATTCTCACACACAGCTGGAGAGAGCATGAATGATGCAGACTTCTGAGAACAGTCTGGCCAGACTCAGTGGAGTCAAGTGTGTGGATATCCAAGAGCCGAGCAAACCCACTGTTGGCCCTACAGCCTGGAGAAATCCTTACTCAGGGTCATGCAAGAAGATACACCAAGGGTGTTCACTGCATTCTTGTTTTGCTGACAAAGTATCAGCATTCCATCACTTGAGAACCAGATGAGCCATACCTGGTGGGAGAAGTAGGAAATATCCTGCAACCATGAGAAGAAATGAGCCAGATCTATATGCAGCAGCATGGGCAGATTTCAAAAACCATGCTGAGCAAGAAGAGTAAGAGCCAGAAAGAGAATTCCAAATCACTTCTGTAACTTAAAAAAACACATGTATCATGTATTTTTCAAAGACGCAAATATATACAAATGGCTAGACTGTGGGTTGGGGGGCAAGAAACCAGAACGAGTGCCCATGTGGGCAAGAGGAAGAGCATCATGGTGGAAGGTGGAGGGGAGTGATTTCAAACAAGCGTCCTTACAGAGAGGGACTTCTCAGTTCTGTGCACCTGAGCCCCCTCCTAGCAAAAATCATGATTTGTATTTTTTAGTTTTTGAGGCACTATGCTAAGGGAGATGATATGGAGATAAGATATAGACTGGGCATATCTGTATCCCATGTATATGTCATTTAACACAGATAATTTAATCCTTGCTTTCAGGACAGATTTATATCTCTCAGGTCAGATCCAGACACACTTCTCCAAAGTGGGAAACAGATGTGATGAGTGGCTGTACACCCAGCCCCTAGAGGACAGCAGCCATGAGTGGGTAGTCAAGAAAAGAATGTTCAGCTATTGTCCTAAAGCACAAAGCACATTGTCATCTACTAATAAAAAGAAGACGTCTGTCCTGGGTTCTGACATCAATATTCTGAGGGTCCTACCTCTTTCCTCTCTCTCCCTTCTCCTACCCTGACATCATCACCTAAATAGGATCCACCTCTGAGAGGCTAAATGCCTCTCAGAACAGGCTTATAATTTATGGGTGTGCTCCAGGGAAAACCTAGAAATTGGTACCATTCTTAACTTGCTGTGTGACCTTGAGCTCACTGAATGTGTTGCTTCATGCCTATTGCTATGAGCCGAGAGCCTATAAACTACCGGGACCTGTGCTAAATAAGATTAAATCCCTTGCCCAAAGTTCCAGAGTTCAAATCCACAGAGCCAGAATTTGAATCCAGCCAACAAATCCAACTCAAAACCCATAATCTTGGCCACTGTGCACAGCTTCCAAGCACGTGCCATTGTTCAGACTTTGCCAACTCCACTCCTCAGAGTCCCTGCTTTTTCCCTGGACTCCAAGGAACCTTGAGCCTCATGAAGCTCTTGGACAACCTCTGGTCCCAAAGGAATCTGCAAAGGCCACTTCACTGAACTTGCTCCTGGCTGACAACACTATACCATGACAAATCCCATAGGGTCTGAATGTACAGGTTGCTACCTGTCCCCAGTCCAGCTCATGATGGCTGTGCTCAGGTCAGAAGAAAGTGTCCCCATAACAAGGCTATTAATCTTGCATCACTCCCTCTCCAGCCTCTTTCCTGGCCAAGAATAGCTTGGCCCCATAATTCCTGCTGCAATCCTGGTGGATCTCACAGCTCAGCCCTGAAGAGCCGCAATCATTTGTGAAAGGAGAGCTTGCTTATTTGGAGTTCCCCTTCAATCCAGAGGAATGCTCACATTTTAAAGGAATTCAGAAAACAACCATGTGGCAAGATTGGTTTGAGGAGTCCTCAATTTCAGACAAGTGAATTGAGGCTCAGATAGGGTAATTGTGGATGAACTGAGCTAGGTTTCCTGGGGGATTTGGTTGGTTGGTTGGTTGGTTGGTTGATTGGTGGATTGGTTTGGTGGTTTTTGTTTTGTTTTGTTTTGTTTTGTTGTTTGTTTGTTTGTTTGTTTTAGCTGCTCATGAAGAGAAAGACCAATAGAGTCAAAAAGGCTCAATTTTACTCTCCCAACAAGAGAAAGGGTGATACCATGAAGGTTTCTGAAGGGTGACACATGATATACTTCAGAACTTTTCTGTGTCTCGGGCTCCGGGAAGAAGCAGGGTATAGACAGTAGCAGGAATACTTACTGAATTCTTCCATCCACTGTTTATTCATCTCCTGTCAAACTGTAGCCAAGCCCTGAGCTGAGTGTGGGGGAACAGAATATAGCTAGCACAGACTCTTCCCCAAGGAAACAAGACCAAGACACATCATGATCCCTCATCATGATCTAATGAGGCCATAACTGAGAGCTGCAGAGATCAGAGGGGAGGATCTCCCCTGCTTAGGAAGGCTGGTGACCTGTAACACCTTCATGCAAGAGACCCTGGTTTAGGTTTGATCATTGAGAATGGGATTTAGAATGAGAAGGTCCTCAGCAAAGGACTTTTCTTCTTAATAATTCTTGAATCCAACTTCTCCTCCCTATCCCTGCGGCTACCAGTCTTCCCCCAATCTGACCAAGCCATTTCCCTTTCTCACTTAGGATAGCTGTTGCAGATTCCTCAAATATTATACAATATTTGAATTGTATAATTTAGACTCATGCCACCTTCCCTACTTTACACTTTCTGGTGTTTCCCCACTGCCTTCATACAAAAGCCAGTTGTCTTGCCTTGGCCTGCCAGACCAGTATGCTCTGGTCCCTGCCATCCTCCCCAGTTCTCTCTGCCATGCAATTCACACTCAGGGCATATCAAGAAGCTTGAGGTTTCCTGAATATGCTATACTGTTTCTCATCCACATGCCTCTGTATATGGCATCACTTTCTTCTGGAATGTTCTCCTGCTCATCCCCAACAGAGCCCCTGGCTAATTCCTACTCATCTATCAAGACCATGTTTTGGTACCATTTTCTGAAGAAGGTTTACCTTGCCTACCACAGACCCTCACCCCAGGTTGGGTTATGTGCACTGACACTCAGTCTTAACAATTCATGGAAGTGGGCACTATTACTAGGCCCATTTGTAGATGGGACAATAGGCACCATAAGGCAAAGCACCTGCCCTAGGCAGGGTCAAACCAAAGTCTGCATGGTCCCAGGGCCCCAGCTCTTAAATAGGATGTTTGTCTACTCTGATATGCCAGGATTGGGGAAGGATGCTGCCACTAGAACCCATCCCAGAGTGTACAAGCAGAAAAGGGAGAGACTAGGAGAACCAACACCACACAGATCTGGCATGCAAAAGCAGCCGGCCATGTAGTTGACTCAGTGCAATCAGGACCAAGAGCAGCTTTTCCCATACTTTAATCTCAGCATTAACAATGTGGGTCACAAATCCAGGGTGGCTCCAGCCCTGGAGTGTTTCCCCACCACCATCAGTGATCCTGCAGTAAAAACCATTTGAAGAGGTCCTGGACCAGAGAAGAATAAGCATTGAGCCCGGATGTGGTCTCCAGAGACAAGACTCATTGAAGCAAGTCTAGGACACAGAAAAAAACTCTGCCCCTCACTGAGGGGATAGCTTCATCTTTGTTCTCAATCTATACTTTTGCTTTTCATTTTATTTTTTCTGATAAGAAAGAAAGAAAGGAAGGAAGGAAGGAAGGAAGGAAGAAAGCAAGCAGGCTGAACTGGAAGAAAAGCCAAAACAAAAGGGAGAGATGCTAGGTATCAAAAGGCCAGCAGTTTTCATTGTAGATCTGATTCAGCTACCAATTAGCTCTGTGATCTTGGGTGAGTCAGATGTCCTCTCTGGGCTTTAGTTTAGGCTTCCATAAAACAGGCAGGGGAGGGTAGATTATTCATTTGTTAATCCATTAAGCAAATATTTGTTGAGTTCTCCCCTAGGTTCTAGAGATCAAGTGATGGCCAAGGTCACTTCTCGCAAGGAGCTTACAACCTAGAAGGAGAGGCGGACATCAACTAGAAAAATGAAAACCCAAGTGAAGTGAGCAAACAGGAGCAGGGGAGGAGCCGAGTTGGAGGACAGAGCCAGAACTTACAGCATTTTGTTCCTAAGGTCAGCAAAGTCCTGCCCATGTCACTCATATACTTCCTTTGTTCCTGCATTAGTGAAGGAAGCATCATTCGATGGTCAAACTCCTGATCTCCAATGCTCCTCTCTCCCAGGTTCCGCACTCAGGATGGTGTCTCCCATTCCCCTGAGTCTGCCAGCCCCTTCCACTCCACCCCCACCCCTACCCCCACCCAACTGGATCCGGTGATTCCTGCAACTCCCACTTTCCCCCATTTTTCTCTCTGCACTTCTCGCCTTTCACTTCTGACCAAACTTCAGATGACGGGAACACTGATAAATTAATGATTGTAATTAATAAAAATTGACTCTGTGCTAATAAATTATTATGAAATGGCCTGTCAGGTTTTTTAATGAAATGCAAAAAGCCACAGTAATGAGATGAGTGTGTGCACTTTTTCAGCCAAGACGTGAGGAAATACATCTATGGTGTACTCAGGGTTCTATAAGGAAAGAATCTGGGAGAAGAAAGTCAGAGCAATGCTCAGAGGGGTAGGAGCAATGCTCAGAGGGGTAGGAGGAATTACCACTATGTAGACACCTACTATGTTAGACATTTAGTCTATGTTAGTTTACATTATTTTATTAGTCCCACGAGAGAGATACCACTTAACCCCTCACTTTTACAGATGAAGACTTAGGCCCAGAGAGGGTATAAAATTACCCCGAGTCACAGAGCAATAATGTTACAGAGCTGGGATCAAGCCTAGGTATTTTGGATTCCGGACCCACCAACAAGCTCTTAGCCACTCAATTATACCGCTTTCCAAAATTCTGGATTTGGAAGCAAGGAGCATGAGTTCAAAGTCTGATTCAGTCATTTGACGCTGTGACCTGAAGTAAGTTGTTTAACCTCTCTGAGCCTCAGTTTATCTGTCCATATGATGAAGATAACAATACTTCTTTCACATGCTTTGGTGCATGTATAGATACAAATGGAGCCTGCTGCTTTATGTGAACACATGTAACCCTAAACATCTTTCTTTTCCTCTTCCAAGAGTTTGGCACAAGAAGTTCTGTCTATGAGCAGGTAAGGCAAGAAGAGAGGTCCAATGTCATGGAGACGAGGCATGGATGCATCCTCATTCACACCCCATCCCAGCTTCATGTAGTGTTTAATATTACAATGTTGTCCCAGTTCTTTGTAAACTATAGCCATGAATGTAAAACAACTGATTTTTACAACAGAATTGCTTAACCCTGCACCAATTAAAAGTACCTGTTATTAAAAAAGGCAATTATGCTGTAATTAGTTTGACACAAGACATTAAGCAGATTATTATCAAAGTCAGGGAACTAGTAACTTCAAAGCAATTTCCCCTCTTGAAAGAGGCATTTACATGCCACCATTGCAACATGATCCTCACTTGAGGCACTTTTTAATGCAAGGAAATGTGGTTCCTGACTCTTCCAAGCAGCTTGGAGCTTTATGGCAAGGAAAGCCCGAATTACAAATGAACTTGGGTGTCTGGGTGGCAGAAATTCTTCCCAGGGAACCCATATTCTAGGCAGGGACTGGTTGGCTGGTATTCTGCCTGAGCCAGAGCAAATACGGGTAGAAGGCTAATGGTAAGATCAGAAGGGGCTAAAGGAAATGTACCTACTGCTCATATATGCTGGGCAACACGCTTGTGTTTTTCACTGTTCTCTCTTTGACTCTCCAAAACATATCAGCGAGGTAGGGATGAAGAGACCCCATTTGTAAGGAAAACAGTGTACTGACCACAAGTGTGACAAGGAGAAAGGGTACTGAATGTCCCCTAAAGCACTTTCCAAAGTAACACTGTTATCCAAAATATATCAGATCTATTGCCTTTTATTTCTCTTTAGCGACCTGCCAGAGGCTTTGTCCTTCCAGAGGATCCTGATCCTCTCTCAACTTCTCCCTGTGTTCTCCTTTCTGTGCCTTTTGCCTCTGCCTCTTTCCTCGCCTGTTTCCTGTGGAGGGCAGAACAGGAGGCACTGGTGAGCACACATTCTAAGGGAACAGCTTCGCCCCGCCCAGCACTAATGTTTCAGGACCAAGGTCAGCAACATCGGTACTCTTCCCTGCCACCATCAGTAACAAACTCCACGGATGAGGTCCCATCTCTGACATTTACCAGCGGTGTGACCTTGAGTAATGTTTGTAACCTCTCTGAGCCTCAGTTTCCTCTCATAAAACAGGATAATAAGAGCACCTAACTTAAAGAGCCATTGGGAAGAATTTGTGTTAGAAGCTGAGCTAGGAGTCTGGCACATCTAAGTTCCCAATAAATGAGAACTATTATTATTATTAACCTATGTCTCTTCACTACTGACCTATGTGCTCCCATTAGCTCATAGGGCACTGCTCCCTAAGAGGCAGAAAAATATAAATATAAATGTAAGTCAGGCAAAGGGACAAAACCAGATGGTTCAAGAAATAAACTAGATACAAACCCTCCTGCAGCTACAAAAATACTGGGGGGTTTTAGCCAATAAATGCAAATTTCTTTTTTTTTTTTTTGAATAGCCTTGTAATATTATTACATGTGACATTTATTGAGCATTTATGCTTTACCAAGCACCACATGAAGCATTTTATATCAATTATGCCATTCAAAAAATCTCAGCCACTCTATGAGGCAGATAACATTATATGCCATAAACTTATCTATTTTGCAGATAAGGAAACTGAGACTTATAGGGCAAAGATAATATGCACTGCCACCTGCCTTGTAAGTGGCAAAGAAAGACTTTGAACACAGATCTGACCCCTAGCCTTTATCCCAGTTGCCACCCTGTTCCCCCAGATCACGAAGTCTGGTGAAAAAGAGACACAAGTAAGTAGAAGCTAGTTGAAAGTACCAGGTATGTAGTAGGTGCTCAGAAAATATGTTTCCTGATCACTCCCTTCCTTACTGCTCAGTTTACCTATCTTTTAATTTAGGGGTTTGAACAGATCTTCTTTAAACATCCATTGATTTCAGCAGGTGCTGCCAGAAGAGCATCCTAGGTCTTGGGGTCTCCCATCTCACTGACTGTCACCCCGAGGCTCCACCTGTGTTCTTAGGGGCCCTACCCAGGCCTCTGGCCTCCCCTCAAAGGCTCTGGAATCCAAGAAGAGCTAGAGGAAATGCTTCAGGCAGTGGAGCCTCGAGCCCATCCTGTTGTTGCCATGACAACAATGCCACCATCAATCTTCTTCAAGCCTCTCTTTCCAGCTTGCTTCTCTCTCTTTCCTGTCAAGTCTGTGCCTGCTGGTTGCCCCTGCAGTAGGATTCAGGGCAAGGGGCCAGTACCCATCATGAGTGCAGTGATGGGGCAGAAGGAAGAAGCAGGAAGAGGAGAAGATTCAAGACAAGACCAAGGTGGATCAGACTCAGTAGGGGGCTGGGAGGAGTCCTGGACTCCCAACCAACCTCAGCAAACCCCATTTTTCTTCTCTCCTTTTTTCTTTCTGAGAACATAATTCACATCAGGTATTCTGCTAAGCTTTTTATAACATTACATCCATTAAAGCACTTTAGCTATTACCTCCTATGGGAATTTTTCCATGATTGTCACACCCCTCTCCTCGGTAGGGTTAATACTCCCCATACTTCCAGGGTGCCTGGGTAGCTCAGTTGGTTAAGCATCTGCCTTTGGCCAGGTCATGATCTCCCCTTCCTGGGATGGAGTCCCATGTTGGGCTCACTGTTCAGCAAGGAGTTTGCTTAACCCTCTCCCTCTGCCCCTCCCCCTACCTGTGCTGACTTGCTTGCTCTCTCTCTCTCTCTCACTCTCTCTCTAAGTAAAATCTTAAAAAAAAAAAACTTTCCCACACTTTCTCATGTCTCCTGTAAGTCATACCAATTATATTATTTTACATGAATTAATACATTGATTCTCATAATAATCTTATGAGTTGGCTCTATTGTTATCTAATGTTGCCTATTATAATCTCCATTTGTCAGGTGAGTAAACCAAGGCTCACAGAGGTTAAGCAATTTGCTCACAAGCAAGTAGCACAGCCACCATTTAAACCTATCTCTCTTTGGCTGCAAAAGCCAAGCCTTTCCACTGTACCAGGAAGCACTGGGAATCAATTTGGCTGATGAAACCAATATTTATATGTTTAGCTGTTGATTTGCTTTGTGAGTTCAGGGAGGAGCTGATGTGTCCCAAAACATGGACTGACCATAGCAGAGACCAGTTGACTTGGCCTCTAGCTTCTGAATGCTCTCTTGACCTTAGATCCCTGCTCAGGAATCTAGGCCATGGTCCCTGGAGAAAGAAGGAAGAGCATCAGGGTAACAACCACCAGTTCTGAGGCTTGAGAAAGTCTCTTCCCAAGGTGATGATGTAAAATGCCACATTTACCGAAAACCACTCCAAGGGCCTTGGGTGAGCCATGGAAGTCACACACACACACACACACACACACACACACACACACTGAATCCCACATGCTTATGGGTCATCTTCCCCCAATACCCAACACAAGAATGGAAAACTGAGACTCAGATCAGGGTCAGAACATATCCAATATCATCTGACCATTAGGAAGAGGCAGAGCCAGAAATTGAACCCAATCTGTTTGATCCCTACTCTCGAATCCTTCTTCTAGTCCCACATTAGAGCAGCTTTGCATGTGCTGTTCTGCCCACCATGACCAAAACACTGACTCCATCTTATTCTCCAAGCCTCCTCTATGACACAAGAGAGATGTGGTTCCTGTTAACCCCACCTTTCCCTTCCCTCTCACCTCTAAATATTTCAACTAATACACAGATCCTCTTGTTAGGAATCTTCTGTGCTTATGGTAGAAATTTCTAGTGTGGTTCTAAAGATGTTGAACTTCCATGAATACAACTTTTTAAGCCAGTATCCACTCTTAGACTCAGAAAATGTAATTTACCTACTGCCTGACAACCAATTCCTGTCTCAGAACATTTCTAAAATTAGAGTGAATGTTGTGTTAGCCACCAGAGTTAAAAATCAAAATGATGGATTTCTCTCAGGAAACCAATCTTAAAATGTTTCCTCTCCTCGCAGTCAGAAAACTCACCCTCAATTTGTACTATTATGATCCTTGTAATCGCTTTCCACAATTACATTGTCACTACCCTTCACCTTGATGTTGAGAAAGTTGAGACCTGCTGACCTCACTCCAAGTCACTTCCTGTCTCAACTCCAAGACCTGTAGCTGCTTCCTATAGATGAGAGCCAATCACAACAGAGTTGGGCTGAGCCCTTCCGGGTTAAACACTTAAAGACAAAACCTTTTTTTTTTTTTTTAAGGAAGTGAAAATGATTGTTCTCATGAATCAGCAAGGAAGACCTTGTGCTACCCCAGCCCATCCCCCCCAACACAGCCCTCATTTTCTGTTTTTCCTCTGTCCTATCTCATTTCATCTAAAAAAAAGAAGGGAATAGAAAAATGGCAGAGGAGTAGGGTCCCAGGAGATCAGCTGGATAGTTATCAAACAATTCCGAACACCTACAAACTCGATGGGAGATCAAAGAGAAGAGCAGCAATTCTAGGAACCGAAAATTGACCACTTTCTGGAAGGTAGGACTTGTGGAGAAGTGAATCCAAGGCAACACATGGGAAGACAGACCGCGGGGGGAGGGGCTGGCTCCAGGCAAGCAGTGGAGCAGCGGAGCACAAAATTGGAACTTTTAGAAGTCTGCTCCACTGAGGGACATCACTCCAGAGGCTAAGCAGGGGTGGAGCCCTTGCAGGGACAATGTGGTCTCAGGACCCACAGGGTCACAGAAAGACCAGGGGTTCCTGAGTGTGACAGAGTTCCCAGGTATCAGAGCAGGGAAGCCAGCTAGAGATGGAGCCAAGGAGTGGGCTCTCAGCTCAGGGTTAGCTTAAACCATGATCTGAGGCACATTCAGGCCACTGCTCTTCGAGCACGGACTCCACAAGTGGCAGATCCAGTGAGACTCACCTTCCTCCTCTGGGAGAAGAGGTACAGGAGTGCCCTGCAGGAATCTGCTGGGTTTGGAGACTCCAAACGGGGCCCTGTGCCAGAGATAGAAACACTTGGTCACAGGCCTCATGAGGATGGAGTGCGGCCAGAGACCAGGGAGATGGGAAGGATTAACTGCTTTCCTCTGAGGGCACACTGAAGAGTGGGGCCCTGAGCTCTTGGCGCCTATGGATGGGAGACTGGGAGGCTACCGTCTTCATTCCCATCCTCCAAAGCGGTATGGAAAGCATTCAGGGAACATAAACTATAGAGAGCAAAGCCAAGCAGATTACTTAGCCTGGCCCCTAGCAAGGGTGGTGCAATTCCACCTCAGGCAAAGACAGTTGAAAATCACTGCAACAGCTCCCTACCCCAGAATATCAGCAGGAACATCCAGCCAAGATCAAGTTCACCAATCAATGAGAACTGCAAAACTTCAGAGCTACAGGAATACAGCACACAGAATTCATGGCTTTTTTCCCATGATTCCTTAGTCTTTCAAAGTTAAATTTTATAAATTTTTTTTCTTAATCCATTTTTTTAAAGTTCTTCCTCTTTCCTATTTTATTGTTTTTTAATGATTTTGTCTTATCAATACCTTTTTTAAAAATCTTTTTAAATTTTCATTCTTATAGTCATAGTCTATCCCTTCATTGTATTAAATCTTATTTTTTGTATACATATGGGCTTTTCTTTCTTTAAAATTTTGGGATACACTTTCTTCTAACAGATCAAAATATACCCTAAATCTAGTGCATGGCTTTGTTCTAGTCTCCAGCCTGATCACATTCTTTCCTCTTTTTTTTTTCTTTTTTCAACCAACTTCTTATCTTATCAATTCCTTTTTTAGAATCTTTTTTAATTTTCATCTTTACCATCATATTCCATCCCTTCATCATGTTTACCTTATTTTTGTATATATGTGTTTTTCTTTCTTTAAAATTTTGGGAGGCAGTTTCTTCTAACAGACCAAAATACACCCAAAATAAAGTGTGTGGCTCTGTCCTATTCACCAGTCTAGTGTATAAATACATATATTTCCCTCCTTTCTTCTCCCCCAGGTTTCAGAACTCTTCTGATTTGGTTAGTGTATATTTTTCATTTTCATTGCTACCCTTTTAGTATTTTGTTCTCTCATCCATCTATTCTTACCTAGATAAAATGACAAGGCAGAAAAACTCACCTCAAAAAAAAAAAAAAAAAGAACAAGAGGCAAATACGGATGGCTAGGGACCTAATCAATATGGACAATAGTAAGATATCAGAACTAGAGTTCAGAATGATGATGATTATCAAGATGCTAGCTGAGCTCAAAAAGAGCATGGAAGATACGAGGGAATCCCTTTCATGAGAAATCAAATCCCTTTCAGGAGAAACAAAAGAACTAAAATCTAACCAAGTTGAAATTTAAAAGTTATTAATAAGGTGCAATCAAAAAAGGATGCTCTTAATGGTAGGATGAATGAGGCAGAAGAGAGCATTAGTGATATAGAAGACCAAATGGTGGAAAATAAAGGACCTGAGAAAAGGAGAGATAAACAACTACTGGACCATGAGGGGAGAATTCGAGAGACAAGTGATACCATGTTAGAATAATTGATATCCCAGGAGAAAAAAAAAAGAGAGAAAGGGGCAGAAGGTATATTGGAGCAAATTATAGCAGAGAATTTCCCTAATTTGGAAAAGGGAATAAGCATCAATATCCAGGAGGTTACAGAGAAACCCCCTCAAAATCAATAAAAATAGGTCCACACCCCGTCATCTAATAGTAAAACTTACAAGTCTCAGTGACAAAGAGAAAATCCTGAAAGCAGCTTGGGACAAGAGTTCTGTAACATAAAATGGTAGAAATATTAGATTGGCAGCAGACTGATCCACAAAGACCTAACAGGACAGAAAGGACTGGCATGAGAGCACTAAGTGAGAAAAATATGCAGCCAAGAATACTATATCCATCTAGGCTGTCATTGAAAATAGAAGGAGACATAAAAAGCTTCCAGAACAAACAAAAACTAAAAGAATTTGCAAACACCAAACCAGCCCTGCAGGAAATAGTGAAAGGTGTTCTCTAAGCAAAGAGAGAGCCTAAAAGTAAAAGACCATAGAGGAACAGAGACAATATACAGTAACAGTCACCTTACAGGCAATACAATGGCACTGAATTCATATCTTTCAATAGTTACCCTGAATGTAAATGGGCGAAATGTCCCAATCAAAGACACAGGGTATCAGAATGGATAAAAAGAAAAAACAAGACCCATCAATATGCTGTCTGCAAGAAACTCATTTTAGACCCCAAAGGCACCTCTACATTTAAAGTTGGGGGGGGCGGGCAACTTACCATGTTAAGGGACATCAAAAGAAAGCAGCAGGGGTGGCAATCCTTATATTTGACAAATTAGATTTTAAGCCAAAGACTATAATAAGAGATGAGGAAGGACACTATATCATACTTAAAGGGTCTGCCCAACAAGAAGATCTAACAGTTTTAAATATCTATGCCCCTAACATGGGAGCAGCCCAATATATAAACCAATTAACAAAAAAATCAAAGAACCACATCAACAAGGGACCTTAAGGGACCTTAACACCCCTCTCACTGAAATGGACAGATCATCTAAGCAAAAGATCAACAAGAAAATAAAGTCTTTAAATGACACACTGGACCAAATGGACATCACAGATATATTCAGAACACTCCATCCCAAAGCAACAGAATACACATTCTTCTCTAGTGCACATGGAACATTCTCTAGAATAGATCACATCCTGGGTCACAGATCAGATCTCAACTGGTACCAAAAGAATAGGATCATTCCCTGCACATTGTCAGACCAGAATGCTTTGAAACTAGAACTCAACCACAAGAGGAAAGTTGGAAAGAACTCAAATACATGAGGCTAAAGAGCATCCTACTAAAGAATGAAGGTGTCAACCAGGAAATTAAAGAAGAATTTTTTTAAAAATTCATGGAAACAAATGAAAATGAAAACACAAATGTTCAAAATCTTTGGGACACAGAACAGGCAGTCTTGAGAGGAAAGTATATAGCAATACAAGTCTTTCACAAAAAACAAGAAAGGTCTCCAAGGAGCTACACCTAAAGGAACTGGAGAAAGAACAACAAAGAAAGCCTAAACCCAACAGGAGAAGAGAAATAATAAATATCAGAGCAGAAATCAATGAAATAGAAACCAAAAGAACAGTAGAACAAATCAACAAAACTAGGAGATGTTTCTTTGAAAGCATTAATAAGATTGATAAATTTCTGGCCAGATTTATCAAAAAGAAAAGAGAAAGGACCCAAATTAATAAAATCATGAATGAAAGAGGAGAGATCACAACCAACACCAAAGAAATACAAACAATTATAAAAAACATATTATGAGCAACTCTACACCAGCAAATTTGACAATCTGGAAGAAATGGATGCATTCCTAGAGAAAAATAAACTACCAAAACTGGACCAGGAAGAAATAAAAAACCTGAACAGACCCATAACCAGTAAGGTGATTTAAGCAGTCATCAAAAATCTCCCAACAAACAAGAGCCCAGGGCCAGATGGCTTCCCAGGGGAATTCAACCAAACATTTAAAGAATAATTAATACCTATTCTCCTTAAACTGTTCCAAAAAAATTGAAATTAAAGGAAAACTTCCAAACTCATTTTATGAGGCCAGTATGACCTTGATCCCAAAACCAGACAAAGACCCCATCAAAAAGGAGAATTACAGACCAATATCTTTGATGAACATGTATGCAAAAATTCTCACCAAAATAGTAGCCAATAGGATTCAACAGCACATTAAAAGGATTATTCACCAGAACCAAGTGGGATTTATTTCTGGGCTGCAAGATGGGCTTAATATCAGGAAATCAATCAATGTGATACATTAATAAAAAAAGAACAAGAACCGTATGATACTGTCAATAGATGCTGAGAAAGCATTTGACAAAGTACAGCATCCTTTCTTAATCAAAACTCTTCACAGTTAGGGATAGAGGGTATATATCTCAATATCATAAAAGCCATCCATGAAAAACGCACAGTGAATATCATTCTCAATGGGGAGAAATTAAGAGCTTTTCTCCTAAGGTCAGGAACACAGAAAGGCTGTCTACTACCACCACTGCTATTCAACGTAGTACTAGAAGTCCTAGCATCAGCGATCAGACAACAAAAAGAAATAAAAGGCATCTGAATTGGCAAAGAAGTCAAACTCTCACTCTTTGCAGATGATATGATACTTTATGTATCACTCCAAAACTGTTAGAACTCATACAGGAACTCAGTAAAGTGATAGGATATAAAATCAATGTACAGAAATCAGTTGCATTTCTATACACCAACAGCAAGACAGAAGAAAGAGAAATGAAGGAGTCAATCCCATTTACAATTGCACCCAAAACTATAAGATACCTAGGAATAAGCCTAACCAAAGAGGCAAAGAATCTGTACTCAGAAAACTATAAAGTACCCAGGAAAGAAATTGAGGAAGACACAAAGAAATGGAAAAACATTCCATGCTTATGGACTGGAAGAACAAATATTGTGAAAGTGTCTATGCTACCTAAAGCACACTTTAAAGTACACTCTACACACTTAATGCAATCCCTATCAAAATACCATCAATTTTTTTCAAAGAAATGGAACAAATAATCCTCAAATGTATATGGAACCAGAAAAGACCCAGAATAGCCAGAGGAATGTTGAAAAAGAAAACTAAAGTTGACAGCATCACAATTCCAGACTTCAAGCTCTATTACAAAGCTGTAGTCATCAAGACAGTATGGCACTAGCACAAAAACAGACACATAGATCAATGGACAGAATAGAGAGCCCAGAAATTGACCCTCAACTTTATGGCCAATTTATCTTCAACAAAGAAGGAAGGAATTTCCAATAGAAAAAAGACAGTCTCTTCAACAAATGGTATTGGGAAAATTGGACAGTCACATGCAGAAGAATGAAGCTGGACCATTTCCTTACACCACACACAAAAATAGACTCAAAATGGGTGAAAGACCTCAATGTGAGATAGGAATCCATCAAAATCTTTGAGGAAAACACAGGCAGCAACCTCTTTGACCTCAGCCACAGCAACTTCTTCCTAGAACCATTGCCAAAGGCAAGGGAAGCAAGGGCAAAAATGAACTATTGGGAGTTCATCAAGCTCAAAACCTTATGCACTGCAAAGGAAACAGTCAACAGATTCAAAAGACAACTGGCAAAGTGGGAGAAGATATTTGCAAATGACATATCAAATAAAGGTCTAGTATCCAAAATCTATAAAGAACTTATCAAACACAATACCCAGAGAACAAATAATCCAATCAAGAAATAGAAAACATGAGCAGACATTTCAGCAAAGAAGACATCCAAATGGCCAACAGACACATGAAAAAGTGTTCCACATCACTCAGCATCAGGGAAATGCATATCAAACCACAGTGAGATACCACCTCACACCCGTCAGAATGACTAAAATTAACAAGTCAGGAAATGACAGACGTTGGCAAGGATGCGGAAAAAGGGAACCCTCCTGCACTGTTGGTGGGAATGCAAACTTGGCAGTCACTCTGGAAAACAGTATGGAGCTTCCTCAAAAAGTTTAAAATAGAGCTATCCTATGACCCAGCAATCGCACTACTGGGTATTTATCCTAAAGATATAAATGTAATGATCCAAAGGGGCACATGCACCCAAATGTTTATAGTAACAATGTCCACAATAGCCAAACTATGGAAAGAACCTAGATGTCCATCAACAGGTGAATGGATAAAGAAGAAATGGGTATATATACACAATGGAATACTATGCAGCCATCAAAAAATGAAATCTTGCAATTTGCAACAATGTGGATGGAACTAGAGGATATTATGTTAAATGAAGTAAGTCAGTCAGAGAAAGAGAACTATCATATGATCTCTCTGATATGAGGAATTTGAGAGCCAGGGTGGGGATTGTGGGGGGGAAGGGAGGGGAAAAATGAAACAAGATGGGATCGGGAGGGAGATAAACCATAAGAGACTCTTAATCTCAGGAAACAAACTAGGGTTGCTGGGGGGTAGAGAGTCGGGGAGGGATATGGTGACTGGGTTATGGACATTGGGGAGGTTATGTGCTATGGTGAGTGCTATAAATTGTGTAAGACTGATGATTCACAGACCTATAGCCCTAAAGCAAATAATACATTATATGTTAATAAAAAAGAAAAAGAAGGGAATATGTGATTGCTCTAATGTTTAAACAGAATGCCAGGGAGGCACATCTGATTGGTGACCACTTCCACTCAGAGCTAAATAATTCTGAGAATGTTACCAAAAAATGGAGTGCCTGTCATTTCAAGGGCTGAAAAACTTGAATAAATATAAAAATTTTCATTTATTCTCTATAGTCAGCAATCTCTGTAGAATGCTATCCCCAGAGCCTGGTTTGGAGTCCTTACTCCTTCACTTACTACCAAATGCATAACTTTGGGCAAATTGCTTTACCTCTCCAGACCTTAGTTATCTTCTCCCCCAAAGGGAGAATTATAGCAATTTCTGCTTGGGGACATTGGGATGATTCAAGGACATAATATGAGTACAAGCCTTAATCTACAAGCAGCACTCAATGAATGCTTCCTTCTTGGCCAAAATGGAACACAGGTTTTCACAGTTTTCAACCAGCATCTGGCCCTTTGAGGGACAGGAGGAACCAAAGACAGGGTCAGCTAGTCACTAGAAATCAGTAACTTGTCCTGAGTTTGGCTTTCTGCTATGCAGCCAACCAGCTGTGCCACTCTGAGAGAACTATTTAACCTCTCTGAAGGTAATTTTCTGTAATGTGTACAAATATGTCTACACTACCCCCCGAGAGCTGTGAGAATCAAATGACTCAGAGTGTCAAAATGTTTTGCAAACTAGCACAGCTTCCACCCTGAAGAAGCCAGGAGTGATCACTAAACAGTGTCATGTACTGCCTTCCAGAAGTATCATAAAGAGAACTCAAATGGACACTTCTTCCTAGAAGAATCTGTGTATAATGACGAGATTTACGCTGTGTAGCAGGTGGAAGAGGGCACGCTTGGGGGCTGGAATTCAGTACCTGTCTTGTCACATAAAGTCTCTGCCTCCCTCCTCTTTCCATGGTTCTCTTGAGCTGAACCCCAGGTCATCTCCAGCCCCTTTGGAAGTTTACCTTACACATCAATATCCACCCATATTCACAACATGGGTGAAAGGTATGGTCAGCTGGGGACAGGGGACTTCATACAAAATGCCAAAGCTCAGTTCCTACCCCACTCAGATTCTTGAACTGGTCCAAGAAAGTTTTCAAATGGGGGTGATATTGTCACCCCAGGAGCCATTTTTGGTGGTCAGGAGATGAACACCACTGCCATCTTCAGAATGGAGGCCAGGGAAACTGCTCAGTATCCCACACTGTGCACGGCAGCCCCCGCTACAAAGAATAATCCAGCCCAATATGTCAGTCGTAGTAAGCTGGAGAAACTCTGTTCTGGGGTGAGGCCCAGTCATTGGTATGTTTGGAAAGCTCTTCAGGTGATTCTAATGAGAGCCACGGGGTTAATCAAATGCTCAGCAATTAGCCTTGGGGAATTAGAGTCTTTTAGATGCAGCCTCCATAATCGGCCAGCTGTTATTAAATCATCAATAGCTGCGGCCAAATTAAACCCAGAGTTAAGAGTGCTTCAAGCATTGACTTATCCATTCCAGCTAGGGCAACCAACCATCTATTTTTCCCAGACAAAGGGAGTCCCCAGGATATGGGACATTTCTGTTGTTAGACTGGCACCGATTTAAGACTTAAGAGTGTTTAAGACAGGCTGGTCACCCTCATTTCTGCCGCTCTCTTGTTTCCTCCACTCTGCATCAATCCATTATTTATTGGGCTTATAAAATATGCCAAGCCTATACAAACACGTTACCCAGAGTAGCTCACATGATGCTCAGAACCTTAAGAGGACAGACGTTAAAATCATTCCACAGGAATCCAGAGGTTAGTCAGGACTTGGACCCAGGTCCCCAGACTCTGCGATCCTCACCAATAGACCACATGTCTCTTTCCTTCAGTGAGTGACTTGACGCCTAGCACCGAGGCTCAGGGATGCTAATCCCCAGCAGGGAGGAATGCTATTCCTGGTTCTGCAGCATCTTTGCCATTTCCATTCATCCCACCCTTCTGTTCTGTATTTCCAGGCTGGGGACAAGTCCATTAAAAAGAAAAGAATGAGGGCCCTGTAGATGACCTTAAGCCAAAATTAATTAACGAAGGCTCCTCGGTGTTACTGCAATGCTGTGGCCTCACAGTTGAAAGAAAGACGAAAGAGAACCATCTTGGTGCCCACTCTGTCTCTCTGCATTTCAAATCTGTCTCCCTAAAACACAGTTGACAATCTCCAGAGTCCAGAGAAGGAAACTAAGACCAGAGAGGTGAACACCAAGGGTAAGGGGTGAATCTGCTTTTCGAACCCATGTCTGTTTACTCCAATACCCATGCTTTTAGCATTTTATTCCGTACCGTGTGGGAAAGACTGACTTCTTGTTGATTTAATAGTCCAGCGTGAGCAAAACGCCCCTAACAAATCCCAGAAGATTGTCTCGGGGAGGTGCTCATGTTGTGCAAACAGCATTACAACATGTCCTGGGCTTTGAAGCACCATTTCAAATATTGACGAGGCCCATGAAATAATTCCGAAAGAACGGGCTGCCTTCAGTGGCACAGGAGCTCAACTTCAGAATGGCTGGTGCAAGGACAGACCTCACTGCCGCCTTGGCACCACCTGTGCACACTGACCGTGCACACACCCACGTGCAAGCACCTGCTGTCCTCTGCAGACCTCACCTCGCTCCCTCCCTGAGCGCCCTCCAAGGTGTGAACCCCACAGTGCCCTGTGCATCTCTAGGAAATGACATTTTATTAAATAAACAAACTGGAGCCATTCCTGTAGATTTATGAACAGTTCTTCAAGTCTCACTTGTTCGACCCATCGCGGATTTACAGCCCTGCATTAACCTCGTGAGCGCTCATAACGTTTACTAAGATAACGTTGGCAGGAAGGAGAAGGGATTTTTACAGCCAAGTAATAATTACGAAATGCAGCGAGTACTCGGGAACCTGTTTATTAGTTATGCCGGGTGTGTGGTCAACGGTGGGATTGCACATTCTACACAGCTTTCACTGGTGGAGATCAATCCCTTCCCTTGTGAGCTGGCTTTTCCTCCGTGGCTCCTCTCGACTGTTTCTACTAGAGCACATGTCATCTTTGTGATGGGGCAGTAGTCTCCAAAAGAACAGAAGGGACAACTGCCCAGGCAACCCACTATTCAAACTTGACGTACCCCTTCAGAGAGTGAGCCCCAAGTGCATCCTTCAAACCTGGAGGGAAGTCAATCCCATGGGGAGCGACTTCTCTTCCCTTTCAGAGAGAGGGATTGGTTCTTCAGGCTTATTCTTGCCAACAGTTTTGCTTGGTGAAAAGGGAGAAATGCATTCCCTTAAGCATCCATGCATGGGGGGATTGGATGCTGTTGGGGAATTGGGGGAGAAAGGGTCTTGCAAAATGGGCAGGAAATATGAGGGAGCTAAACAGTAGAAGAGTCTTAGTAATAAGAATGGCAACAATCCGGGTTGCATCTAAGAATCAAGGGGTGTGGTGCTTAAAACCACAGCCAGTTAAACTTAGCCCTAGAGGGATGTGGATGGACATTGAGGTTTTACAAACACCTCAGAGATGGTAATGCACAAAAAGATCGACCCTACAAAGCACTTTCCTATTTTGATGGCTTTACTGGCTTCTTGAAGGGAGGTCTGACATCCTTCACCTGCCTTGCCTGAGAGCTGGCTGGAAATGCAGAATCTCAACCCCCCTTGACTTGCTTGATGAGAACACCAATTCCAGCAAGACCCCTGAGTGATTCCTATACGTGTCACATTTGAGAACACTGCAATGGTGCATTTGAACCTCAGAGATGCCCCTTCCCCTCAAAGTAGGTAAGAAGAGCTGTCGGTTGGCCACCCCATGTTGCAGGGGGAAAAAACTGAGGCTCAGAGAGGTTTAGGTACCAGCCCAAGCTCACAGAGCCAGGCCCCGAAGCCAGTTCCCTCCTGTCCTTCAGCATCTCAGACTCACACACAGGCACATGGGGGCATTCGGGCACTGTGGCAGGTGCTTTCTGGCCGGAGCTGAAAATGAGCTGGAAGAGGGGTGCCCTGGGGAGGGGGTTTTGTGAGTGGTTGTCAATTAGTCACCGGCCTTCTTCCCTCCACCCCCTCCACAGCCTCTGCCCTCTCTCCCTTCCCTTTCCAGAGCCTCCTTGAGATTTGAAGCTCAAACAAGAGGGTATGAATAATGTAGCGCGATTGCTCCTCTTGTCTCCCCCAACCCTCAGAGGCTGAGCAAGGCTCCTTGTCTGCCTCATTAGTGGCCGTTCAACCATTTGATTTCGGTAACAATGAGTGTGCCTTCCTCAGAATTTTCATACCTATTTGCGTCACCAGAGTCAACACTGAATTTTTGAATCCACATAAAATTTTAATGGAGCAATCTGCATATGGTACGCTCTCTCCCCCTACCCACCGCCCCAGCTCCAGTCCCAACAGGCAGAGAGAGTGACGGAGGACAGAATAGTCACAGAAAAGTGGGTGGGAGTCCAGTGTCTGGGTAGGGGAAGGGGGCCGTTGGGGAGGCCCTGCGTTGAGAAGATCCTTCCAGTTAATCTCCTCGCACCCAATTTCAGGTGAAGTGTGGGGAAGTCCACTCCGGAGCTCCTAAGGATCACCATTTCCTGGCTGTGTGACCTAAGGTAAGTTGCTTCACCACTCTGAGCCTCAGTTTGCTCATGTATAAGATAAGGATTATAACAGAGCTGTTGCCAGGATTAAACCAAATCACCCACACAGTAGACATTATTATTATTATTGTTGTTGTTGTTACTGTTATTATTATTATTTTGTCTTTCACCCTACATAGGGCTGTAAAGCTGTAGTTTGCAAAGCATGATCACATCACATTTGTTTTTTTCATTGGCACTTTGGCTCTGGTAGCAGACACACATGATTTGATCCTGGCCTCACCTCTTACAAACTATATAACATAGAGGAAGTGACCTCAACCTCCCTGAGCCTCAGGTTTTCCCCCTATCGTGCAGATAGACCCTGACATTTTAGGAATACTATCAGGATTCAATAAGAGAAAGTACCTAAGACGTTTAGCCCTCTGCCTCCCACAGAGCGACCACCACACTCTTGGAGGGTGTTTTTTATTCTAAGCACTCTTTCTTCCCCCCATGTTAGCTTCTGTGAATTCAGGGCACATCTTACCATTGTGAGAGCATCCTAGAGCCAGTAAAATGTAATGATATTATTACATTTGAGGGTATTTGCTCACATGCCAGGCATGTATTCAAAACTGCTTGGGGGGCTAGGTCATGAGCCTTGCAATAATACAGAGAGACAGGTGTTATCTCTAAGCATGCTTTGAGGGTGGGGAATAAGGAAGGCCCCAAAGAAGAAACACATCCTCCCCTGGGTCCCCCCGCTGGTAACAGAGGAGTCCCGGGTTGCATTACAGAGCTCCCAGTCTTAGGAGCTTGTTCACGGCCAGCTCTGTCCCATCTCAGCTGGACAGCTCCAGGAGCCCCACAGCCAGGGAGATGGTGCAATTTTTCCAGAGCAGCATAGCCAGTAAGCAGCAAAGCTGGAATCAGCACCCAAGTCCATAGCATCACAAATGCCAAGCTCTTTCTGCCAGGACCACACCAGGGCAGGAAGACGGATGGAGCCATCCTTAATTAAGCAAGTCTGGCCAGGTCTGAGAAAACCTTGCCAGAAACTATGGACCTGCTTCTCATTCCCAGGTGTCTCACAAGTGGCTCCATATCTCCCAGCCTCACTTCTTCACCTGTAAGAGGGAGGTGACAGTCCCAACCGGTTAGAAGTGGTGTGAAGATTAAATGGAACAATGCATAGAAATGGGCTCTGCAAGTCACGGGAGGCCCTCAAGATGCCGGGCTGAATGAGGGTAGAGAAAGGGAGGGGGCTGGAGAGCTGCCCTGGGACAGGACCCTGCAGCCCCAAAAGAACAAAGAAGGGGTCTCCCCTCCTTTGGCTCCACTGACCTCCTTCCTCTGGGGTGCCAAGTGCGGAGACTCCCTGGTCCCACCTGATACAGAGAAGAGAGGGGAGTAAAACAAGGTCCCTGCCCGCCTCCCACAGCCCCGCATTTCTCACCAGGGGTAATGAAATGGAAGGAGTTTCTGCTGAGAACGATGATCACTAACCTGCCAAAATGAGTGAGAAAAATCAATTCAGAGAGTGCAAGAGGGGAGGGACTCCCTGAGTCAGGGAAGCGCTGGAGGGAAGGCTGGAGGGAGAGAGAGAAGGAGAGACACCTGGAGCAGGGAGGAAAGGGTACTTGATTGAGGCCTTTCGTAATGAATTGTCTTATTGAGGTGAAACTCACATAACATAAAAGTAACCATTTTTACATGTCTGATCCAGGGGCATTTGGCACATTTCTGGTGTTATGCAAACACCGCCCCTACGGAGTGCCCAACTTCACCACCCCCAAAAGCAAAGCTCATGCACAAATAGTCACTTCCGGGGAAGGGGGGGGGCGCCTGGATGGCTCAGTTGGTAAGCCGCCTGCCTTTGGCTCAGGTCATGATCCCAGCAGGGAGTCTGCTTCACCCTCTCCCCCTCCCCCTGCTCGTGCTCCCTCTTCTTCTCTCTCACATACAAATAAATAAAATCTTATTTAAAAAATGATTTAAAAAAAAACAGTCACTCCTGTTCCTTCCTCCCCTTAGACCCTGGCAACTACTAGCCTGTTTCCTGTCCCTATGGATTTACTTATTCTGGATATTTCCTATAAATGGGATTATACAATAGGCAACCTTCTGTGTCCGGTCACTCTCACTGAGCCTCAGGTGAATACTGGTACACGAATGTTCATGGCGACATTATTCCCAAGGGCCAGAAAGTAGAAACAATGCAAACATCCACCAACAGATGAATGTACAAAGAGTGGTCTGTCCCTCCAGTGGAATATGACTCACCCATAAAAAGGCATGAACTAGTAATATGCACTGTATGGAATACAGACGGATCTTGAAAACATTTAATTCATTTTTTTATTTGATGTTTCTTGCCTTATGGCCACATCTGTGCTCCTGAATGATCCCAATAAAGTGCCATCACCTCCTGCTGCAGATAAATGTGGGCTGAGCATCCACCAGGGGCGGGATGCTGGATACACCAGGGTTGAAGGTCAGCCAGACCAAGATCACCACTTGGTTCCTTATTGACTTGCCCCATGACACCAGGCAAGTCCATTCCTTTTTCTTAGCCTTGTTGCCTATAAAATGAGATTCAAAGTCTCACTGCATTGCCAAAAGACTTCCAATCAGGAAGAGTCCTGGGTAAGCTTCAGAACTGGACAAGTGTCAGATGCTGTCACCATGGGTTGGACAAGAAGGAACCTCAGAACCTTCCACCCACAGTAGAGTTTGGGTGGGAGGACACAGACAAGCGGAAAGAGAATTTGCAGGAGAGGGGAGTTGGTGGGAATGGAGGACCACAGGGAGTAGCTGCTGTCATGTAAAATCTAAACCCCTGCTCATGGCTCCCCAGACATGTGTGACCAGCACTGTCACCCTCTTGGACTTTGGCTGGATCCTAGGACTCATCCAGCCCACCTCCCTCATTTCACAGAGGAAGAATCAGACACCCGAGGAAGGCAAGCAGTTTGCTCCAAGTCTGACAGAGAACTGGCCTTTCATTTGTTACTGATGTCCAGTGAAGATGGCAGGTTGAATACACTCCTCCCATAAAACCCAATAAAATGACCATGAGAGAAATCTGGAAAGGTATAGACTTGCAAGGACAAGGAACAGGAGGCAAAAGGCAAGAGCTGTGCTGTCTGGAAACTGGGAAGCACATGGACAGTGGTAACTGACAGCAGATTCAGTACAGCGGAATCCTAAGGCATCCGTGGGGATGCTGAGGACCCACCCACCCGGCATCCACTGGTTCCATCACCCAGTTACCTTTCATTTTGTCAGCTTCTCCATATGGGCCCAGGATAAGAGGAACAGGACTCCCCAGACCATGCCCTCAAGTAGCATGTGATCTTTTGGGGGCGACAAAGAAGCAAAGCAGACAAGGCAACATGAAAAAGTCCTCCAGTAGGGGTGCCTGGGTGGCTCAGTGGGTTAAAGCCTCTGCCTTCAGCTCAGGTCATGATCTCAGGGTCCTCGGATTGAGCCCCGCATCAGGCTCTCTGCTCAGTGGGGGGCCTACTTCCTCCTCTCTCTATGCCGGCCTCTCTGCCTGCTTGTGATCTCTGTCTGTCAAATGAATAAATAAAATCTTAAAAAAAAAAAAAAAGTCCTCCAGTAAAGGCATAGCTATAGTCCAGGAGATTTCCCAGAGAGGGAGCAATCCACCCTTGGCAGGGATAGAGGGGCAAGGGTCAGAAAGGACGGAGGACTCTGAGCCAGCTACTGAAGAACAACAGAGAGAAGACTAGGGAGCCCTTCCAGCTGCAGGAACAGCACATGCAAAGGCGAGCAGGAGAAGGAACATGAAACTTGCTGAGAAGATGAGGCCAGAGACACCTGCAGGTGCCAGATCTTGAAGGACCTAGTAAGCCGGAACTCAAGGGTGCTAGGGAGCCATTGAAAGGTTTTGAGCCACAGTGTGACAAAGTTCCAAAAGACTGACTGGGAGAGTCTTTAGAATGCCCATCGATGTCTCCTTCCCTGTCTCCATCCTTTCTTCCATGAGCTTTCACTGAACACCTACTGTGTGCACAGCCCCATGCTGAGTGCCTGGGACCGGAAGCTAGTATCCGCGCAGCAGGACGTGGCATGATCGGTCCAGAGCCGCTGTACTTGGGTCCCTGTCTACATCCGCCATCTCCTGTTGCTGGGAAAAGACTTCCCCCTGAGTGTCAAATCTGCCCCTGCTGGCCTTGCACACTCACATAAAAGTCTCTGGGGGGAAAAATGGATTATACTCATTCTCTTAACCTCACCCCAACCTGAACATAAATCGTCTCTGTTTATAACACTTCTGGCATTTTGTGCATTTTGCCGACTGACATAAAATGACAATAAATTTAGGCCCCACCAGCAGAAAAGTACCTAAAATGCCACATGTCACTAATATTGACAGGTTCTAAAAGTGAAACTTGGAAATGGTTCAGGCGACATAAATTTAAATAAAAATATATACTTTGTCCTTGAGAGAGAATCAGCTAAAATTAAACCTCAGTGTGGGTGGGATGTCCAGGAACATGAGACAGAGAAACATTAGGGGTGCCTGATTCAGCCTGAGAGGCCAGAAGGACCGGAAGAAAACCCAAGCCAGGACTTTGATTTAAAAAAAAAAACAAAAAACAAAACAAAAAAAACTATTCTTAAAAAATGCACTCTCCCATCCTGTGGCCACTACCTTCAGATGGCTATTCACATTTAAATTTAGGGTAATGAATTTAAATACATGGTTATTCAAATTTAAATTTAAATGCAATTAAAATTCAGTTCCTCGGTTGCACTGGCCACATTTCAAGAGCTCGATAGCCACATAAGGTTAGTGACTGTCTCCTCCAACGGCAGATCTAGATCATCACAGAAAGTTCTATCAGACAGTTAGCTGTCTTAGAGCAAGAAGCTCTAGGGCCATGGACACCTGTGAATTTCCTCCTTTTGATCTTCTGAGCCATCCCCCCTTTGATGCCTCCTCCTTCCCTTCCCTCCCCCCACCTCTCTCTCTATTTCTCTCTCTTTCTCTCTCTCTCTCCCCCTCCCTCACCAACTTTCTCTCTCTGCCAATCTACCTGCCCCCCTCACTGACCCTCTCTTCTTTCTCTCCTCTTTTACGTATTTCTCTAAAACACAAGTAAATCCAATTCAAAAGGCTGGCCCAGGTTTGAAACCGGATTCAAAGTCTTGCTTTACCAGGCGCCTGGGTGGTTCAGTCACTAAGCAGCTGCCTTCAGACCACTTCGCGACCCAGGGTCCTGGGATGGAGTCCCACATCGGGCGCCCTGCTGGGCGGGAACCCCGCTTCTCCCTCACCTACTTCCCCTGCTTGTGTTCCCTCTCTCCCTGTGTCTCTGTCAAATAAACACATAAAATCCTTTAAAAAAAAAAAAAAAAAAGTCTTGCTTTACCACTTACCAGCCTGGAGAGCTCAGGCAAGTGCCTCTAGTCTGCCTCTCCTCCAAACTGGTGATTCTGGGGAGAATCATGTGTTCAGTGGCACAGGGAGTAGGTGCTCCGAAGACACAACAGTTTTCTCTCTCATCCTTCGTCACACATTATCAGAGGCTTGCAAAACTAGAGCAGTTACTGTTCAGCCTCTTCAACTCGGAATTTGAGACCCACCAAAATTTTCTTGTTTCAGCTGCGGCCCCAACCCCTCAACCCCCTTACCATGTTCCAAAAACATTCTCCCTGCCTTGGCATGTGCCCTTCGCCCAGCCCGGGATGCCCCCTTCCCCATCTATCCAACTTTTATGATCCTACCGTCAGTGAAGGGTCTGGCTCTGAGACCACCGCACTCTGCTGGGTGCCTTCTTGTCTGCTGCAGCTCAGACCCAGCGCTGGTTAATGGTTAAGGCAAGAAAGAACGTGGAAAGAGAAATTCAAAGGGCGAGCCTGGCTCTTTTAGGGCAGACAAGAGGGAACCTGCTTCCAATCTCTGAGATGGCCAATTTCATTCATGCAGGTCAACATTTATTGTGTACCTGCTGTTTGCTTGTCCCTGCCCAGCAGGATACGGGGATGTGTCAAGCAGATCTCTTTTCTGGAGAAGTCACAGACGGATGAGGAAAGAGACCCTCCCTGGAGTCTACATCTATACCGTGTGACAAGTTCTGGCCACACAAAAGGGGGCTTCAGTCCACTTGAGGGGGACACAGGGATAGGAGAAAATATCCCTAAGAGCAGGGGGCTTGGAACAGGGGGGCAAGAAGATGTCACAAAGAGGCTGGCCTTTGTGGGCAGGGTATTTCAGGACATGTAACAGCAAGACCAAAAACTTCCAAGAGCAAAGCCAAGTGCAGGGACCCAGGACCCCTTCCCTTTAGGTGGGGAGAGGGAACAAGAGAAAGATGGGGTCAGGAAGGGGCTAGACCACCAGGCTGGCCAAGGGGTTAGGACTTAATCCCAAGGGTGGTATGGAAAGGTTTTAAGCAAGAGACAGCAGGGGATCATAGAGACACTTTAGAGGTGGGATGGGGCAGGTGGCATGGGCAGGGACCCAGTGGAGCAGGGAGGCCTCAAGGAAAGAGGATGCAGGGTGGGCAAAGGTGGAGACCGATAGGAGCACCCAGAGGCAAGGGGGGCAGGAGGGAGTGTGCCCCCCCCCAACTCTGGGGCCTCGCCCTTCCCCCTTAGGCTGCTGCCGCCTCCGGCGCTAACTGCCTCCCCCTCCCCGCCAGCCCCATAGCCTTCTGGCTGCACAATTTGTGAAGAACATTATGTAAATGAGTTTTATGCAAATCCAGCCTCTCTCCCCGCTGGCTGGACTCCTGAACCCTAATTAACTTGCCAAAGCCTAATGTTGCCATCCCCTCTACACCAGCCCAGCCCCCAACCGGCTCCCCCAACCAAAGAAATCCATCTTCAGAGGCAAGCGGTCTAATCGTTCCCTCATTTGGATGTGCGGGCTGTCGCCCACACTGTTAGCCTGCAGGAGAAGGCGGCATTTCAGCCAGTGGCCACTTCTCCTGCTTCCCATACAGCTCTAAAATAAATACCTCTTTTTTCTACCACCCCTGCCGCTTTAGTTTTGCTAGCTTCCAGAACCAGAAACAGCTCTGGGTAAAGTTGATGCAATCTCTCATTATCTTGAAGTCCTTCTTCTGTCACCTTACACCACCATCCCCTCCCCAGTCGCAAACTCAGGGACCCGGTGGCCTCTCTCCTGCCTCTCCCAAAAGATGCACTCAGGAAAGGATCAGGGATGGGTTAGCTTGTTTGGGAAATCAGACCGGCAAGGATTTATTCTGCTGCTGTTCCATGCACATGCACGGCACTCTTTGTGAATTTATAAGGATGCATGCTTTCAACCTAGAAAAGACCCCAGGAGCATCTCATGCAGGCTCCCTGATTTGAGAAATAGTCTACCCTAGATTTCAAGGGTGCCATTGACATATCCAAGGTCACACAGTGGGGACGGACTCAAATCCAGCCTCTTTGTACCCACGGCTGGCTTCCTTCCCTCTCCCCCACCCAGCCCAACATGCCTTGTGTCCCAAACAGCCCAGACTGAAGGAACCTTTCTTGACAGTTTTGTGCATGCTCACTTTCAAGTGCAGAACAAAGCAAAATAAAGGCTTTCCCAGGAAACAGGAAGAATTGTGTTGTCAGCCAGTTCCTGCTGCTGCAGCAAATCCCCTGGATACAGCTCCAGAGGCAGAAATGGGTGGAGATATGGGGGGGGGCAGGTGTTGGTTATTAGCGCCTTTGGAGCTCTGGAGGGAAGAGTAGGCAGGATGTTTAAGGCATTATATTGCAAAGAAGTTTCTGAAAGATGCAGCATGCAGGATACTTACTAGAGTTTGGTCTGACAATATGGAGTGGGAAACAAGCAGAGTTGTTACTCACTCATTCATTCATTTGTTCATTCAAGCAAGATGTATTGTCAATAGTGCCTAGCCCAGAGTGTATCCCCTCAAAAGCAGTTTTGTCTGCAGAGCCTGGTGACCCACTTGTCACCAGCTCCAGGAGGCCAAGATCCTCATAGGCAAACAGCCGTCTGACACCATGTCTTTCCCTCTGGCCGGCTCCCTCCCTCCACCCCCAGCATCTGTGCCTGTGAATTTTAAAAGGGTCCATATTTGGAAATCCCCAAAACCAGCTTATCCTTTCATTTTTATGTCTGAAAAAGAGTGATGACTCCTTGTGTTCCATCCCAAGCCGTGGTTTATCACCGAAGAAAGAATTTGAGGTCTCCTACACACAGGGTTCAAATCCTTGCCTTGGACAAGACAGACTTTTGTCTTCCCATCTGTAGAAGGGGTATCCTAACGGTGCCTACCTCACTGGTTGCCATGTGATTAAATAAGGAAGTGGATAAATGTAGAAAGTGTCACCTTCTCTCTGACACCTTCCTGTACCTTCTGCTGAAGCCATCAGCAAGTTCTGATCAGTATTTCAGAAACAAAGGTAGGGAACCAGAATTCTTACAAGAATTTTATGATTAGAACTTCACGACATCAGAGATGTCGTGGAAGAAGCCTTTCAAGAATACTTTGGTCTTGGGGCGCCTGGGTGGCTCAGTGGGTTAAAGCCTCTGCTTTCAGCTCAGGTCATGATCCCAGGGTCCTGGATCCCAGGGTCCCACATCGGGCTCTCTGCTCCACGGGGGGCCTGCTTCCTCTCTCTCTCTCTCTGTCTGCCTCTCTTGCCTACTTGTAATCTCTGTCTGTCAAATAAATAAAATCTTAAAAAAAAAAGAATGCTTTGGTCTTGTCATTTCACCTCTTTGAGCCTCCATTTTCTCAGCTGTGAAATGGGACTCCTGACATTAGTTAACTGGTAGGGTTATTGAATTAGAAAAATCTTAGGGCTGTGTGAACCACATGGTAGGGGTTCCCTCAATCCAGAAGAAAGAACAGAGGCAGACGTGCACTCAGTTCTATAGATGTGACCGGGAATTTTCTTAATCAATTAATTCATAAAAAATTAATTACCCAGATCGTCCATTTAAAAAAGAATTTCCCCCTAGATATATGAAGGGCCAACTAAGCAGAAATCTTTCGTTATTTCCTTATTTTTATTTTGAAGAAAAATATAATAAAATTGTCTTTTTAGAAGACAAATCACTGCCATTGGGAATAAGCATGAGATCTGTGCAGAACCGGGACATAAGTCCCGAGATCTCATCCGAAATAGGTAGAAGGTATGGTCCAAAAATTCTTGGTAAGATATCAGATGGCAAATGCTAGGATAAACAGGGTGTACCCTATAATTATTGTAGAGTCTTCCCACCCCCTCTGCCTTGGAAATTTTTTCTTGGGGGCAATGGAATGTAACTACAAACATAGGCCCCCCCACTACCTGAAAGTAGAACATTCTTACAGAACCTCCCATCATCCAAAATGATGTAAGGCAAAAAAGCAATTACCATTTCATAAAAGTGAAATTCTTCTTGAGGTTTCTCTTGATTAGCAAAAATGTGTACAAACATAGTTCTTTTGTAAAAAGTGGTATAATGCAAACTCTCAGTTGGGGGTGGGGGGGATATTCCTACCGTCCCAGTTCAAGGGCTGCAGGTCGATTTCATTCCCAGACATTTTTTTCATCCTATAATGCAAGAATACTTCATTCAGCTTGCCACTTCCATTAATTGGTAGCTCTAGCCTGAAGTATGGTGTTAAGAAGGATTCTGATGTCTTGTTTAAACTCAATGCCAAAGACTGCCTTATTGATTAGTGATGTCTGCTATGTAGCTAGGTGATGGCCAGTGTATATATGCCTCATGTTTGTTAACCCTAAATATAACCCCATGTTTGATTGTTGGAGAAGCTGAAGCTCAGAGAGGGGAACCAATTTGCCAGAGTCACATAGCTATTTAATGGTAGAGCCAGAGCTAGAATAAATGTCCCCTGGCTCCATGCCCTGGTACATTTCTCTCCATCATAATGCATGTGGGTTCATAAGGTCCAGTGGTATTCTATGAAACAGTCATAACATTTGGCATCTGCTCTCCTGTTCTGATTCCAGAAAGATTTGCAGTCATCACACACCAAAATTACATGTTAGAGAAAAATATGTACACTAGAGGAGGATCAAAATAATGTAGACAAAGTAACCAGGGCAGAGGGAAAATGAGAATAAAAAAATAAAACAGAGCCAAGAGCCAGTTTGACACATAAGAACACTGTCGCTGTGCAGGTGCAGGGTTACTGGTGCCCAAACAAAGAAGAAAATCAGAATCCAGGTGTTTAAAGATAAAAAATTCAGTTGCTCAAAAGGAGGTTTCCTTGGTGCTTCTCTAGGAAAAATACCACCCAAGGGTGCCCATGCCAGGCAGCTGTGAAGCAGGGAAAGATGTTCCTCCAAGGCATATCTCCAAGAAATGATGCGATTTCCATGCCACTGATTCTTGGAATGTCTGTGTGAAGGTTGATGAAATGCCGAAGTGTGATCCAAGAATTCCAAAACTCTTGATGTCAAGGTCACTGATGATAACTATATTTCTAAAGCCAGTGGTCAGCTTCCACCGTCCATTTTGTTGATCTTTAGGTAGTCTTTGATATACCTGATGGCTTCACCCTAGGTTTCCCTCCACTCTTAGGACATCACATTCTCTTGGATTTCTTCTTGTGTTCCTGACAACAGTTTCTCAATGTCCCGTCCTGGATGCTTCTTCTTTCTCCCAGGATCTGAATGTTACAGTCTCTAGGACTCAGCCCACAGATCCCCTCTTATATCTGTCCCCAGTTCCTGGTGATCTCATGGTTTTAAAACCATCCTTGGGCTCATGCCTTCAAAATTTATATCTCCAGCCTGACCTCTCTCCTAAACTCCAGACTCATATATCTGCCTGCTGCCTTGACATCCCCATGGGGACACGCTAATGGCATCTCAAGCTTCACACATCCATCACCAAAGTCTTCATGCTGTACCACCATTCTC
This sequence comes from Mellivora capensis, assembly GCA_004024625.1. Lineage (NCBI taxonomy): Eukaryota > Metazoa > Chordata > Mammalia > Carnivora > Mustelidae > Mellivora > Mellivora capensis. The sequence goes on along the minus strand of PISX010000010.1, from coordinate 102,432 downwards.
CAACCTGTCACGGCACCCCAGTCTTCCCTGTTTCGGGAAATGGCACCATTGCACACCCAGATGCTCAAGCCAAGAACCTAAGACTCAGACTTGACTCCTGTCTTCCCGTCACACTCAATATCCAATTTATCAACAAGACCTGTCAAGGTAACTACAAAAATTATTTCAGATGCAACTGTCTCTCTCATCTCTACCATGACCCCCTGGTTGGAGTCACCTTCCTTTCACACCTGGAGGACAGGAAACCCTCACATATCACCTTTCTTTTTCCCCTCTGCCCCCTACAATCTGTTCTCCAGATTGCAGCCCGAAAAATCATTCTTAAAATGCTAGGCTTTCTGGGGGCCTCCCCATTGTTGTGAAAGCCAAGGTCCTTCCAGTGCATTAGTTGGGCCTGACTCCTTCTTTTCCCCTTGCTCATTTTGCTTCTGTCACACTGGGATCCTGCTGGGGACAATGTCCTCTCCAGGCCTCTGTATTCACTGCTAATCACTGTACCCCCAATATCCTGCACATGGTAGGTGCTCAGTAAACACCTGTTGCACAAATGACTCGCTAATGGCTGGACTTACTCCAAATACCTTCTCGAACTGAAAACTCCAATGCCATCAACCCACAGGAAAACATGGTGGACTCTGGGCCCTTCATGTCTGGGTCCCTTGCCTGGAAGATCCCACACTGAGGGTTTTGCCTTTGAAGATAGTCCATGGAGTGATGTCTCCTCCGGGCTGATGCCACCAGGGACACCCCCATGGTTTCCATAGCATCCCCCTACTTATAAATATCTCCCCTTGGTGTCAGCTGACCCCTTGGATCTCACCAGAGGAAATACTGTCATTAAACCCCAGTAAATTGCTAAAGGCCCAAGCGGACTGGGCCAATTTACAGCAGGTTTTGACTTTAATAATGTTTTGTCTTAGATTTGGCCCTAATTATAAATCATTTGCAACTGTGGTTTAAACCATAACCAAATCTTACATGGCATTCTTATTATCTGCTTAATATCATGGAGGGAAAGATTTACAGAATCGCATTCTGGGAATTAAGCAAACGAGGAAAATTTGAGGTGAGGGCACAACACATGAAAATTATAGTTTTGTCATAAAACCTTGACTGATCAATGATTATTGTAAAACCGTGGTAATTGTGCTGGCATCGACATAAATCTATGATTGGCTGGATTTATTCTTTTTCAAAATATTATATTTCCTACAGTTTGGACCATTGTGTTGATCTGAGGCCGTCAGATTTACTGCTATTTTCACTTAATTAACTCCATTTAGCCTGTGCATATATGTACACCCAAGTATATCTCTTGGTTGACCTTGAACAACACCGGGTTGAGGGGCACTGGCCCCCTGTACATTTGGAAATCCATGTATAAGTTTGGCTTCCCAAAAACCTAACTACTCAAAGCCTACTGTTGACTAGAAGCCTTAGCAATGCCATAGAGAGTCAACTAACACATATTTTTTGTGTTGCATGTATTATATACTGTATTCTTAAAGTAAGCTAGAGAAAATGTGATTAAGAAAAGCATAAAGAACCAAAAACACATTTACTGGGCTCTACTGTATTTATTGAAAAACTCGTGCTTTGAAGGGGACCCACACAGTTCAAGCCGGTGTTGTCTGAGGGTCTGTAGTGTGTATACGTATTTTATATATATGCATGTATGTTTTATATTTAGACAAACGGATAGATAGACAGATAGATGCATTCTCTCCAGTTGCTTTTGCTTTTCAATCGTTTGTGTTTTCCTCCAAATGGAATTTGTAAGATCCTTGAAGAAAACGCTTGGTTGCCTAAAGCCGGTCGGTCTTGCTGCAGAAATGGGTCCAAAGCTGTGCTCCTGGAGCTGCTTTTCTGTGGGATGACAGCGCATGGTCGTGATACTATGTCCCAGCGAGTGGGAAGGACTGCAAAAAAGTGGCGAGTCAAGTTCATGGCATGGCTCTGCTATTTGCTGGCTATATCACCCCGAGGAACCCACTCAGGATGGTTCAGCCTCTGTCTCCTCATCTGTAAAATGGGAATCATTAAAGCTACTTCAGAAGTTCCCGTGAAGCTTTGATGAAATTTGTTGAACATTAAGGGCTTGACCTACAGAGACTATTGGGCACCTCTGGTGGACGCTCCTTTCTTCTTCCTAGTTGGGGGAGGGACGCGTGACAGGAAGTCCTAAGGGGTAAGGTCACGGCAGCACGGGGACCTCAGAGGAGCCATCTCAGGAAGGCTCAACCTGGCACCAGTGGGAGCCAGTCCAGATAGGAGATTCAACTTACAACCCTACAGGTCCAGGGAGATGATGGGTCCAGATCAAAGCCATGCTGGGCTAGAGGACCACATAATAATTCAATTTTAAAATAACTAAAATGAAAAGTGTAGCCCCTGCTGGTGAGTCATTCCTTGCTGCTATACCCCAGTTTCTATGCTCCATCCTTAGTTTCATTTTGTTAGAGCTCAGCCATAACTACTACTAGTCTCGAAACTTTGATGTGAGAAAATTAAGATTTCAGAGATGCCACCTGCCCAAGGTCATGCAGTTAGCAAGTGGCCGAGCCCAGACTCCAAACCCACTAAATCTGGCTGCTTCTGGAGTGGGGAGGATGGCCCGACACATCCATTGGAGGGGGGCCCTCCCTCCTGGAGGCCAGTGTGTCCTGGGCTGATAGCTCTTTCCAAAGCCAACCCGAGGAACAGGGGTGCCCAACTTGGCCACTCCAGTGTCTGTTCCCTAATTGCTAAGGACAGAGCTGAGAAGTAGCCAGTTTGAGGTTGAAACCTGCCCTTTGCTTGCAGAGGCCTGTGTGTGGGTTGAATAGTGGTTTCTTTTTTCTTGACTCCCACCATGTAGCCAGTGAAAAATATTTTCTGAAAGCCTCTTTCGGAGTCACTGATGCACACTGTCTGTTCTCAAGTTGTCCAGGGTCAAGAGAGTCGACCGTAGCTAAATGAACCCAGACATTGGATTTCACCAAAAAGTAAACAGTCTGAGCCATGGGGAAAAAAAAAAAAAGTGTTGCTTTCAGATAAAACATTCATGGGCCAGTTCCCTTCCTCTGTTCTTCCCCCACTGCAGTCTCCCTCCCTCCCTCCCTTCCTCCCTCCTTCCCACCTGGTTTCTCCGTTTCTCTTCCTCTTCTTCTCTTCTTCCTCCTCTCCTTAACCTTCTCCCTCTTCTCATTCCCTTCTCTCTCTTTTTCCTTCCTCTTTCCTCAGTTCTGTTCCCTCTCTCCTGCCTTCCTTTCTGCTTTAAAATTCACCCCAGATTTTGTTTCCTTAGGCATGCTGAGGTCAACAGACCAACAGGCAGCTGCCATTGAAGACAGAGGTCACTGCTCACAGTCCCCAAGAGGAGGGAGGCACCAGGGGTAGGTCAGGGAGGCAGAAGGAGCCACCCAAGACCACAGGCGAGGGACCTGACTGTGGTTTCAGCAAGAAGGAAGAGTAAGTCCATTTAGGATGAGCTGATTTGATTCATTTCAGCAGACCCTGGGCTGTCGGGCTGGTCCCCAGTCTTGTGGCAGCTGACTCTGGGGTGATCCAGGCAGGGAGCTAGTCCTGGACCACAGGAGCCTGATGAAACCAGGTGGATGGGGTTATGGACTTCAGGTTGGTCCGTCTGCCTATCAAGGCCAAAGGCATGCTCCAGGCAAGTTGTTTGCTCTTGCTAGGAATTAGCTAACTCTGGGAGGGGCAGTCCCTCTCTGGGTCCACAAGGCCTGAAGACTGACAAAGCATCGGCAAACATAGAAGATGAAAAACACCATTAAGACGTTCCTCCTCTCTCATGTCCTCTCCACCTCCCCAAAGCCTGCAGAAGAACCCATCACCAAGGGACAGGGGAGCGGTGACAAAGGGCTGGGCAGGCGGGTGATGAAAAGCCCTGGGGAGGAGCAGGAGGCCTCCTTCTCTGGAGTGTCTGGGGAGGAGCAGCCCTAGTTTTTCAGAGACTGTAGGTGGCTTCTGGCAGCAGAGGAGAAAGCTGCGCTCAGCCTATCCCGCTGGACGAGCACTGGCACCTCCACTTCTAAGAAGCAGTCCCTTGTTCTGACAGCGGTGGCAGCCGTGTCCTTACCCCGCCACGATCCCGTGGGTGGGTTGTTTTGCCCAGGCCTGGAATTACCCAAATCCCCTTAAATACAAGGCTGCAAATGAGGACACTGGAAAAAAAGGCAATAATTGTGACAGTAACTCACGGGGCCAGGCCTGACACGTCTCTAATTGCCTGCTAAAATTGTCGCTGTCTCCTAAAGTGCAAATTATCACCCGAAATGACAAGAATAATGAATGAGTAACTCTGATGTAATGCAACAATTAGTCCGCAAAGACACTGTCTAATATGGTAATTCAGAACACCCACTCCTTGTTATTAAGTGCCTGATAATTATTTAATTATCTATCTGCCAGCATGATTTACTTGGTTTATTTAGCTGCAGATGTGGGCAGGAGCATTCGGGTTTAAGGTCAAGAGAAGCCGGCCCCTCCATTGGCCACCATGCCAGTTTGCTGGGGTGCTGGACTCTGCTGTCTGTCTGACGCCCCTAATTGGCTTTGGCAGTCCCCACCCAGAGTTGGAAAAATCCTCTTTTCTTTACCCTGGCCCCAGCTCAGGGTCACCTGGAGGCTGAAGGCCAAGAAGGCCAGGGCTGAAGATTCCTGTTCTCCTCCTGCCTGCCCAGCAGATACCCGACAAGGGATCAGAATACTTGGGGTGAGCAGCTGCCACACCAAGATCAATGTGAGCCTTTTCTCTGTGCAGGGCTTGGTGCCAAGTCGTCTCACCAATGCTTTAGCTCATTTGAGCTTCTCCATCATGCCAGGAGGTGAAACAATTGGTATTGGCATTTGACAGAGGAGGGGACTGAAGCTGGGAGAGGTAAGGCCACTCATCTGAGGTCCCATGGGGAGCCAGTGTTGGGGCCAGGACCAGCCTCCCCATCTCCAGAGCCAGTCTGCTCTCCTGGACCCTGATACCTTCCCAGGTGAGGCTGGCCCCAGAGCTATGGGTCACTGCTTACTCCAGGGCCAGGACACTGCCTGAAGACTCTGGGCGGGGATTTAGGAGGGTCAGGTCCTGGTCCCCAAATCACAAACGACTAAAGGGAAAGAATAAAGGGGGCCTGATGGGAGTCAGTTCAATATAATCAGAGCCAAGGAAGAGAAGCACCACGGGATGGGTAGGCATGGGAACTAAAGTGGGAGCACCTACCGGCTGGATGCATGTGGGCAGATTACTGAGCCTCTCACAGCCTGTTTCCTCATCTGTAAAATGGGTATAATCAGAGAGTCTCTCCATAGTTGCCCGGTCCAAAGTACCCCTCACCATCAGACATCCTCCATTCAGCAACCTATAGGTTTCCTTTACTAAATATAACTATGTCCGAAATCATCTTGCTTATTTTTTTAGTTACCCTATACTTAATACACATACACACACACACACACACACACACACACACACACCATAAGCTCCAAGCGGGCAAGGACTATGTCTTATTTATCCATTTCTCCCTGCACCAGATGTGATGTTATATACCATGGGTATAATGGCACACTCTAGGCCCTCAGTAAGTATCTGTAGGATGGATGGATGGATGGATGGATGGGTGGATGGATGGATGGATGGATGGGTGGATGGATGGTCAAAAGCCCGGAGGGTTCCCAGGTCAGCCATACCCTGCCCTGAGTGACTTTCCAGCCTCTCATGCAGAAAGTCATGATGACCACCCCAGCTGTGACTCCCTGATTTTCTTGCTCTAGGGCTCCAGCCAACAGGCCCCACACTTCCACCAGCTTCCCAAGTCCACATGTCTGAGGGATAAATGTGATTGGTCCAGGTCATCTGCAGCAAATGACCTTGGTTTTCACATGCCCTCATTTCCTCAACACTTCCCATTTCTGGCCACATCTGCCCAACTTCCACACTCTTGCATATCAGCCTCATTGCCCAAATGCTTCCTCTCTCTGCTAGAACTCTCCAAGGCTGCATACCAGTCAGGTTGTGCTCATTCCTTGGTGGCAACTGACCACTCTCTGATGACAACTGACGAGGGATAGGGAGTAAATAACCTGGGTCCTTCCCATGGAGGTGTTCGTTCTGTAATATCACGCCCAGTTTCCCAGTGGGATGAACCCCTAATTATCTCAAAAGCAAATATGGTTGGTGGCCTGCTCAGACCCCTTTGAAAGACCAATGGTCAGATCCCAGCTCTTGTGGTTGTTTACTGCCCTTACTCACAGCTGCACCCCATAGCTAAGAATTGCCTTCAGCTAACAAGGGCTGCCTTACCTGAAAACACCTGCAAGGATTCACCCTCCCTCCAGGAATGTCCCATTGCCCATGAGTCCCTGGTACCAGGACACCAAAGACCAGCTTCCTTGCTCCAAAACAAACAATTCTAGAGCACTATTCATGCTCCTGAACTCCTTGTGGGACCACCTGGAGGATGACTTCAACGCGATCATATTTTTTCCCTAGGCATCAAAGGTAGGGCCTGTAAGGACCTATTTAGCCCGGGAGACTCCATCTTGGTTAAAGCCATTTTGTTGTTTGTGCAGTAAAACTTAAACTGACCCTGCCCCCCTCCCCCCAGAGAAACTTACTTAGAAGCAAGTCTGGGAAACCAGTAAAATATGGTCAGCTAGTTCCTAATAACAGAGCCCAGAATACAAGGACGAGTCGGGCCAGGTGGAGACATCCAATCAGTAAGAAACACACATACTTTTTCCCTAGCCACCAAAGAATGTAAACCCTCCGTTCGGGCGCCAACCTTGAGCACCAGTTCTGACCATAGTAATAGGTTAGTTCACACAGCTACTATAGGGTAAAATGTAATTCAATTGGCCACCTGCGTGTGACCCAACATGACTACAATCTCACTGGCCACCTATGTGTGGCCAGGCTTTTGCTCTATAAAAGGTAGTCTGTAAGATGGGGAGGGGTCGCTCTCTTCGGAGGCGGCTCTGACCGGTCAGTCTGACTTCTAATGCTTAGCATAGAATAGAGCTTTGCATAACTTTCACCTTGTCTCAGTCTCGTTCCCCTGGCCAATCTGTCTGACTTCTAATACTTATCATAAAATAAAGCTTTAAATAACTTTCACTGTGTCTCAGTCTCGTCTCGTTTAATAACGGACCTAACAGGGCCATCTCTGTCATGCTCACATATCACCGTATTTGTTGAGTTAGTGAATGAACGCATGAATGAATGGGTAAATTCGTATCTACATGTCCACACACATACATAGTGATTGAATTAGAGCCTTATGGTCTCAGAATAGGACCAGAACATCTCCTCTCTAAATTTCTGGCTTGTGTATCACAATGATACAAGGTCAACGAAGCAGGAGGTCTGGATCAGGAGTCAGAAGATCTCATTTCTTGTCTTGAACCCACTGTGTAACTTCAGATCTCCATCTGGGAGCTCAGTTTTTCCATCTATCAAATGAGAAAAACAACACTTCTGTCTTGTGTTCTCTTTAAGCCAAACATGGTATAAGTCCCTGGTTTTTTGTTTTTTGTTTTAATTTTGAAACTATTTTAGGCAACCAGAAGAGATTTTTATAAAAACAATAGCACAGAGAGTTCACAAATACCTTTCACGCAGCTTTCCTGAATGTTTATGGCTTGTGATTTTGAAGCCTTCTACTGACATGTCTGGGGGATCATCTTCTGGGTGGAGATGGGGCCGAAGCTGGAGACAGGAAGTTAGCTTAAACACTCACGTGGTTTAGTTCCCCTTTGAAAACCAGGTGGCCATGGACAGACCACCTCCCCTTCCTTTCTCCTGTCTGCACTGATCAAGTGCATCTGTAGCTTTCTTTTTATTTGTGGTCTATCACCTCCCATGCCATGGCAAACAAGAGACTTTATAAATATTTCAAACACTAATAATTTGTGCCGTCCCTGCTTATACTTTTAAATGAATCTAAGAACATTTCTCCTCGAAGAAACTGCCAACCTACAGGCGGATGAAAGAAATACCACCAGCTCCTTCCTGAGATGGGTACTTGATGTAGAGATGGGGCTGGAGGCTGTAGCCACGGGTGTGGGACACTCTGCATGTTTCCCATTCACATCCCTCAGGCCAGAGTCTGTTCTGGGGAAGCTCTACCTGGAGGGGTAAGTGGCCTGCCTGAACTCTGGATCTGTGGGGTGTGGAGACTCCCATTGCTCCAGCTGGTTAAGAGAGAAGTTGGGGGCTGGTAATTCCATAGTTGGTGTTTGGCTTTGGAATCAGACATCCCTGGGTTAAAATCCCAGCTCATCTGCTTATTAACAGTGAGACTTTAGAGAAGTCACTTCCCCTCTCTGAGCTTTAGTTTATCTATAAAGTGTTTCCTCTAAGAATTAAATGAAACAAGGTATATAAAGTGAACTCAATGCACCCTAGCTGGTATTTTCCCTTTGACTATTTCCAAGATTAATCCCAATATTTATAATGGCTCAGACACAATAGAGGTTGGTTTCTTGCTCACATAAACCAGCCAACGGGGTTCCAGGTTGGCTCAAGAAAGAGCAGTGGGGGGGGCGGAGATTTTGCTCTACTCATGTTGTTGGAGTCTCTATCACAACTCTCAAAACAGCCCCGGGCACCTCACATCCAGTTAGCAGAGAGGAAATGAGAGCGGAAAGAGGTTCACAGAAAGTTCCTCTTTGTCCCTCTGGAACCTCACAGTCCAAGAGGAGAAGAAAGGTGGAAATCACAGTCTATCATATGTGGATGGACTTTCAAGTGAGGAGGGACCAAAGCATTTGGGAGAACAGAAAAGAGAAAGACTTTTTCACAAGGAAACCAGTTCTTGGCATACCCTGCCTGAAATCCTTCAAAGGTTTTTTATTGCTGCTAGGATAGAAAATGAACTCCTTCCCCAACCTTCAAGGCCCACGTGGTTCTGTCCCAGCCAGCTTCTCCAGCCTTGGCTCTTCCTGTGTCTGTAGTCCTGATACCTTGAGCTTCCTTTCCCCAAATAGGCCACAATCCTAAAGCAACCATGTAATTTATCTTCCAAATCAGGCCACTTTGGAAAGAAAAAGAGACTGCTAATAATAAATAACCCAGAACAACTGGGACAGCCTGAGACAGATGGGAATATGTGATCACCACGCATCATTGGTCCTACCACAGGGCCTTTGCACATGCTCTTCTCTCCAATCACCTGACTGTCCTGATGCTTCAGAATCACTTTCTCAGGGAAGCCCTTTCTGATAACTGAGTCAGATTCCTTTGTAATACATTCTCCTAGAACCTGTTTGGTTTTTTTTTTTTCATTAGTAGCACTGATTTCAATTCCTAAATCTATGCCCAACCATGTATATATCTACTTGGTGTCTCTCTTTCCAACTGGACTGCAAGCTCCATGAAGGTAGAGATTGTGTCTTTTTTTGTTTACCCTTTACGCCCATGTCTGGCACCCTAGCAAGCATTCAATCACTGTAGGATACATGAATAATTGCTTACCTCTACTGGAAGGGATCAAAATAGAAACATTTTGCTAGGAGAGGACAATTTAGGGTGGCCTGGAAGAATAGCATAGCCTGGGGCTACACAGAGAAGCAGATGAGTAGCATTCTAGGTGAGGGGACAGCAGTGAGCACAGGTAAATGTGCTTCAGCCCATAAAACAGATTCAGAACATGTCCTGGAGCTTAATAGGGGACCAAGGACTGGGAGAAATGTGGGGGCGGGGGGGAGCTGCCAGGGGTGGAGGGCAACGTCAGGTTGGGAGGCCCTGAACACCAAGGAACGGTGCTTGGACTGAATACCACAGACACAGGAAGCCATGGAAGAAGGAGTTTCACCCCCAGATGTGTTCTAAGAATGATGTCATTGGAGGCAGACCACAACCCTATGAGTAAACCCAGGAACCATTGCCTACTGCAGCAATGGTCAGATTTTTCTTACTCGGAGCATAAATCTATTTTAATGATGTTTAAGAAACAAAATCAGGGGGCATCTGGGTGGCTGTTTGTTAAATGTCTGCCTTTGGCTCAGGTCATGATCTCAGGGTCCTGGGATTGAACCCTGCATTGGGTTCCATGCTCAGTGGGGAGTCTACTTCTTCCTCTGCCCCTCACCTCCACTCATTCTTTCTCTTTCTCAAATAAATAAATAAAATATAAAAAAAGGACACAAAATCAGATGTCAGAAGAGGTCCCTGTGGCTGAGCATGGGGGTGAATAGAGCCCCAGAGGTACCCAGGTGTTCCCTTCAGCAACCACTGATGTACTAAGGTCACCAACAAGGACGTGAGACCTCACTCCCAGACTGTGACCTCCCATCATGTTTCTCCTCCTCCTGGATAATAATAAAGGACCAGGAGATGGGTTCACTGGCACTGGAGTGGCCCATCACATGGGGGTCTTATTTAGCCCCCAGATCCAGAAAATCTGGGCCTGCCCTGAATGATAACAGGCAGCTCCCACCATTCTGATGCACACTGAAAGAGGTGACTGAGTATTTGTTTTTGGCAACCTGAGGCCCCCTTAAAATTATATTTCCCATTTCGAAGCATTTAGTGTGATCCTCATCCCATCCAAAACCCACATCGACCTTTCAACTGGGCATTGTTTTCGTCTTTCATTTCAATGGTGAAGGAACTGAGGCTCAGAGAGGTTTGGTAACTTGCCGAGGGTCACACAGCTTCTCAGTGGCTCAACTAAGATTTGAGCCCAGGCCCTGCTGCAGTAAAGCTTTCATACTGCACTAATCATTGCCAAAAGAAAAAAGTAGAGGAGGTCTGAGCAGAGTTTTCTCTCTCTGTGGAGTCTTATAAGAAAGGAAACAGGTAGGCACCTTCTGTCTGAGATGAGCTAAGGAGGTTCCCACTAGACTCTAGGGAAGGACACAATGACTCCGTGGGTCCTGCCCAATCCCTCAGATTCTATTTTCAGAGCTGTCTCTATTGGGACAGATGAACCATCACCCAGTTAGACACGCTGTCCATCTGGCTGTCTGCACCGTGTTATTTATAATGCCTAACCCACAGCCAGGCTGTAATGAAGAAGAATTCAGCCCCAGCTCCTTGGTGGGGGAGGCGATTGACTTTGGAGCCAGCTGTCCTGGCAACCCAGTTCGGCAAATGTGACTTAGACAGCAGCCCCGAACTGAGGCATCCTGGCGCCCGAAGAGAAGGTGGTGGCCAAACTGTTCAGACGGGGCCATTTGTGTGTCTGACAGCACCGAGGATTTGTCCAGTAGCTCAGATGATGGAATGTGTGTCTCTCATAGTGGAATGTGGAATCAGATGAATGTATCCTCCGTGACTCATGGAATGGGCATTGCTCTGGGAAGTGAGAGATGCCTTCTGAGCCTAGAACTCTTATTGACTCTGTTTTGCTCAAAAGGTCTTATCTGTGCTTTATAAATATGCAAGGGTGTGTGTGTGTGTGTGTGTGTGTGTGGTGTCACCTAGGTACACAGTGACCCATTAAGTGGGGAAGAAGGGACAGATAGGGACTTGGCATCTCCTGTTAAGTTAGGGACCTGGTGAGTATCTAAGTGAATTCCCTCAGCCATCAGTGAGGTCTGTGTCATGATCATTGCTACAGAGATGAAGAACCGGAGACTCAGAAAGGGAAGGGTGTGGCCAGAGGCAGCCCAGACCACCCCACCTTCCTTCATGAGCATTCACTGCCTGGCCCATGGGGCTGCCACAGCAGAAGTCCTTACTCAGAGTTAGCTCCCTTCATCCTCATCTCTGCATCGTCTTCTCTGCTAAACTGTAAGTTCCTTGGGGACAAGGATCATGTGTTTTTGGTCCCATACCTGCCTGGCCTGGCAAACAGGATGTCCCAATGGTTGTGGTGATCCTAATTCATGAAGCATATAAACTCATACTTACTTCAGATCAATTGTTCTTATGTTTGTCTTAACAAGGAACCATAGTAAAATATCAGACAAATGGTGGCTATCTGGTAAACATGCCAATGAAATCATGGCCAAAGAGGATATAACATCCTCTAGATCTCTCGACAAGAGATCTAGAAGAGATTTATGACCCTTTCTGGTCCACAGAGGCAGTGTCCCCAACCTACAAAAGCAAAGTGCTGAACAAGGGACCTCAGGAAAAAAAATTATAGTAGATATTTATTAACCCTTGATTATATATCAGACACAGTATTAAGTGCCTTGGAGATATCTGCTAAATATTTATCCTCAAAACATCCCTAGGGCTGGTTCTATATTCCCCACTTTATGAACAAGGAAACAGGTCCAGAAAATACAGATTTTTAAATGTTCTCATCACAATAAAGAATGGTAACTATGTGATGGATGGAGGTGGTAATTAATACAATGGTGGTAATAATTTTGCAATTTATAAACATATCAAATCAACATATTGTACGCTTTCAACTTACACAGCCTTATGTCTCAATTATATCTTAATAAAATGGGACAGGAGGTGGGAATAGGGTCTAGAATCACACATATATGGTGAACTGATTTTCAACAACAATCCCGGGACAATTCAATGAGGAAAGTCTCTTCAACAAGTGGTATCTCCCTCATGTACTTACATGCAAAAATCCCTAAATTTTGCAAATCAAATCCAGTGATTAATAAAAGTGGTAAAACATCATGACCAATTGATATTTATTGTAGGAATACAATGGTACAAATAAATTAACATAATTTTCTACTTTAATAGAAAAAAGAGAACAATTACATGATTACCTCAACAGATGAGATTATCTTTTGATAAAACTCAATGTACATTCGTGATAACACTTTTAATGGGAATAGAAGAGATCTTCTTCAATTTGTTTGTTTAAATTTAAATACAGCAAACATCATTCTTAATGGTGAAATATTGTAAGTCTTCCTGTGAAATCAAGAAGTAGATAAGACTGCCTGGTATTGGGGCACCTCGGTGACTCAGTCGGTTAAGCATCTGCCTTCAGCTCAGGTCATGATCCCAGGGTCCTGGGATCAAGCCCCACATCTGGCTCCCTGCTCAGTGGAGAGTCTGTTCCTCCCTCTATTGCTCCCCTTGTCTGTGATCTCTCTCTCTATGTCAAATAAATAAGTAAAATCTTTTAAAAAATAAAAAAATAAATTAAATTGAAAAAAAAAAAGACTGCCTGTTATCATCAACTCTATTCCACATCACACTAGGATCCCAGCCAAAGCAATAGGAAAGGAAAGGAAAATTAAAGGCTGAAAGGTTGAGTGAAGAAATGAAATTGTCTTTATTCACTAGTGACATGATTTTGTATGTAGAAGATCCGAGAGAACCTATAAATTATTAGCATTGATATATTAGTTTAACAATGTCATTGGATATAAGGCCAATCTACAAAGATCGATTTATTTCTCTATCCAAAGAATGAACAAATAGAAATTAAAATTTAAGAATTTAAAATAAAATTTAAGAAATTATAATAGTATAAAATGCTTCAAATACCTACAGATCAATCTAAGAAACAATGAGAAAGTTCATCACACTAAAAACTACAAACCACTGTTTAGAATCAGAAATGAAAAGATGAGCTATTTATTAAATTGTGGTGAAACAGTGGGGACATACATGTAAAACAAGTAAAATCAGATTCCCACCTAACATATTGCCCAAAAATAATTTCTAGGTCGATTAAAGATCTAACAGGGAAAAATAAACATTGTATGATACATGATAGGAAGATATTGTATAACCCCAGGGTGGACTATCTATGTTAAACTGGACATAAAAGCACAAATCATAAAATAAAAGATTAATAAATGTGATTAGTTTAAACTTTAAAACATCTGCAGAGCAAAAAATATCCCATACACTATTGAAAGACAAGATACATCCTGTCAGAAAAGTTTTCACTTCATATAATTGCAAAGTATTAGTAAATAGAATATATCTTTAATTGGTTTATAAAAAAAGATAAACAAACCACACTGTAGGGGGAAAATGGCATAAGAAATGAATAGGTAATTCACAAAAGAGAAAAATAAATGGCCAATGAACATATGTAAAGATGCACAATCTCACTAGTAATCAGAAAATGCAAATTAAACTCACAAAGAGATATCATTTTACACCCATCAGATTGGAAAATATTAAGCCATCTGACAATGCCAATTGTTGGCAAGAACTCATTCACTGCTTGAGGGTGGGGTGTAAATTTGAACAACCATTTGGGGGAGCAACTTGGCAATTCCTAGTAGGGATTAAGATATGCATATCCTTGCACCTAGAAATTTTACTTCTAAGTATATACCTTAAAAACTCTTGCATATGTGCACCAGGAGATGTGTACAAAAATTGGAAACTGCCTACATGTCCATCAGTGGAAAAAAGAATAAATTAATGTTGGTATATTTATACAATGGAACACCATATAGAAATTAAAATGAATGAACTAGAATTACATATATCAACATGTATAAACCTTTAAAAAAACATAAAATGTATTTAAAAATAAAAGTTGTGGAATGATACATATGGCATAATACGATGGATATAAATCTAAGAATATGCAAAACAATACCATGTATTATTTATGGACACATATGTAGTAAAAATATTTTTAAAACATGATAAACACTGAGTTTAGGATGGGACTATATTTCTGGCTCAGGAAGCAAATGAATGAGATTGTGAAGAGTAATACAGATGGAGCCAACTGTTTTTGTATTATTTTATCTCCTAAAAGAAAAATGAAAGGTCTGAAACAAATATAGCAAAATGTCAAGATTTACCAAAGCTGGGTAGGGGGTACATAAATATTTGTTATATTAGCCTAGTGGTGTGCTGGTAAATGTTTAGCAACTAGCTTTCCTAGAGAAAATCTTGATTTGTAGTGTTGGCCAATTTTCATGGTGTAAATACTCCCACCATGGCCAATTTCAAGCTATCAATGTAACTTTGCTGATTACAGATTTTGGAAGACAGGAACACAATAGGTTCTTAAGGGACAGAAGGAATGGGCTCCAGTATACCACTGTATTAGCCTCCACTCCCTGCTGTGTGAAATACGAGAAAATAAAAGTAAAATATTATAAATATAAAAGCACACATACAATATGGAAAGAAGTGAGAGTGTAAGTGTTCTCTAAAATGGGGTGGTGGTGGGCCCCCCTTGTCCTTCCTTCCCCTACACCCACCAGGAAAGCCACAGAGACCCCATGCTATAGACCACTAGCCTAGACAATCCCTGAAATGCTAAGATTTGCTATGATCTCACTCCTTTTGTTGATAATGACACTGCCTTTTTCATCAAGCAAGCCAGTAGGCATCTGGAGAGGTGGCTACATAGTGACATGGCAGGGGACCCACAAAACTTAAGGCACAGGCAAGCTTATGACATTGAAGAAATTATAGATTCATATTCCAAAGCTAGATAGAAATAAGTGGTCAGGGTCACTGTACTCTCTCTGTGCTCAAACTTCCAGGGCATTGGACTAGCTCACCTTGCTCTACTGAGAAGTTCTAACCTTGGGCCAAATTGTTTAAGATGGCAAGAGACAGAATGTTGGAAGAAAGAATAGCCTTAGGAACCATTTGGTCATCTCTTTTCAGACTATGCTCTCTGGCACACTGGTTTTCATTACAGTTGCCTTGGGTAGAATCAATACCCCCACTCCCTCTCCATCCACAGAAGCACCCCCTCTTATCTGACTTGAGTGTAAGCCAGAACTCCATAAGGAGTTCATCTGAGCATCTGGTTTTATTGCTTCAGAACCAGAAAACAGTATGGAAGCCACTGAAGGGTTAGTCCAACTCACACAATTTTGCAGTTGTGGGAATGGACATCCAAGGAGAGAAAGGGATGTGCCCAAAGTCATATAGATGACAGGGGTCAGAATTCAAACTCCTGTGTCCTAACTCCTGGCCCAGGTCTTCCCACCCACCCCCACCATCGTTGGGACATAGGGTTCATCTATCCTTCTGCTTCATTGGTCAGAAGACCATAAGGACCAGCAAAGAAAGAAGAAATAGGAAGAGATGCAGAAGTAAAGCAACTCATAAGAAGAATCAACTGAGAAAAGTTGCTGTTTTCTGCCTGATCTGTCCTGACAGTGACCCTACCATGCTAGCTAAAGTTCTAAGATAAGACATGGTCCTCTCAGGGGACTCCTCCCAAACATTTCCCCTTGAACTTCTGGTGAAGGACACAAAGAAGAGAAAAACATGGTCCTCTTTCCTTGGCAGCATAGCAAAGCAGACAAACCCTGGCTTTCCCATCTCAGTTTGAGCCCCAGAACCCACACACACCAGCCCTGTGACCGTAAGCAGGATGGCTGACCTCCGTAAGACTCAGTCTCCTCATTTACAGAGTGGGTTATTCATGGGCTCAGGGGAACAGTTATAAGTGTTAAGTAATGTCACAAACACAAAGCTTTCACCAGAGACTGACCCCATAGTATATTCCTCCAAAGATATTGATCTTCATGTTCTGAGGCACAAAGCACTCAGTATGAGAGGTAGGGCATTCTCACAAATGACTATATTATAAGCCAGAACAATAGCCAACATCGACTGAGCACCAGCTGTGTATGAGTCTATTCACTAAGCTCCTTTTGAACACCCCCTTTAATCCTTGCAACAGCCCTTTGAGGCAGGGGTTGTTATACCCATTGTAAAGATGAGAAGGCTGAGGCTTAACTGATTAAGCTGAGCCTTAATCCCTAATTCAAGATCAATGCATTGATCTCGTGGGAGAAGTAAGATTCCAATCCTAGAACCTTCGACCCCATGATCTATGCTTTTGGCTTATCTACCAGATGCCTCCCATCTGGTGTTCCCTGATACCAACAGCTGTGAAGTTTCAAAGACTGGAGAAAGGACTTTCAGCTGTGGCAGAGCAGGATCAAAGGCTTCTTGGAGGAGGTGATCTTGTAGGATGAATGGAAAGGGAAGATCTGCTAGACTGGAAGAGCAGCGTCCACAAAAGCAAATGACATGCCAGGGCTGGGTCACCTGGGAGATGGTCTGGCAGTAGACTCTCATTCCAGTGTGGTCACTTGAGCTTCCATATACTTCTTGATCCACAGCATGCCAGGTGGGCAAAAGAACCATTGACAGTATCTTGATATAAGAAACAGTATATTAATATAGGAAACAATATACTTAGACTCCAAACATATGGGTCCAGAGCCAGATTGCCTGACTTCAAAGCTTAACTCTGCCACTGAGTGTCCCTAGACAAGTTACTCAACCACTCTGTGCCTCAGTTTATCTAGCCATAAAATGAGGTTAATAAATAGTACTTAATTTCAGGTGACATGAAGCATCTAGCACAGTACCTGCACAGAGTAAGCTCCCAACAAATGTTAGTTATTTCTATGATTATTGCCAATATCATTCTAATCTGGACATACTATACTTCTTGGCAGTCCTGATTTAATTTATCCTAAAAGTCAAACACCTTGGGAACTTGGACCCCAAGTATTTCAACATCTCAGAATCATTAAATATCAGATTCCTAGAATTACAGAACTTTCAAACCTTAGAATAAAAATACAGTTAAAGCCAACAAAATTTACAACATAAATTTCCCCTAAATGCTGTCCTCCTCCTCTCTCTTTGGGAAGATTGGAGCTATTATTTTGCCATCTGGATCCTTGAATTTCTCCCCCAGAAATATATTTATTATTATTTTTATTATTATTATCATTATTATTATTACTATTACTATTATTTGTTTCAAGGAGAAGCATTTATGTTCTTTTTATTTTTACCCCTCCCCTCTTCTTTTTGCTCTGTCTCTCTCTGTCTCTTGAATATGATGTGATGGGTAAAATACCAAGTGCAATAAGTCAAAATTTCTGACAGAAATAATAGAGCCCGCATCCATTTCCAGCCGTTCTCCCAGTGATAACAATTAAGCCCCGGACAGTTTGAACTTTTTACAAAGAATTAATGATGCATGTGAACACGAGGGGAGAACAATTGCTAATAATTTATGAAGTCTTCACCGGCTCAAAGTAGTAAGTTTGGTAAAGTGAAGGGGGGGGGAGCTTTGAAAGGTAAACACTTTGAAAAGCCATTCTGAGGCTCTGCCCTGTCAATTGAGAATTTACTACATTCCATTAAACAACCTAAAATAACTTCTATGGTAATCACCCTTCAGATACAGGCGCCGGTGCCGACAAAGGTATTATTAAGTTAAATTACCCTAAAAGTGTTGGATTGACAGAAAGTTTCAGTCAATGGTTTGGAAAGCCGGGGTCCCTAAATGACACCAGCAAACAGATACTGATGTTCTGAGGTTGGAGAACCTGGCTCTACCAGACCTGGAGCTAACAGGATTTCAATTTGAGCTTTTAAATATTTCATACTCCCCCTGCAGATCTTAGGAGGAGGGCTGTGGGATTCACAGAGGTGGAGCTGGGGCTCCTCCTTGTCTTGCCTTTCAGGCCAGGATTTGAAAGGTAGCTGTGAGTAGAAATAAACAAAGAGACATATGGTGAGGAGGGTTTGTCTCTTTGAGGGGAGATGGGAGCAGTGAAGAAGGGACTCAGCAGATGGGTTTGATGGGGAGAAGGAGCCAGGAGTCTCAATTCATAGATAAGGGAAATGAGATCTCTTACCTGAGGCCACCCGGCAAGTCTGGAGCATCACTAGAATGCAGGAAACTCCATTTCATGATGGCACAGGTAATCTCTCTGTCTTGATTTTGATGGTTCCTGGACTCAAGCCCAGTTTGCCCCTTGCAGGACCCCTTAACTATTTTTAATAAACTCTATTAATACATAACATGCCTGGAGAAAGGTGAATAAGTCTTAATGTGCAGCTCAATGAATTCTCCCTCCCCCAAAATATGTGTATAACCTAAGCACTGGGCTCAATACACACAAAATACCCAGCCTCTCCCATCTCATCCCCAATCCCCAGTAGATTCTCAAACCCCCAAGTTACTACCCCCATGAAAGAATACCACCCTTCTAACTTCTAACACATAGACTACTTTGCTTTGAAACTTGGTGTAGGTAGACTCCCTTGCTGTGTATTTCTTTGTGTCTGCTTTCTTTCACTCCAAATTTTGTTTCTGAGTTCTGTTCATGTTTTTAGAAGTATCTGTGGTTTGTTCACAGTCATGGATGCTTAGTTTTCTACTGTGCAACTGTACCACAACTTATTTTGCCATGCTTCCATTGTGAGGATTTGGGTTATTTCTAGTTGAGACTAATACAAATCTTGCTACTATAAACTTTCTTTTGCAAACCTGTTAGTGCCCATGTGTATATATTTCTGCTGGATTTATACCAATAAGTGGAATTACTGGGTCAGAGGATATGCATAAATTTGGCTTTCATAGTGCTGGCAAATAGATTTCCCAAACAATCAGATTAACTTAGTTTCCCACAAGCAACATAAAATAGTTCCAGATATTCCACATTCTTACCAACACTGGGGATTTCCTAGCCTTTTAAATATTCTAACTATCATGGTTCTTTGTGCAGTGATATCACATTGTAATTTTAATCTGCATTTTTCTATGGACCCCTGAAACTGAGCAGGTGCATTTATTGGTCATTTTGATATCCATTTTGGTGAAGTACCTATTCAAGTCTTTTGCCCATTTCTCTGTAGGATTATCTGCTTTTCTTATGTTGACTCTGAGAGTCCTTTATACAGTCTAGATATGAGTGATTGGTCATGTATATGGATTTTAGATATCTCCTATCATTCTATTTCTTACCATGCACCTCTTAAGGGTGCTTTTCAATGAACAGACATTCTCAATTTTAATCTTAAGTTTAATGTTTTAAAGTTTTTTTTAAACATTTTAAACATTTAAGTTTAATATTTTAAAGTTTTTGGCCCCTACATATATTTGTTGGGTGAAGGAACCCTAACGACACTAAATCCAACTTGGCTTGGCAGCCTAACTATTCTAACTTCACATGCCTAAAATGAGGAAATCCAGTAGTAGATGGTGCATTTAAAAGACTTCCGTATGTGTATGGTACTGGCACAGAAACAGACATATAGATCAATGGAACAGAATAGAGAGCCCAGAAATAGACCCTCAATTCAATGGTCAACTAATCTTTGACAAAGCAGGAAAGAATGTCCAATAGAAAAAAGACAGCCTCTTCAACAAATGGTGGGAAAATTGGACAGCCACATGCAGAAAAATGAAATTGGACCATTTCCTTATACCACACATGAAAATAGACTCAAAATGGGTGAAGGACCTCAATGTGAGAAAGGAATCCATCAAAATCCTTGAGGAGAACACACACAGCAACCTCTTCGACCTCAGCAGCAGCAACTTCTTCCTAGGAACATCGCCAAAGGCAAGGGAAGCAAGGACAAAAATGAACTATTGGGACTTCATCAAGATCAAAAGCTTTTGCACAGCAAAGGAAACAGTTAACAAAACCAAAAGACAACTGACAGACTGGGAGAAGATATTTGTAAATGACATATCAGATAAAGGACTAGTATCCAATATCTATAAAGAGCTTAGCAAACTCAACACTCAAAGAACAAATACTCCAATCAAGAAATGGGCAGAGGACATGAACAGACATTTCTGCAAAGAAGACATCCAGATGGCCAACAGACACATGAAAAAGTGCTCCACATCACTTGGCATCAGGGAAATACAAATCAAAACCACAATGAGATACCACCTCACACCAGTCAGAATGGCTAAAATTAAAAAGTCAGGAAATGACAGATGCTGGCAAGGATGCGGAGAAAGGAGAGCCTTCCTACAGTGTTGGTGGGAATGCAAGCTGGTGCAATCACTCTGGAAAACAGCGTGGAGGTTCCTCAAAAAGTTGAAAATAGAGCTACCTTACAACTCAGCAATTGTACTACTGGGTATTTACCCTAAAGATACAAACGTAGTGATCCGAAGGGGCACATGCACCTGAATGTTTATAGCAGCAATGTCCACAGTAGCCAAACTATGTAAAGAACCTAGATGTCTATCAACAGATGAATGGATAAAGAAGAAGTGGTATATATATATATATATATATATATATATATATACACACACACACAATGGAATACTATGCAGCCATCAAAAGAAATGAAATCTTGCCATTTGCAATGACATGGATGGAACTAGAGGGTATCATGCTTAGTGAAATAAGTCAATCAGAGAAAGACAACAATCATATGATCTCCCTGATATGAGGAAGTGGAGATGCAAAGTGGGGGGGTTGGGGGTAGGAAAAGAATAAATGAAACAAGATGGGATCAGGAGGGAGACAAACCATAAGAGACTCTTAATGTCACAAAACAAACTGAGGGTGGCCCGGGGGTAGGGGGATAGGGAGAGGGTGGCAGGGTTATGGACATTGGGGAGGGTATGTGCTATGGAGAGTGCTGTGAAGTGTGTAAACCTGGCGACTCACAGACCTGTACCCCTGGGGCTAATAATACATTATATGTTTATTAAAAAATATAAAAATTTTTTTAAAAGACTTCCGAATGTAACATATGATCTTTCACAAATAGCCAAATGCTGTCCCCATGCAAGTATTCATTCAGTCAACTCATATTTCTTAGGGTTGACGCTGTGCCAGACTCTGTCCTCAGCACTAGAGATATGACAGCAGTGAGCAAAAAAACCAAGTTCTTGTTCTCAAGAAGCTTATGTTTTAGTAGGGGGCAGAAACCATGCACATGTCAACTACTAAGAGGAATTACAAAGAAGTATTGCTAAATGCTACAAGGAAAAACTGAAAAGGCAATAATGGTGAAGTGACTGGGGAAGGGTCAGAGAGACCTCTCTGGCGTGATGGTTGAACTAGGAAATTAATGATAACAAGGAACATGCCTTCTAAAGTCTTAGAAAGAAGGCTCCAGGAAAAAAAAAAGGTGTGAAGACCCTGAGTGTCTGACAGTCACAGAAGAAGGAAGTATGGCTTGTCCATATTAGGTGGGGGAGGATGGAGAAGGAGATCCAGTTGGGTTGTGAGGGGCCATGGTCATAAGTTGAAACTGCAGGGAGAAATTACATCGGATTTTCCATTTAAATGATGGCTCTAGCTGCTGGGTGGAGGATAGATTAGAGAAGGGTGAAAAGGATGCTGGGAGAACATTAGGAAGTCCTGACAGCAGTTTGCAGGGGGAGTGGTGGGGAGGCGTGAAGGTGGCTCTGCTACAGTTTCAGATGGTGTTGCAAGCAGAGACCACCATGATTCTTGAGGGCTGGAAAGGAGCTGACAGAGTAGGGCATCCAAGCCCCTCCAGGCATGTGGCTCAAGACAAAATTTGTCCTCCAGACAAAATTGGAAAGACAGTAGTGTTTTCTACTGTTGTAAAAACCTTTCACAGAAGGAATTCCTTCTTCCCTCCCTAAAAATCACAGTATGTCAGAAGTGACGGGGTTTCAGGAGTCTCCTGGTACAATTCCCCACACTTCTCCTCCTTTGGGTGCCTTCAGAACATCTCCAGCAAGGAACTAGCCAGGTTCCAATTGAATATCCTCATGACAGGGATTTCATTACTCCCTAGGCCACTGCACAATCATCTTTGACTGGGCTAAACCTGCCTTCTTAATATTTCCATTTTAATTTGACCTTCCAAAAATAATAAAGGAAGAAAGTGTCTAGACTTCTCATGTTGCCTAATATAGCCCTTCCCCCTTCTGAGTCTAACAGAAAATTCTTTCATGCCCTAACCTCAGTTCCTTACCTATGTGAGTAGCCCACACAATGTTGGGCATCAAGCCAAGTAACACATTAAAGAATGAGCAGGACATGTTTTTAACACATCAACTATAATGCCCGACAAAATATGACCTCCCTCTGCATGGTGGTTGCTATTGCTTTTGTGGTCACTGCTAGTATTATGTTCATTGTTATCATTATCAGGAAGAGTAGTATAGTGTTATTGAAGCTTGTTTTGTTTGGAGATCTGCCCCTGGTGCTCATCTGAATTTCTCCAGGTATCAGACAACAGGACAGATGACATTTATTCTTATACTTGTGTCACTTTGCACCTGCTGTTCCTTCTACCTCCAACACCCTTCCCTCCTTCATTCTTTTGTAAACTTGCATTAACCACTCGGGACTTGGCCCAGGTACCACCTTTTCTGCACAACCCTCTTCATACCTCTCTCTCTCTCTCTCTCTCTCTCTCACACACACACACACACACACACATACACACACACCCCGGGGGTGAAGACCTTCTTCTACTGTGTGCTTCACCATCAAAGTATTTCTTATGGTAGGTTTGCATCCTTTTTTGTCCCTTAGTCAGCAGTCCCTAGATCAACAATGGGCCTTCCAATCTAAGATGCCTCTATAGAAAGGGAATATGACCGTAGCTATGATATGTTCAGCACTCACTATGTGCTGGCTTATGCTATGCATCTTCCCAATCTCAACTCATCTCATCCTTACAAATATTCTAGAATGTAGGTCCTCCTGTTATCCCATTTTATCGACAAGAATACTGAGGCTTGGAGAGGTGAAGTGAATCCTCACCAAGTTATCTACTGGTCCTGAGAGTGCCATCCCCTCAGGAGAGCCTATCCTGGCCAATGCCCCACAAAATGCTCCAGACGGACCTGTGGCTCCTTAATACTGAGCCCAGCTTATAACGTGTCTTCATCTGTGCCAATATTTAATGATATCCATCTTCCTCACTAAACTCCCAGCTCTGTGTGGTCAGGGGAAGAGTCTGCCTGCATCATCTTGCCATTCCCAGAGCATGATAAACAACAGGTACCCAAAAATAACTGGGAAAGAACAACATAAAGAAGGACGTGGAGGAATGCCACATGAGATGAACAAAGGGCAGAAACAGGTTCTCCTGAGGAGCCTTGTCCAGTTGTGTAGATTCTGGGACTGCTTGGGGGAAGAAGACCGTGGGGTCTGACACCTTACCCTCCGAGGAATTGAGGCCCTCCATGGTCTTCCCTACCTGCCATAAACCTTTCTCTGCCCACATAGTTTCCTTTTGACCCAAAAAGCAGAGCCCCCAAGCTTAGGAAGCCTGTTCTCTGCCACCTGCGTGCCTTCCCCTTCATCCTTAACCAAGCTAAGCTGTCTTGGCCCCATGCCTCCCTGCTGGGAGATGAAGAAGCAATTAATCCTGCAGGGTCCCCCACTGCTCTTGGGAAGCAGAGACTCCTGGAAGCCTGACAGCTGTGTGCGTTGGCACAGAGGGCCCGCCCAGGCTGCTCTAAGTACAGGCTGGCCTGGCAGGGAGCCCAAGAGGGGGTGCCTTCCTGGGGCAAGGAGTGAAAAGACAACTTTAGGAGAATATTTGCCTTCCTTCGCCCCACAACTGTCTAGAGAGGCCTTCAAAGAGAAGATCAGTCACCCAAAGAAACAATAAAGCAGACACTAGCCCACCTGGAAGTCCAAAGACTAGGGGATAAGACTTGGCTTGATCTCTAGTGTGCTGTGGGACTGTGTGACCTTGGGCAAGTCACTTAAACTCTTGGAATTGGGGCAATAATGGAATATAAGATTATCTCCTTCTCAAAAGTGTCAGGATCATTAAGTGAGATTCATATGAAGGGCTAATCGGTGCCTAATACATAGTTAACATTCAATAAATGGTAGCTATTATTATTTTGGAAGTGTTATTATCCATAGCTTTTAGCACTAAACGAGATAACGTAACTAAAATTCTAGGTGGAACCTGGCACAAAAATGTTGCTTAACATCCAATTTCCATCCCAAACTTGGAGTGCCACCAGTTAAAGGGGACTAGGGTCTTTATCCACTTTCTGGTGCTCAGTTAACCTTATGTTTGGATGGATGGATGGATGGATGGATGGATGGATGGATGGATGGATGGATCAATGGGTAAATCTTGGGTAACATGATGCACATCTTCCTGGTGACATCAAGAATGTATACTCCCAGTCCTAAGAGCTAGCAGAAATGGATTTCTGGTTGCAAGATGTCAGGTACCGTGGCTCCTGAGAGAGAGATTCTAGAACCCACAGAGTTGCGCTGTGCCTCACCATGCCACCAACTTCACTGATGCTCCCAGCGGATTCTGTCACCACTTCCCAACAGGCATTGGGGCATCCTCCTTGGGAAATTCCCATCAGCCCCTGTGGGTCCAGATGCAGTTCTTTTCTGCACCTGAATGTCCTCCCTCCATGTAGAATCCTAGAAGGTTGGAGATAAAAAGATCTCAAGGATTAATGAATCCAAACCACTTGTTGAGCACTAACTACCACAATGATTTAAAGAGCTCTAACTTCTAGGTACTGTGTTCATTATTTCATGTGTAATCCCATTCACTCTCACAGCATTCTGAGAAGCAAGACCCGTTCTATACATAATGCACATGCATGCATTCTATCTATAATTCTCAATTTAAAGCATTAGATACTTTTAAATTATTTCTCAGAGTGACACAAAGCTCTCATGATGGCCAAAATTTAAATATCCCTTTTCTAGGCTTCATCTGCTACTGTGCTTTTCTGGTGCCCTAAACATGCACTTAGTCCTTCTTTGAGGTGATTCAGCACTGCCTGCAGACAGGGAATATTACTGCAATTTTACAGACAAGGAAACACAAGTGCAGATAGGTGAGGAAGAAAGCCCTGCAGTTAGCAAGTGGTAGATCCAAGGTTCCAACCCAGATCTGTTTGATTCCAAAACTCCCACCTGCTCTTTAGCAAAACCTTCATCTCAAATGGGGACAAGGAGACCCAGCAAGGCAGATGGTTTGCCCAAGATCACACACATAGTTCAGAATCCAGACTAGGATGACTTCTCTTGGCTTCTTCAATCAGCCGGATTCCAAAGCAATGTGTTCAAGGGTTCTCCCAGAGTCCCTGCTCCCCAGTGTGACCCCTCTATCTCCAGCCTTGGTGAAGCCCTCGGGGCACTCTGACCATCAGCAACACAAAACAGGTGAAAATATTTCAGTTAGATTTTTTTCCCTTTATGGGTGAGAATTTTCCAGATTTGGGCACATTTGAAATCTCCCAACGTCAGCCGTCATCAGCTGTAACTGGCACCTCTGCTAATAAATTGAGAATGTCACATCTCCCAAACTGCATTATTACCGTTTATAATTTTGATTGTTCATTTGCATACGAAAATTAGTCCTGTGACATGCGTGAATTTTATTTTATTCTTGAACTAATTATAAACAAGAATGCCACATTATTTACATAACTAATTATTGTTCCTTATGTTCCCCTGTTTTTAAATGGGGGGCCCATTCTCCATTGGTTAACTACGCAGATGAAAAATCCAAGAACATTTCTAAAGTTTAGGAACTTGCTCTATTTGCATCAAATACAAATTCCTTTGAATGAGAGATAATATGCTTTCCATTTTAATAGGCCTAAATTAGGTTGATCTTAATTTATAGTTAATTTGAATGAATAATTCCTGTCTACCTGAGTCTGTTTTTTCAGCAACTCATTGTAAATGTTTATTAACCCATAAATCTGCTGCCTTCCTTTGGCTGGTGATTTTAAGGGCCCCCAAACTAGAAAGAGTATGATGCCAAGGTGGGAGAAAAAGCAGAAGAGCAATTAAGAAACCCTGGTACAAGTCCCTGTGCAGCAAGTCACATGCTGTGTGCCTTTGGGCGAATACCTAACCCTCTCTGAACCCTCTCTGAGCCTTAGGTTTCTTAATCCTTAAATGAGTGGGTTAATTAGATGACTGCTAAGATTCTGATCCTCCCAACCTTATGGGGGAGGAGGAGGCAGAGAGGTCTAGGTGTCTTCTTCATCTTGCCTTTTTTTTTTTAAGATTTTATTTATTCGACAGACAGAGATCACAAGTAGGCAGAGAGGCAGGCAGAGAGAGGGGTGGGGGTAAACAGGCTCCCTGCTGAGCAGAGAGCCTGATGTGGGGCTCAATTCCAGGACCCTGAGATCATGACCCGAGCGGAAGGCAGAGGCTTAACCTGCTGAGCCACCCAGCCTTTGATGAGACCTGCTCCCCCAATCTCTCTTTTAAGATTTTGAATCTGTCTCCACTCATGGGGAGTTGACCCATTTTATTGGCCACTATAAAAGAGGGGGAGAAGTTTCTACCAAGAAGAGGACTGGAAGGGCTGTCAAGCTAATGGAGATCTTCAAGGCACTGGTGAACATGTGGGAAGACAAGGGCTGGGCAGCCTCAGCTAATACTTCTTCCAGAGCATCTGCTCCAATAAGGGCAGAGAAGGAAACTAATCCCGCTTTACCCCACCTAGATTCTGGGATTCTTTCTGGCCCAAGGTAGGAAAAAGGACCACAGTCTTGGGACTGAGAATTTAGACTGCAGGCAGCCATCTTTTGTACCACATGACCCCTGATCATCCCTAGAAGGTCCTTGGTCCTGACTGGACCAAGACTGGTCACCTGACTGTCAGTCAGCCAATCCATAGGCCTGTGAACCCCGCTGTATGCCAGGCCCTTGTACCCTCTAAGATTCTCAGCCCCTGAGATGTTTGGTTTTTCAAGTTAATACATGATTATGTCTACCATATAGCAGGGCTTCCCTGCTGAGGAAGAACTTAAAGTCTTCTGCATTTTGTGGTGGGCTGCAAAAACAGTAAATGTATCCATGTCCTTTACATTGTCATATTGAAGTGTCCCGGCACAGTCATTCTGAGCTCGGGTCTGTTTGACTTGCTTCGGCCATCTGGACGCTAGCAAATTGGGACTTGGGTGGGCTAACTTGCTAGACTTAACGCCAACCATCTCAGCAGGGGTCAACCCAGAACAGCACACAGCCAGCCCGTGAGCAAGCTTGGCCAAGACCAGAAGGACCACCCAGCCCAGCTCAGCTTGCCAGAGCCCTAAACATTGCTGTACACCACTGACATTTGGAGAGTTTTTGCAGCGGTTTTATTGAGGTATATATACGCTACTGACATGTAACATTGTATGAGTTTAAGGTGTGCAACGTGTTGATTTAATAGACCTATATTGCAAAATAATTACCTCCATAGCACTAGCTAATACCTCTGTCCCGTTGTATAATTACCATTTCTTTTTAGTGGTGAAAACAGTTAAGATCTACTCTCTTAGCCACTTTCAAGTATGTAATGCAATATTACTAACTATAATCACCATGCTGTACATTAGATCCCCAGGATATATTAAAACTGGGAGTTTGCACCCTTTGACTGACATTTCCCCCACCCCCAACCCCAACCCTTGGTAACCACCATTCTACTCTGTATTTCTGTGAGTTTGCTTTTTCAGATTCTGTAAGAGACATCAGACAGTATTTGTCTTTCTCTGTCTGATTTCTTTCACTTGGGATCATCCCCTGGAGGTTTATCTGTGTCATTGCAAATGGCAGGTTCTCCTTTCTTTCTCATGGCTGAATGATATTCCTGTGTGTGTGTGTGTGTGTGTGTGTGTGTGTGTGTGTGTGTGTGTGTGTCTCAACGTCTTTATCCATGTACCCGTCAGTGGATACTTAGTTGTTTCCATGACTTGGCTCTTGTGAGGAATGCTGCAGTGAGCATGGGAGTGTAGATATCTTCACAAGATACCCCCATTCATTTCCTTTGGGTAAATGCTCAGAAGTGCAATTACTGGATCATAAGGTAGTTCTTTTTTTTTTTTTTAATCTTTTTTTAAGAACCTCCATCATGTTTTCCACAGTGGCTGCACCAGTTTGCAACCCCACCAACAGTGCAAGGGGGTTCTTTTTTCTCCACACCCTCGCCCACACTTGTTGTTGCTTGAGGTTTTGACTTTAGCCATTCTGATAGGGGTAGAGTGATATCTCATTACGGCTTTGATTTGCAGTCCTCTGACGGTTAGCGATATTGAGCACCTTCTCGTGGTGTACTTTCCCCCAGCGTTATTATACCAATCTGTAACCAATACACATTTGTATATCATTTTACACTTCACTTCACCAAGCAACTTCTTATAAATCATTTCATCTGAGCCTCCATTCCTCGTCTATTAAAAAAAAAAAAAGATGAATTGCTTTCTCTTGCTCACACAATTAGCAAGGAAAGGGAACCCTTGTTCTCATATTCATTCATTTACCCCTCTCCCATGCTCCCACATGCAATAAATGGTTAGGATGTGCTGTATGTACTACATACCTAGCATTATTCTAGATATTGGGTGTTCAAGAGGAAAAATTTAAAAATAAAAGACATAAATCCCTGCCCTCATTGAGCTTAATTTCTGTTTTCCTTTTAAAATCCATCTGTTCATTCCTCATCTGCTCCCTGAACACTTACCCTGTGAGCAAGTGAGGTCAGGCCTTTGTACTCAAGGGTCCTAGAATCTCAAGAGGTAGATACGATTTGGGCTACTGCCTGCCACATCCACCAGACAGGACTTCTAGAATTAGGAATAACAGAGACACAAACTCCAAATAGGTCCCAAGTGTGGACTTGAAATAAGTTTGGTTGAGGCAGAAGTGGAAATTAAATCCCTGATACATAGGTAATTGTTTCTGTAATTAAACAGAGGGTGCCGAATAGAACCTAAAACAGAGGTGTCTTTGAGCTGGAACCTGGGAGCTTTCCTCCAGGTTGTTCAAGATCAGACAGTAGGAATATGGCCAGTATTTGGGTGATTTAGGGTATACACACAGTTGTCCAAGCAGTCGTGGAGCTCAACTACCCCAAAGTCACCAGTGACTGTGGTCTGCGGTTTAGTGAATGACTCATCCTTTGTTTTTCTAAGTCCTATTCTCTATCTATTATTCAGAAAAGGCTTGAAGTTGGAAGGACTGTCCATAATTAGAATGAGCAGCAACTCTCACTTCATGCCAACAACCTTTCTAGGATGTTCCTGAGAGACAAGGGACGTCTGAGCTTCTCAGAAACATCCGTCAGTACGGAGCTCACCACCTTACAAAGAAATGGAACCAAAAAGCCATGCATCTTAGAGACCCCGTTTGGAGTAAGGCTCATCAGCTCAGCTGAGGGGGTGGGGGGTGAGATCTCTGCTGCCGATGGCCCTGTGGTTTCTTCTGCCCCTTGAACACTGGTGAGAAAGGAAGGAAGGACTGGGAAGGGAGGGGGGAGAAGGAGAAAGAGAGAGATGCTATTGGAGAAACGCTGCTGTTTTGACATGGTTTTCAAGTAATTGCAGTTACCAAGAAAGAAAATTGTTTTCCTTTCAGAAGTCAAGAGAGCACTTACTTCCCCTTCACCTCCCCCATCACTGTGTTTGCGCACACAAGGCTGTCAGCCTGTGGTTTTGTTACGTGCACATTTCTGTGTTGAGACATGGCCCTACACAAGCATCGGGTGGAATAGCTTGTCCAGGATCCCGGCTTTAGTGACAAAGGGAAGCTGCTCCTACTCTCCCCAGTGGGGCTTAGACTGTGGCCAACTGCTGCACTGCCACGAACGGCTAGAAAACGTAAGAGGGCAAATCGGACAACTGAGTCCTGGTTTTGTGTTCCCAGGCTGTGTGACTGTGGGCAAGCATCTTTCCCTCTCTGGTTCTCAGGTACCATGCCTTCAAATTGAGGGAATTAACCCAAATGGATTCTGAGGCCATCCATCCCTCCTGCTGACTTTCAGAAATTCCTCAAGCCAGTTTTTTTTTTTTTCAAGGAGTGAAATCAATCACCACATTTCTTACTTAAAATGGCCAAAAAAGGATTTCTCCACTGTTAAGCAACTACGGGGAGTGAGCCAGAGAAATTCAAGAATGTAAGACCCTCAGCATAAGAAATATACTTTTGCCTCCCATAAGGCAAGCTGCCATCCTTCCAGAACCTTCCTCATTCACCACTTTACTTACTCACTCCTCTTAGCAATTGTGGGAGGTAAATACCATGGCTATCTCCAGTTTACAGAGGAGAAAACTGAAGCCCAAGGAAATAAAGTAACTCTTTCAAGGTCACCCAGAGGAACAGACACCCTAAACCCTAGCTGTTTGAGTCCAAATTATTTCCACTACCCTTGGCTGCCATTTGAGTGTCCTTTGGAACATACAACCTATCCTGACAATCCCCATTGACCTCAGGGAAAATGCCCGGTCTCTTCTACCCCTCCAAAGTGGCTCTTTCCTGATTTCCTGGGTACCACATTCTCACTAAGGCCTCTGCCAACCAGTTTTGTTTTTTTTTCTGGAATACAGGTGATGCCAAAGTCCAGTTCCAACCAGAGAGACCTAAGCCTGGCTTTTAATTAGGAAGCCCCTGATTGTTTGTTGTTACTTCAATAATGAGAATTCTGAGTCCTGGGGAAATGATTAAGCAAGTACACAGGCAACCAGACTCGAGACTTGTGCTAGAGGACAGAAGGAGGGATGATGTCCCTTCCCAAGGAGTGTCCTGCTGCTTCCAGGTCCAGGCCTAAGACACACAGGACCAGACTCTGGTCAAGGAGAGAAGTGCCCATGTGTTTCCACCGCTCCCGCACTGTACTCCCTACAAAGGGATAGAAAGCTACTTTGTCTTCTGTCCATTTCTGCCCAGCCAGGGAAAGGTCTCAGAGTGTAAGTCTCAGAGCTGGAAGGAACTTAAAGGCCACTCACCATCCCTCAAGCTCTAAACAGCTCTGGACAGCTCCAAACGTGAGACATGGTTTTCTTTGGCTGAGACAAGTCATGTGTCCCCACAACAGGAACCTCATTTGTCTTAAGTATTCTTCCCTCCTCAGACATCCACTGAGCCCATAATCACGGAAGTCTGTATTGTGGGTCAGGCTGGGCTAGATTCTGGGGACAGAATGGTGATCAGGAACAATCCGTGTCTTCAGTGGGGCATGGACACATTGCACAGTCCCCAAATCCTTGCCAGGTTTAGCACATACGGTTTCTTTAACTGTTTCTTTGGAGACAAGATTCTGGTCAATCACCAGTTTTTCATCTCAGAGGGACAAACCTGATAAATCTGTCTGTCCCCTGAGAGATGCGATCACGTCCCACCTCACACACACCCCAGACCCAAATTCACATGTTTACACTTCAACCATTCAAAAGATAGTTATTGGGTCCCTACCGGGTACCAAGGGGCCAACTGAGAATAAAACCAGGCATTGGTTTTTCCTCCCTGGAGCTTTCAGTGTGCTGAGAATGAGAGGCATTCATCAAACGTGTCTAAGTATAAACGTAGCAGGGCCATTGGTGCCGGGGTGGGGGGGTGGAAATGAGCAGGTGCAGTGAAGGAGGGTAATATGTGGGGGTTGGAACCAACCCACCTAGGAGACACAGAGCGAGCTCCTGGAAAGAGGTGAGCTTTTCAAGCCCCAAAGAGTGAAAGCTTGCAGCCATGTGATATCCAGACTGAAGGACAAGCACAGGGTGGCCCCAGGATACCCCTAGGGATGGTCTGTCTGCAGATATGAAAGGAGACCTTCCAGATGGAGTGAGGTAGGTGAGGGTGGAATGGCCCCAGATGGGGTTAGAAAGGAGCCAGAGTCAAGTGGACCCTCATCTGCCAGGCCAGGGCCTTGGGGATTTTCTCCAAGTGCAGTGGAGAGCCACCGGAAGTTAAAAAGCAGGGAATGTTAGGAGCTGCTTCCTTTCTGAGGACACAGAGGGGAAGAGGTGATTGTGGAAGCAGAGCGAGGCCAGGAAGGAGGCTCATAGAGGGGGCCATATCCCCACATCTTCACGAACCCTCACCTGGTCACACCCACCTGTGCTTTTATCATACATACTCAGAACTTCAAGAGGAAAGGGGCGTGTAAAACAGAGAGGCCGCTGGTCTGTGTGCATGCTAGGGCATGGGTGAGGTGACCATGGGGCGTTCTACCCCTTCACCTCCCAGAAATACTTGGAAGCACATTGTCCCTATGTTACGGATCAGAATACTGAAGCTAAGGGGAGTTAGAGGAGTCACCCACTGTCATACAGTGAGGACGCGAGAGTGTCCACACTCTACGTCCAGAGCGCTGATTCTGACATGGGATGCACTTCTCTCAAAGTCCATTCTGGTGGACCCTGAAGGGCACCCTCTAGCTCCTGTCCATGTGATGTCCTTGGGTCCCCTGGTGACCTGGAAATTTCCTTCTGTTATTTTCCTACGGCTGCAAACTGGGTGACTTAGAACAACAGAAACTCATGGTCTCACTGCTCTGGAGATCAGAAGTCTGAAATCAAGTTGTCAGCAGGGCTCTGCTCCCTTTGAAGGCTCTATGGAAGAAGGACCCACTCCAGGCCTCTCTCCAAGCTTCTGGTAGGTTCCTTGGCTTGTGGCAGCATAACTCCAGTTCTTCACATGGAGTTCTCCCTCTGTGTGTGTCTGTCTCCAAGCTCCCCTTCTTGTAAGAACAGCAAATATATTGGGTGGGGACCTACCCTACATCAGCATAACCTCATCTTAAGTAATGACAGCTGCAGTGATCCCATTTCTAAGTAATGTCCCCTTCTGGGGCACTGAGGGTTAGGACTTCAACAGAGGAATTTGGACTGGGGGTGGGAAGACACAATTCCTACTACTCCTTCCAGTCCCATGCATCTCTGTGTCCAGAAAGCAGGTGAGTGGTGAGGCTCTAATGGACCCTGACCCATGGCAGACGTTGTGTCCCCTCCCTCCGTTCTGCCCCACCCACCAGCCTCATCCCTCTATGCTAAGCCCAAGGCTCTGCTTTGGGTCCCCGTGTCATCCTGTATTAGTCACAGCCTAGGGCCTGGCTCCCTCGGCGCAGGAGCAGCCAGGAAGCAGAGAGGAAGCCTTCGTCCCTTCCAGAGAAGGCGGGTGAATATTTCATACAGTGCAAGGGAGTGGAATTCCTATAGCCACCTCCTGCAAATGCAACATGACACCTCATAATGGGGCGATATCAGTACAAATCCAGCCTCGCGGCAGCCCGGACCCTCCTGATAATTCCTCACATATTGTGCTCACGTTACTGTAAATACAATTGCCAACTCAGGCTTCCATTGCTGCCAGCCGATCAGCAAGAATCATCCCATTTCTGCAGCTGAGAAGACTGAGACCTGCAGAAAGTAATTGGCCCTCGGTCATGCTGTGGGTGAGTGGTGACCCCTCCTGGGCAAGAGCCAAGGAAGCAGAGAAGGAATGAGTAGGGCTGGTGCCCAGTGTTATCTTGGGGAAGAGGTGGGAGAAGGACAGAGTGGTCTACTGGGACAAGGCCTGGGGCAGGGGAGTTAGGAAATGGGTGTGGATGGGCAAAAAAAGAGCAGGTGCTAGGGCAGAAGCAGGAAAGAAATGGAACCCAAGGAAGTCGTTGGGTTCCCTGGATGTGGGCAAGAAGTTAGTCAGGCATCAGGGGTGGGGCACTGGGCTTTGACAGAGAGATCCCAAACCAGAGGGAGAGGGTTTTCATGCTCCCTCCTGAGGGCCCATCGGGAGGAGGGCCCAGTCAGTTCTTGGGAGGGTAAAGAACATTCAGAAGACTGAGCTTTAGGACAGTATCCAGTTTGGGCAGAAAATCTGTAGCTTAACAAGGAACCAAGACTGGAGCCTGGATGTGGGGAGAGGGAGGGAGTGTCCGTTCTCCTCCTTTTGTTGCTCACACCAAGTCCATTCTTCTTCCTTCCCTGCTCTGCCTTGAGTCCCAGGAGGCTGACCCCTTGGGACCAGTCACTCAGTCTTCTAGCTTGAGATAATGAAGCTGGATTCAAGGGGTTGGGGAGGGTGGGGGTGGGAGACAGCTAGTACCAGATACCAAAATGTCAGTGCAGATTTCAGAGGGACTTCTTGAGGCTGAAACCATCACAGAGGAAAGAGAGGCTGAAAGGTAAAGGTCTGTGCTTCATTCAGGCATCTGGATCCAACCATGCCTGAAGGCCTACTTCTAGAGTTTTCAATCAGATGATCCAACAAATTTTCCTTTTCCCTTTAAGCAAGCCCTGGCATCCTAAGGAGTCCAGACTGGCTCAGATGATCCTGCAGTCCTAGAAAAGGAGCTGTTCACTTATAATTGGACTTGACCATGGTTTTAATCATGGCTCTGCATGACCTTGGACAAGATACCGCATTCTCTGAGTCTATTCTTTCACACCTGCAATCTCCCTGGGTAAAGAACATAATAGACTAATACCTGTAAAAGCACCTAGATCCTACTAGATATACCCAATAAATAAGTCTACCTCCAACTCTCTCCCCTTTCTGGGTCCCCAGATCCAAATAAGGAAAATGTAGATCCAAGCCTCAATGAGCTCCTATGTTCCATGAGACAACCCCACACACTGTCTTCTACTGCCATTCTCTCCTCCACACCTTGGAACAGTAGTAAAAATCCCCTATCATGTGGGATCTAGTGCACTTGGCAGGACTTCTCTGGGCCTCAGATTCCTCAGGTATATAACAAAGATATGCATAGGGCTTACGATGTGCTGTGAAACTGAGTTCACATGAGTAATGGGTTAGAGCAGAGCCCAGGACATGATAAATGCTCAGCTAAATGCTATTATGTTATTTTGGTTACGGTGGTGGTTTTCATCATAATCAATATTGCAATGATGGAGCACAGGATCTGGTTTTCTTTATACACTGTCTCATGCAGACCTTGACAGCACACCTCTGTAAGGCTGGTGATGAGGTCCCGATAGCCCCGCTGGGAAACAGCTCAGGGGAGCTGAATTGCTTAACCAAGCTTTGGGGCTGGGATCTGAACATGAGCGCCTGTTCCCAAGATCACTGTGTCTAAGGAGTAGACGGCTCCACTTCTTCCCCAGGGGTGGCATCCTCACCCACGTTCTGCCAGCCACCATCTCTGAACTTAGAAAGGCATCTTCTTGGCGCTCAGCAAATGCAAGCCATCCAGAGAATGTTCCCGAGTTTGCTTCTCAAGCCATCCCCTCTCGCAAGCGCACTTTCTGTTCGTGTGAATGAAACCCACTAAATGGTATGGTGTCTGCTCTAATTATAGGCTCCCCAGCCTGTGCCAAGAGGAAGTTGGTTGATGTACACTTGAGTAGATTTCAAATCAGATTTTGTGAGTCCCCAGCACGAGGGAAGGAGGCCAAGTTCTCCTCCAGAACAAAATAACGGGAAAGGCTGGCATCATGTGAGTGTTCCCGGCTCCTTTCCTGCGGGAGCAGGTGACGCCTTCTGTTCCCCAGGTACAGAGCCCTTTCCCCAGCTTCTTTCACTCTGTCTCTGGCCTTTTCCAGGAGCTGGGAAGCTGTGAGTACGTGACGGGAGCAGTGCTGGCAGGTGCTGGGATGGAGAATGTGGAGCAAGACAGGAGCAGTACTTTGCAATCAGAGGAAACTGGGTTCTGAGCGCAGCCCTGTGTCATCTCAGCTTATCTGCCTTTTGGAGTCTGAAGCTTATCATCTATCAATGGGGTAGCAGCACTTGCCCCAAGATGATCCAAGGTTGTGTGTCTCAGTGTTTATTCAACATTTATCCAATATTTATGCACAGCCCACTTTGCACTGCACTCTACTAGTTACTGCCATGAGTAAGATGCCACCCTGGGATCCTAGGAACTCCTGGTCCAGCCAGGAGCAGGCTGTTGATACACATCCTTATCACACACTGTGACTGAAGGAAAAGAAGGGTCTGCAGAAGGAGGGGCGCTGATCCAGAACTGGCACATCAGGGAGGACTTCCTGGAGGAGGCACATCTAGGCTATAACCTCAAGGGTGACTCAGACTAAGGAAAGATGAGAGGAGTGTGGGAAGATCTATGTGAGGACCCAGAAAGGGAAGAACCTAGCACATTCCAGAAACATCACTTGGATGGTCAAAGATTGGGAGGGAAATGTCCAAAACACAGAATTTTTTTTTTATTATGGGATTCAATAGAGCCAGTCAAAATAACATTAACAAAGAATAATCTATAACATGGGGATTGTTCAGGAGGGACTGGGTGAGTTATAATTGATGTTACTACATGGGTCCTAATGATGTAAAATAATAATAATAATAATAATATACATGTGGATGTGTTTTAAAAGAGTCTGGAAAGATATACATAAAAATGAGAATAGTAATTATCTCCAAAGGATGGGATTATAGATGGGTTTTCTTTCTTTTTTTTTTTTAATTTCCCAATTTACTGCAATGAGCATGCATTGCATTTGTAATCGGAATACAGTTCTTTAAGCAGTAGGAATGTGATTAACATAGATAGCGACATATAGATCTAATTAGCCTTGCTGCAAGGATTGTGTCTGATAATCACGTAGAAACTTTCCTTTCCGCACGGCAGCCCCCTTGCATGGGAATGCCGGTGCTCCTGCGAAACTGGCCACAGCTCCTGGGTACCCAGGGTCACTCCCTTGTCCCACACTTGTCAGTGGGGCAACCTGGGGGTGCTGCGGCTGCTGGGCTCCAGCAGACCCGCCTTTACCTTCAAGGGCTCAGCGTGGTGGGGACACAGGCAGGTACCTGGAGGATACCAGTGACAGCGGGGCCAGAGCTCAGCCCCAGGAGGAAGAGCAGTGCACCCGGCGCTCCCAGCAGACACACACGGCACACGTGTACTCATACTCAGGTGTGCTTCCACTCAGTTCACACCCCCACTCACACACATTCGCCCTCTGCACTTACCTCTTCTCCCTAGCCGGGCACCAGCAGGTCCACTCTCACACTCTCAGAGCCTTCCACTCAGCTCCCACACTGCTACACTTGCCAACCTGCTTGCACACACACTCAACTCTCACGGCTGCATTCATTCAACATAATCAACATATATGAGCTCACCACCAACACACACTTATACATATTCATACACACTAACCACACATAAGCTCACCACCAACACATACATGCATTTACACACTTATACTCAACACACACAAGCTCACCAACACACACTCAACACATTCTTAAAAACATAAACTCACCAGTGACAAACACGCTCATGCATGCACTTACACAACTAAAACACACTAAACTCTCCCACAACACACTACCTATGTGCTTATACACGCACTATACGTTAGCTCAAGAATACATACCCCTGCACACATTCACATACTCTGACACGCTTACACGCATACACTCACACACATAAACTCACAATCGCACGCGTACACTCACAATCACACACACTCACACACATACACTCCCACTCACACACACACACTCACACACAGTCCTGCACTCAGTTGAATCAGAGTTCTCTCCATCCTGTCACTTTGTCTGTCTATATCCCTGGGGCTTCCATCACCATCCTGACCCCTCACAAGTCTGGCCACACTCCGCTCCCTGGTCCTTCACCTCCCACCAGCACCTTCATGCTACAGAGAAATCTGCTGTCAACGATGCTTTCCTGTGGGTCCCGCTCAAGAACTCACATTACTCCCCTCATCTGTGAGACTGAGTCAAGGTCACATCTAAGGCCAAAACTTTCCCTAGGCCTTTCATGTCCTCACACCCACTTCTGAGTGGGCCTCAGACTCTGTGCTCGGTGCTGAGCAGGGGGGCAGCAGTGCCGCCTGTCAAGATGGCCTCCCAACTGCTCCCAAAGTGGATGGTGTGTCCTCCCCAAAACCTCTCCTGGCCTTCTGTTCTCCCACTCCACCATGCTCTGCATTTGTCTGCTCCTCAATTACTTGAGCTTCCAGAATTTCCTAGCTGAAGACCACTGAACAGCTGTACCTGAATGCACCAGACTCCATGGTAGGTGTTTTATATTCATGATACCTGGTGTGGGCCTCACAGGAGCTCTTCACATGAGAACACGTGACGAAGAAAGGGCTTTGTGTAACTTAAAAGGATGGGCATGGCTGAATCATTGCTGAATTGAGCATTTATTATAGCCAGACACTGTGATGAGTGCTTTACATACATTATTTCAAACATAAATAATAGACCAACAAGGTGTTATTGTCATTCCCAATCCACAGGTAAGAAAACTGAGGTCCAGAGATGTGAAACCACCTTTCTAATGTGTGTCATAGTGGGGACTTCTCTTAACATAAAACCAACTCAAGGGGGAAAAAGAACATTTTAAGCCAATGAAAGGAGTTTATAGGCTCATGTAGCAAAAAAAAAGTCTAAGGGAGCAGCATCAGGCATGGCTTGATCCAGGCACTCAGTGATCTGTCTTTCTCCATCCCTCGGTGTGCTTTTTTTTGTGATATTTTTACCCTTAGACAAACTCTCCCTTAGGGAGGTAAAATGACCAGAAACAGCTCTGGGTGTATCCCAACTTCCTTAGCAACCAACAGCAGAAACCCAAGTATCATTGGATCAACTTAGAATTATGTGACCTTCTAACCAGCTGTCTGTGGACAGAAGGATTAGAATGTGCTATTGCTCAGTCCAGGGTGACAAGGTGGCAAGGGTGGAAAGCCCACCCCCGAGGCTGGGAGGGACTTGGGGTATAGGAGAAGACCATTCCTACAAGAGAAGAACAAGAATCTGTTATCAAAACCCACCAACTGGAATGAAGCGGCCAAGCTGCCGTCACCCACCACACGGGGATTTGACCCAGCGCCGCCTTGCTCACAGCCTGTGTGTTAACCAGTTTGCTCCAGTCCCTCTATTTTGATTGCCTCTTTCTAATTCCCTGGCCCTGGGCTGACCCCTCTCAGAGTCCCCTCTTGCAGCCCTCAGCACCAAGCACTGGTACTTAACAGTCATGCCAAGCCGGTGATGGATGGCAGCTGTTGCGAAGGCTCTTCAAAGGGGATGGGCAGCTGCCGGCCCGGAAATGACTCTCCTGCAGAGATGAAACCCAAAAGCAAACACACACTGTGGGGCCACCCCAGCCTTTTGCAGATTCTCTCCTTCGGCCCCCGTCCCTGTTTCCAATTCACACCCCAGGCCTGTAGACAAAGCAAAATGTCCCAGGCTACTCTAAGAGGCAGAAATCTCAGCTGGAATGGAATCGAGGGACCATCCCAGCAGCCGAATAATTGTCCCTTTCTATTCTCAGAATGGCAGCCCTAGAAGATGCCCCAGGTGGCTCCTCCTACCACTTTCCATGAAGCAGAGGAGTCCCAGAGAGGGCAAGGTCTTGTCCAGAGGTTGCACAAGCCAGGGCTTGGCAGCAGAGCTAGGACTGGTGAGAGGAAATGGAAGGACAGCCAATATTAACCAGGTACCTACTCTGTGCCAGTTCCATGCGGTGGGGGGTGGGGGGCATTTTTGCCAAGCTTTAGCCCCTTTTGCCAACCGCAGGATAAAGCTCTAGGGACAAACCCTTCCTATGTGAGATGGGAAAAAACCCCGGTCTTACACTGCAGCCCAGCTTTGCGCCGTGTGTCCTTGGGTGTATCATTTCTGGCCTGAGACTCAGTTTCTCCATTTACAAAGCAAAAGTGCAGGCCTTCATACTTCCATCTCAGCATTGTGGATTGTGTGACAAAGACCATCCCTGGGGGAGGGAAGGCCCCTCTTTTTAACCATGACGGCCAGAGCTGGAAGTACCAATCGCCTCTGTGAGCAGGCTTGGCACTGAAGGAGGGCAGCCTTGACTAAGAGGAAAGTCTTAACCACGGACGGAGCCTCTCTGGATGTGATTCCTGCCAGGACTTCCGTCTCCAGCCTCCTCTCTCATGCTCTGCACCTGGCCACTTGCAAACACGTGAACTGCTAGGAACAAGCCCCACCTTCACCTCCAGGCCGTTGCCTGGGCTGTTCCCTCTGTCTGGGACCCCATTTCTCCCCACCCACACTCCCTGGCTTCACCCGACTCATGCTTCTGCTCCTGCAAGGCGACCTACCCTTACTCCACCCCCCAAATTCATTTAGCACCTCTCCATTGCATCCCCAGGCCCCTCTAGTCCCCATCATAGCCTTTTTTTTTTTTTTTTTGCTGATTTGCCATCGCGCGTGGACATTTTTATTGCCCCCACCAGACTGTCAACTCCTCCAAGGCAGGACTGTCGTGGGTCATGGCTGGATCCCTGATGCCCAGAACCAGGTCTGGCACACAGGACATATGGATAAAGGATGGCCCCCCAACATACTTGGAGCATTATTGGGAATCCCGAGAGTTTGGGGGAGATTATGTCCCAGAAGTCCCC
Source organism: Mellivora capensis (assembly GCA_004024625.1). NCBI lineage: Eukaryota > Metazoa > Chordata > Mammalia > Carnivora > Mustelidae > Mellivora > Mellivora capensis. The sequence goes on along the minus strand of PISX010000010.1, from coordinate 61,705 downwards.
TTTAAGCACCAAATAGCAAGGTGCCTCTGCTTCTCCTCTTTTCCAAGACTTCCGTCCCCCAACGACACGTATCGTCAGTACTAATAATAGCAGTAACAAGCACAAGGACTATATTTCTCGCGGGGGGTCTCTGGCCAGGAAACCTGTTGCCTTGCTCCTGAACCCCTGGGAAAACCTCCTCCCAGCTTCCCGGAGTCTGCCCTGGTCCTCCTCCTCTGCGCAGCAGCCAGAGTGATCCTTCCAGAAGGTAGAAGAGATAACATCCCTTCTCTGGCCACAACCCTCCAGAGTTCCCCATCCCACTAAAAACCCTAGTCTTCAAAATCCCCGGCAAGGCTGTCACAGGTTGGGTCTGGGAAAGAAAAAGGCACCAAAAGCACCCCTACTCCCCCAGCCCAACCCCCGCCAAGATGGTCTTTTATCACGCAATCTGGAATGTTGAGTTGGGAGATGCTCTGGGGTCCTCAATTCCATCTTCTGAAAGGAGAAACTGAGATACAGCTAAGCATGAGCCCTTGGGATGGAAGCCAGTGGAAAGGGAGGGGAGGGGAGAGGGGAGTGAGGGGAGGGGAGGAGAAGGGAGGGAAGGGGTGATATCTGGGTAGAATGAGAAGCCAGGCACAGATGCAGACCCATGGAGGTCCTGGGAGGGAGAATGGCCCATTGGAGTTGGCCATGGCAGGTGAAAATGGCCAGACCCTTATACCCATGCCGTTGTCAGTCGATGGATGGGAACAGCAAGTATGGCAAGGTGGCTCTCTGCAGCTAAGCCATCCAAGACAGGGGAGACAGATGGTAGCCACAAGCCAACGACAACATCTTCAGTCACTGTGGCCAAAAGGCCTCCTCCCCGCCACCGCCCCCCGAGAAAAGTCCTGACAAAGTCCCCTCCCATCCTGCTCCTCATTACCTCTCTGAGCTTGATTCTCCTCCCCCATGCTGGCCACCCTGACCTCCTCCTTCCTCAAACACAACCACACATTCCCACCTCAGGGCTTTTGCTCTTGCTGGTTCCTCCACCTAGACGGTGTTTCCCCCAGCTATTTCCATGCCTTGTTCCCTCACTGTCTTGAGGACTCTGTTCCAATGTCGTCTTATCAAAGCATCCTCCCTTAGCCCCCTCTGTTAAAAAGGGGCTCCCCACTTCTCCTGGACCCTCTTCCCCTCCTCCACTGCTGCAGCAACATACTGCACAATCCTCGTTGATTGTTATTTCCCGTGTCCCTTCATTTGAACGTAAGGCCCAGGCAGACCCGTCTACCCAGCGCCGAGCCCAGATCCCAGATGTTGCAGGAACTCAGTAAACATCCGTGGGTTGAATCTATAAAGCCTCCAGTTCTTCACTCACAGCGGAAGCGCTCCTGGCTTTGATGGCTGCCCTGTTTATCAGCCCCGGACAGAGCCCTGGGCTTGAGCATGCCTCTCTGTAGCTGTTGTTTGAATTCTCATTAGCCCCATTTTACAGAGGAGGCCACCGGGGCTGAGACAGACAGCGAAGTGTCTGGCCCAAGGTCACACACCTGGGAGCAGCCGAGCCACTGCCAAGCAGCGAGGGTGTCAAACTGTGTAGCTCCTTCTGACATTGGGCAGGTGTGGGGGTGCTCACAGTTGTTCCCCAGCTCAGGGGTCCTGCCGCCCCTTGGCTATGCCTCCTATTCCATGGTCAAGTCTGCAATTACTCTCTGAGGATAATGGTGTTTATTAACTTCCCACTGAGCTCATTACTGGCTAGACACTTCATCACGGGCCACCTGCATTCGGGGCTGGGAATGACCGTCCCCAGCCCATAAAGAGCCCTGGTATCTGCCCCAACAGCAGCCACACCAGCTTTGCCCAGACGTTCAAGTGCGAAGACAAGGAGCTGGCCCTTCCTCTGCCCCCACCCTTCACCACCACTTTGGAGACATAAGTCAAGCAAGAATCCATCTGTGTCACCCAAATCTCTCTGTCCCATCAACTGTCCCTGCTCCAGTCCCACATATATCTTGACACAGTGACAAATTCACTGCCATGTGGAACTCATCCTCAGCGCAGCTGAAGAGTGCCCTTTTAGAACTTTCTGTGCTGATGACACAAACTGTCAGACACGAGCTTTGCCACTGACTCTCTCGTGCTCTTGGGGGAGCTAGCCAACCTCTCCAAGCCTCAGTTTTCCCCATCTCTGAAATGGGCACAATTATTCCCTCTACAAATAAATGTTCACTGTGTGATTTCAATGAAATAACGGATGTGTTGAGCCCAGGACAGTGTCTGTTAAGAGCTCACCCACTGGTTTATTCTTGCAAGGAATATTTATCTGAACGGTCTGGGTTCAAATGCCAGTGGGGGCACCTGCTAGCTCTGTGAACTTGAGAATGTTACCTTAGCTCTGTGTGCCACCGATAAAATGGGAGACATGGGGTCGCCTGAGTTCAGACAATTAATCCAGGCAAAGTTTTTATAAGACGGCACAGCACATAATAAGGACTCCATAACGTTCACCCCAGCCAGCGCCACAGACGTGGTCCCTGCCCCGAGAGCTCACCATACACAATTCATTAACAAGCACGTTAATGAATGTGTTGGCCTTTGTGGTCATTAGTGCCGTGAAAGGAATGAAAAGAGGTGAGCTGGACAATAACCAGGAGAGTCTTCTCAGTTGGAGCAGCCCAGGAAGACTTTGCTGAAGAGGTGCCATTTTAGCAGCCCTGAGACGGAAGGAGTCAACTGGTTCTAAAGCCTTGGTAAGGAATTCCAGGGAAGCCAGCAGAGCCCAGCCCACAATAGCCCCGCACTGCCCCGTCCCGCCCAGAGGACAATGCACCCCATGGTCTTTGCGCTAAAACTCGGTGCGCCCCCTGGAGGCAAGTGTGGGAATTAATTTTAGAGAGGCGGGAAGAGAGACCCTGTGAGGGGGTGGGAGTTTTTGGGACCAGACACCGTGGAAAACATTCAGCATGGAGAGGACTTGGATCCTCGCTCCAACACGGGCTCCAGCGCGCTGTGTGGGCTCAGTGAAGTCACCAGCCTCTCTAATTGTCCTGGATTTGAAAATAATCCAGAATGATAATCCTTCCCTCGAAACACACATTGGGGAAGAAAAAGGTTATTTTCCACCTTCGGGTGGTATTCTTACCAACCCTGAAAGCAGTTCCCCGTCCCCACCCCCAATCCCATCCTCATCCCCACCCCTTTCCGGGTGCTGGGAATTTCCCTTGAAGACCTGAGGCCAATCTACCAACCAGGAAATTTCTGTGTGTCTTCCTACGTGTTGAAGCGTCCTCCCCTAGCCATCTCCAATAGTCAATAGTATTTCCTGGATACTGCGGAACTGGCCATGCAAATGGTGCCTTTGTCTTCATGGCGGGGTGGGGGGGTGCATTGCTGGAACCAGCTGGAAAGGCCTCTTCTCCCCTCCCCACCTGTCACTGGCTGCCCACTGCCCTCTAGCTTTCCTGCTCCCAGTGGTCCTTCCAAGCCACACTTGACAGCCACCCTCTCCAAATGGAATGCCCATATTCGCTGTCCTTTCCATTCTCTTCGCCCACCAGGAGGGATCATGTCAAAACCAAACCCATGTATCATGAGACTCGAGACTGTTCTGTGTTTCCCCATGTTCCTGAGACACAGAGCAATTCCTGACCATGGCCTCAAAACCCTGCGTGATCTGGGATCTGCCCACCTCTCCTCCTCCCCACATCCCTCCTCCCTGCCCTTGGACTCATCATGACCCTGCTGCCAGAGGGCCTTTGCACTGGTTCCTTCTGCCTGGATTATTCTTGCCACATGCCTCATTACCCACTCCCTGAATCTCTGATGAAATGTCACCTCCTCAGAGAGGTCCTCCCTGACTTCCCCAACTACAGAGAACCCCTGTCTCTCTCCAGCCCACTTGGTTTTTCTTCGTAACTCTCACCACTACATAACACTGTGGTCTCCTTGTTTCCTATCTGCCTCTCAGTAGCCAGAGAGCACAGGGAGATGGGCTCCAGTGCGTTAAGACTTGTTCTGGTCTCCAAGCCAGGAATGTAGCTTCAGGGGCTGGGGGCACCAGGGGTGGCTCTCTCTTTCTATCCAAATAGATTGCTATGGATAGTGATTCTCTGAGAGCATATATTATACTCCTATGAAAGCTGCTTAAGAAGTTGAGCTCAGATTTACCAAGGCAAGTCTCTTATTTTACTGGTGAGAAAACTGAGACTCAGAAAGGTTGGGTGATTTTTACAAGGCCACTCAGGAATTCTAGAACTAATACCCTTGCAGCCACAGCCATATATGCTCATTTTCCAGGGCTGAGTGGAAGAGCATCTCTTCTTATGATATGGGCCCAGCGTGATTTCTGAGCCCAAGCCTCCCCGTTGTAGTGGGCTGAATACTGACCCCCCAAAAGATGCTCACATCTAATCCCCAGAATATCACCTTCTCTGGCAAAAGGGACTTTATGGGTGTGATTGAATTAGAGATCTTGAGATGGGGAGATTATCCTGGATTATCCAAGTAGGACCAATAAAATCATAAGAATCCTCATAAAAGGGATGCAGGAGGTTCAAGTGGAGGGTCAGATGGGGGAAGAGGCATGTTCAGGCAGACAGGGAGAGACAGAGACAGAGAATGGAAGATGCTATGTTGCTGGCTTTGAAGATAAAGGAAGGGATCATGAGCCCAGGAATACAGGTGGCCTCTGGAAGCTAAAAAAAGACAAGGGAACTCATTTTCCACTGGAGCCTCTGGAGAGAATGCAGCCCTGCTGACCCCTGGATTTTAGGGCTTTTGATCTGCATGTGAAATGGCCCAAAGAAGCTGGGTCAGTCAGGGTCCTGGCTTGAAAGAGGTGGTTCCGTCCAGGTGAGATCTTTTGAAGAGAGTTTATGTTTAAAGGGACTCACTCAAGGGCAGGTGGAAAGTCCAGGGCTTCTGCCAATCCTGGGACTGGACAGGAGGACAGAGAGGTTGCTATGATCTGGGAGGAGAGACAGTGGCGTTAGAGTAGCCCCTGCCCCCCTGACCTTCTGTTGAAGGCCACGGCCAGCCCAGGGAAGCCACATGATGGACCTTCAAACTTCCCTCTCCTCTGCTCTCTGATCTCCTGCCAGGATCCTCAGGGCTGCACCCAGCCAAGCCCATAGGGCACAGGAATCTGCTGATGTGTCCGAGCAGGTCAGGGCAAGACGGTGAAGGATGGAGATCCAACTGGAGGCTCAAACAAATAGATTCTTGTGTAGACTTCCCCCTCCCATTCCCTGCCTCCACCTCCAGGCTGAAATCAGCCACCAGCTCCCCTTTACCCATAAGCAAAGGTCCAAACTCCCAGGATGCCCCAGCCCCTCCCTCCCTATGCCTGTTCCCATCCCAGCCCTGCTCCAGTACCCACCCCATCTTACCCTCAAGCCCTAAGCCACTTCTCAGGCTCCCCAAAAGCATCAGGGCATTTCACATTTCTGTGCCTTTGCCCGGGCTGTTCCCACCACCTGGAATTCCCCCTCCACACCCACAACCTGGACAAAAGCCACAGGACAGAGAGAAAGTGCAGAGCCTAGACCCCTGGGGTCCTTCCCAGCTGGCAGCACCTGAGGAAAGTCAATTCATCTGGCTGAGCCTCACTATTCCACCTGTAAAATGGGAAGAAGGAAAAAAGCCTATATCTAATCCCATCCTCATCGAGAAAAAGAAAAAAAAAAAAGCCTATATCTATCATGAAGTTGCAACAAGGTCCGAATGAAATACTGCTTGTAAACGAGATCACTGGAATCATGCCGTAGGCAATTTTTAAGAGACAAATAGTTCCCCATGCCATTCTTGACCATCTGTCCTTCTAGTGGTCGGGACCCTACATTTCTTTGAGACTCATGGAGCCTTGTATGGACCACTCTGGGAGCCCCGGCAATGTCTTACAGTTCATCTCCTTCAAGGCACTGTAAGCTCCAAGACAGAAGTGCCTGAGAGCATTCATATGTGCATCCTCAGCATCCAGGGCATGGCAGACTGGATGGATGGATGGATGGATGGATGGATGGATGGAAGGTTGGACCAACCAATGTTTAAACCATCCCAAATAGACCAGTCTGCCACCCCTCTACCAGAATAAATGTTGAACTACCTTCCCTCCCATCTGAATGACTAATGAGGGTCCAGGGTGACCTCTCTAGGAAGCTCAGGCCAAGGTCACGATAGAGAGAGGAGGTAGAAAGGGACGCAGCAGGGCTGGGAGGAGGGGGCGGGAGGCCAGAGCTCATTGGAAATGCAGAGAGAATCCCAGCAGAGCCGCCTTCTCGGGCAAGGAGCGCGCAGGAAAAGACAAGAAAAATGAAGCCGCCACAACCTCATTTTCTGAGGCCTGCAAGTCAGCCAGGAAATAGCTATTACTCCATCCCACCGTCGGTATTAAGTTATTTCCTTCACTAAATACGGGAATGTTCATGAATATCTATTGAGTCCCAGGTACAGACACCTCCTGGCTCTGAGGCTCAGTCACTGTGCCTTTACATTCCTACAACAACACCCCTCAATCTTGCTCTGAAGTGAAAGACAATAGTATTTTAAATTGGTTAATAAATCTCGGGATTGATGCTCCTCGAAGGCCTGAGAACTTCGTCTCTATTACTCGAATAAAAGGGATCACATTTTAACCACTGCCAGGCTAGGAATTTGGGAGAGTGACCCAAGCCAGCTGCTCCTGGGGAGAGGGGGAGACAGAGGTTTCAGGACCCAGGGTCGGACAGAGCCCCTTTTGACAGCCAGGAAATACTCATTTTCTCGCCAATTTGGGCCAGCTGGACATCTCAAGCCCCTTGGGTTTTGATGGCTTTGTGATCAGCCAGTTCCCTGGACTCAAATAAAAGGGACGCACAAGCAAAGCTCCAGGGAGAATGTGGGGATCTGACATCGTTTTAAAAAGCACCTGAGTGAAGATGAGGATGGGGAAGAAGAGGGCGCATCAATCACGCTGTTTGGAAAATAATTCCAAGTGTTGATTTCTTTACACCACCTTCTTCTTGAGCGTGGGTGACCTTGGGATCCCCCTTGGGGTGGAGAAAGCTTTTAAAAGCCCAGCTTATGGGGAAGGGGGACTGAAAGACCTCCCATTTGTACAGTTTCTTGCCACCTGTTTTATTTCCTTTCCCTAATCCTTCCCCACACCCCTTCTAAGAGGTGGACAGCCCAGATGTCGTCCACAGGCAAGCAAATCCACGGGTCAGAATCATCCCTGTATACCCAGCCTCGGCGGAAAGGCTGGCTGTTGTCCAACAGCCCCAATTTACAGATGTAAAAACTGAAGCTCAGAGCAGGGAAATGGTTTGCTCAGCATCTCACAGTGAGCTGGCCTGTCAGCGACTCCGGCCCCCACAGTTCATGCTGCCCTATGTCCAGGCACGGAGCTGGGTGCTAGGGATAGAGATGTGGACAAAAGACATGGGATGGCTCCATCTCCGAGTGGAGGAGGCAGAGAGGGCCCAAGTGGATAAAGAGACAAGCAGAACAACCCCAGCTATACTCCATCGCTGAGAAGGAAATGAAGCAGGGCAATGGGGTCTGTGGGGTGGCAGAGGTGGGCTATTGGGGCAAAGGGGAACATTCCTAGCCCCTTCTTCAGACCCTGGAAAACAAGGAAACTTAAGCTTATCTCAGATCCAATGAGGACTTCGGGGGCAGGAATGACACCAGACTCGAGCGCCCAGCGCCCAGCACAAGACCTGGCAGGTGATGCTCAGTGTTTCCGGAAGGATGCGTGGAGGGCTGTCATTATCACTCATCATATTCTCATTATTCCCTGCATTCCTGTATCAGAGCTTCCTTGGAAACCCCATCCCGGCTTGCTGATGATCTCAAGTCAATAACCTACTAATTCCAGTCAATGTAAAACCCAGGCTGGGGAGACAGGATGCCCTTACCATGTCACATAGATCCCAGGCCTCCTCCCTGGTCCCTGTGTCCCAGTCCCTCTGTTGAGCTGGTGCCCCCATGGCAGCCCTCTAGGAGCCACGTGGGAGGTCTGGCCTCTGGGATCACCGATTCCACACCAGCCTTGAGCCACTTCTGCCCTCACCTGCTACTGGCCACCATGACTGAAAGCCACCCTTCCAGGTCGTCTCTTGCATTCTTGCCTTTGAACACACTGTGTCCTCCTCCCGGAGTGGTTTCTCCTCCTGCCGTCATCCTGTTTGGCACCTCCTTCACCCTGCAAGCTTCCACTCAAATGTCAAACGTCAATTAGGAGTGACCTTCTCCAGGAAGACTTCCCTGATCTCCAGGGAGTGTTCGGTGTCTCCTCTGAGCTCCCCCATGGCAGCACTTACGCTGGGTCATAACTGGCTATTTCTGTCTGTTTCTTGCCCCCAGAATGAAACAATGAGAATGTCCCATATTCATTTCTTGCCCCAGCACCCAGCAGAGGACCCAACACAGAGGCACCGGGAATAATTGTAAGGGAAACAATTTCTCTTCATTAATCCTGATAGACTGATGGCAAAAAGGCTCCAATTCCCTGCTCTCCCTGGATCTGTAGCCCTTGCGATGTGACTTGGAAGTTCTTCCCATCAAAGGATGGAGACTTGTCCCAGCTTCCTTCATCTGGACCCGCCATGTGATTTGCTTCGGCTGAAAGCAGGTGGCCAAAGTGACATAGAAGTGACACTATGCCAGTTCCGAGCTTGGGTCCTAAGAAGCTCTATAGGTTCCCTTTTCTCCTTAAAACCCTGCCAGCGAGCAGGCAAGCAAGTCAGGGCTAGCCCGATGGGAAGCACCAAACGTGTGGCCCAGTCGCCTCTACCACCCCAGGTAGCCGCCAGTGGACCTCAGAACACGGGAGTGATGTCAGCTTAGATCAGCCAGCCTCCCCCAACTCACTAGTTTGCAGGAGCTTACCCAGCTGGGATCAGCCACGCCTGGTCCAGATCAACAGAACTATCCAGGTAACCTGAGAGAAAGAAACAAACAAACACTTAAAGTTAATTGGTGTATACTTCTGAGACTTTGTTGCCATTTATGTTGCCATTTATGTCATCATAAAAGTGGCAGTGGCTAGCAGGTTTCCCTCCTGTCCTGGCAGGGCAGCAAAGCCACCAATTTCCCCGGGGAGATCAGCTCCCAACCAGAGGATTCAGCACATCAGGGTCTCTTAAAGAAGGGTCAAAGCGTAAGTCCTACAGCTGTCTCCAATGGAACAGGTGGAAAATGACCACCAGCTGACCGAGTGACCCATCGTCACAGGTGCAATGGAAAAGCCAAGCCCCAAGACGCTTCCAGAAAATCTCAGAGTCTGGCGAAGGCTTTGGCCAGAATGCTGAACCCTGTCTGGGGAATACAGCCAGACACATCACTCTTTTGGACAAGCAATTTTTTTTTTTTTGCATAATTGACAATTCTTGGCATATTCTCCCCTTCTCCCCACACGGCTTTCCTTTCATGTCACTCAGGCACGTACCAGACACTCCGAGGTGACTTCCCTTGAAAGGAGAACGCCAAAAAGACCTCTGGCTCCCTACCCTTAAATATTCCACTCGTTATAAATTCCCCGAGGAGTCTTCTCAGCTCCAAATATCAGGGGAACAGAAAGGGAGAGAAAGGGAAAAAAAAAAAAAAAAAAAACCACTTCTCAGAACAGTTCTTTGTACTTGAGATTCTTTGGTTTGTATTAAAATATTCTTATCTCCCCGTAATTTATGAGCACTCCTGGCACTAAGAGGGTTCGCTTTGTCCCTGATCCTCCATTCTAGAAATAAAACTAACAGTGTCAGAACGCACGTCTCCGGGAGGGAGGGAGCAATGGGCCAGAAACTTCCAGAGTGTTTGATTTGAGCGATCTGAGAAAGACTCAGCAGACTCATTCCCTGAGCCCTCTTGTCAGGGAGGAGACCCAGCAGTAAGCACCTCCCCATCCATGATCTCATTTGATTTTCAGAAGAGACCTACCAAGCTAATATAATCATTATCATGCCCCTTTCTCAGGGAAAGAAAATGAAACTCCTGGGGATGAATTGTTTTCTCAAGAGCCAGAGCTGGTCAAATAAGAATGAAAATTTAAATTTAGGTGCAGCTGACCGCCCCCCCCTCAACTGCTCTTACCAATCAACTGTACCAACTGGAGAAGAAGTAATCAGAGAAGCCTGCCTGGAAGAGGCAGGACACAAACTAAGTCTCAGAGCTGCTGGAGTCCCAGCCAGCTGTGTTTTCTGCGGGCAGCGATGAACCTACCTCATACACTCAGTTCTCTGTAAGACCCTGAATAGGACATGATCTCAAATTCAGCCAACACCATTTTTTTTAAATATGTGGGACTGATATTTCCTCCCTTGCATAAAAAAATCTCTTCTGTCCCCATCCCCATGCTAAGTAAGCAAAATTGAATCATCTGAGCATGGTTTCTTTTTTTATTTTATTTCAGAGAGAGAGAAAAGGGAGAGGGGTAGAGGAAGAGAGAATCCCAAGCGGACTCTCTGCTGAGTGCAGAGCCTGACATGGTGCTTGATCCCATGACCCTAAAATCATGATCTGAGCCATAATCAAGGGTCAGATCTTAACTGACTGAGCCACCCAGGTGCCCCCCCTGAGCATGGTTCTTGATAATTTGCCCCAAACTACATTTTCAGTGATCCACCTCATTACCAGCAGCACCACTCCCCACTGCACACACACACACACACACACACACACATAACACAGAGTTATCCCCAAAGAGACCCCACGTGCTAATTAAACACTTCACCTCTGGATACATACTTCCTCCTCTACATTTCTCATGGTATTCCTACTTCCTACAATGCCCTTCTCTGCCTAGCGAACTCCTACTCACCCCTCAGAGCCCAAGTGAAATGCCCCGTTGTGCTTCGTACCTGCATTGCTGCAGCTTTTTTGTACATGTCTCTGCTAAGAAACAGCACAGTATTAATCGGCCCATAGTGTGATGTCAGTCCCCCATAAAGGCAGTGAGATTTGCAGGTGGAGCCCAAGTATTAGATATCCCTGAGCTCACAGCTTTGGCATGGGACCTGGCCTTTCTTGTGGTCAGTAACCTCAGATGCTGGTTGGATTTTGGGAGATGCCTGTTGGGTGAAGCCAAGCCTCTGTCTCTCTCTCTCTCTCTCTCTCTCTCTCACACACACACACACACACACACACACGTCTATCTCAAGACCTTACATGTAGTTGGTGCTCCATTAGTGCAAAATAGTACACAGGACATCATTCTTCTCAGCTAAAACTGCTTGTTTGGAGGGGATTAAAACAAACAGATAAAAAAAAAAAATCAGCCCTGGTATATGGTCTGACCCCTCCACGGAGGAAAACAGACTTGTGGTTTCTTTGCGTGCCCAGCTCTCTCTCTTACTCCCTCCGAGACCCAGATAAATCTTTTTGTGACAGGCAGCCTATCTCACCTAATATCCTCCATGAGAACCAGAATCAGAAATTTTCAGATCCAAAGCCTGAGCCGACGCTGGAGAGAGAAAGTGGACAACGTAGTAAAATGGCAGCTTGGAAATCAAGCCCCTGGACCGTATCTTTGCTCCCAAACATCCAGGTCTGGGGAGTCTTGTAAAAATAAGGTACATGGGCTTGGGAGGCCTCAGTTCTGTCCCAACACTGTCATTCCTACCCTGAAGACCACAGCTCAGCCTCTTGGCCTGCCTGAGCTTCCGCTTTCTCATCCACAAAATGGGAAGGAGGAGAACCCAGTTGTTCCCGGGCAGCCTTCCTGTGTCAGGAGACATGCTCTCTGCTTGATGTCTGGTTTCATCCTGTGATGAGGGTAGGGCAGAGACCACTGTCAGACTAGAGGAGACGGGGTCCCACAGAAGGGAGGTAAGTTGCTCAAGGCCACACAACCAAGGAGTGTAGAAGCAGGAATCTGCTTCAGTAATGTGGTAATGTGACTTCGGAACACACCGATTTCTTTCTTTCTTTTTTTTTTTTTTTAAGATTTTATTTATTTATTTGACAGAGAGGGATCACAAGTAGGCAAAGAGGCAGGCAGAGAGAGAGGGGAAAACAGGCTCACCAGCCGAGCAGAGAGCCTGATGTGGGGCTCGACCCCAGGACCCTGAGACCATGACCTGAGCCGAAGGCAGAGGCTTAACCCACTGAGCCACCCAGGTGCCCCGGAACACACACCAATTTCTAAAGTGCTTCTAGAACACGGTGAAGACAATGACCCTTTGCCTTTACAAGGCCGCTGGCCCTGGGGGACCCTGGAGAAGCCGGTACAGGGAGCCAGCACAGGGCCACCCATTTCTGACGGCTCTTCGTGGCTTCAGACTGCCTCGGAGTGAGAGCACGAAGCTCAGTCGGGAGAGCCGGGATTCGGAGAAGAAGTCAGTCCCTGCCCAGGCTCAGTAGTCAAGAACCCAGGCGTGGAGTCAGGCCCTGCGTTTACACCTGGCTGTGACTTGTACAAGCTGTGTGATTTGGGGCAGTAACCTCCCCTCTCTGGGCTCGGTTTCCTTAGACACACAAGGGGGTACAAACAGCCCAGGTCCTGGCCCATTAGAAGTAATCATGTTATTATATTACATCTTAGCTAAAGGCACAGGTGTGATGTGTGCTATGGGGGAGAGGGCAAGTGAGTGTGAGAGAGAGAATATGAGAATCGCTCATCTGCTCCAACTTCCAAGCCCTGTCTCTCTCTTGGCAGCTGTGCTGCTGTCCCGTAAGGGAGCCATGAACTACATGTGACCCTTAAACACTTGAATCATGCCTTATCGGAATTAAGCAGTGCTGTTAAGTGTGAATGCAAAATGCCCTCAGAATAAGAACAAAGGTTAAAAGTCTCATTAGTGGGGCACCTGGGGGCTCAGTCATTTAGCGTCTGCCTTTGGCTCAGGTCATGATCCTGGGGTCCTGGGATTGAGCCCCACATCAGGCTCCCTGCTCAGCAGGGTGTCTGCTTCCCCTTCTGCATATGCCCCTCCCCCCACTCATGCGCTTGCTCTCTCTCTTTCTCTCTCAAATATTAAAAATCTTTTTTAAAAATCTCATTAGTAATCCTATTGATTACATATTGCAATGATAATTTTGATAGATAAGTTCGACAAAATGTTATTAAAATTAATTTCACCCGTTCATTTCTACTTTTTTTCATGAGGCTACTAGAAAATCTAAAATCACATCTGTGGCTCATATTTGCACTGCCCATTACATTTCTACCAGGCAGCACCGTGCTAGGTAACTACACTAAATTGTCTGCCTTTTTGAAACTCGTTTCCGAGTTCAGCTACTTCCTGGCTGTGTGAACTTGGGCAAGCTGCTGGCCCTCTCTGAGCCTTAGTGTCCCCATCTGTAAAACAAGGATCATCCTTTGAGATCTGATGAGTGCCAAGTCATTATGCACATACTTGAAAGATACGAACCTCCTTTCTCTCTTGGGAACCTGGCTCGCTGACTGAGCCCTGGACCATGCTTGCTCCCACAGGGAGCAGGTGAAGGGTTTCCTGGCCAAGCCTCAAGCGAGATCTCCGCCCCATCCCTAGAATGGTGACCACCTCATGGGCTGGCTGCTGGCGTGAGGTAAGGATTTCCCACTGTGGTCATTTGCAAAACAGGACCAAAGACTTTTCCCACCACTATGCATACAACTCACCCGGACCTCCAGTATCCAAGGACCCCCTGGGTCTCTTGCCCAGCATCCACCCTTGTTCACAAAGCTATGGAAAAAAGAAGCACAAGGGTTTTGATACCCCAAGGACACACCTGCCGCTGAGTGGGGAAGCTGGAACAGACACCTGGTCACTCTGTATCTCAGCATCCCACGGAAAACAGCCCCAACTGCCGCCTGCTCACCCAGAATGAGTTGCAGGGTGGGATCCCGGACACTAGGTTCTGGGCCTTGCCTTCCCTCCAACCTCCTCGCCGGGTGCCCTGTGTGACCTTGAGCAGGTGCACTCCCCACTCTGGGACTCGGTGATTTTTAAAAATCCCTTCAGTGGACATCAGACAGAATGTGGGATTTGGAATGGGACAGGCACTAACATTTGCGGGCATTTCGTTGTGCAAGTAGTCACCTGTACCTCTCTCTAAGACTCAATGTCCCCATTTGAGAGATGGGGTTATGAATACGATCTGCCTTACAATGTGGCTGAAATTGAAACAGTGTATTTTTGCACAGTGTCTGGTGCTCAGCAAATATTCATGAAATGGTTATTATCAGTGGTGAGCTGGCAAATCAGCTCTGGGGGGTGGCAGGGAGGAGGGGTGCTGATTTATCCCACCGGCCAATTTCCATGGTGCAAATGTTTCCAACATGACTGATTTCAAGCCAGTGGTTTAACAACTGGCTTACAAAACTCCTGAATATTTAACAATCAGCTCTAGTGAACCAGTGTGCGCTGGCTTCAGCTCTGAGGGGCCATCTATTATTGCTCTTAGCATTATTTTTACTATGCAACCAAGCAGCTTTGTTTGTGGGTTTTCCTTTAATAAATCTACATGAGACTTCACTTTCTACACTGGGTTCTGCAGGGCTAAAAATAGTTTGCAAACCATCGAAGCAGATGATTTGGAAAGTCCCCTCTGGTTTGAGATAACATCCCAGGGATTCTGTGCCCAAGTCCTACCCGCCCCCAGAGATAATTCCCCAGGCACGGAGACCTGCCCCTGCCCTTTTCCCTCATGGCCCCACACTGGGCAAGTCAGAAAACACTCACCAAAAAAGCAGCATGAGAGGACCAAGAAAGATCCTCCCCAGATATTCTAGCTGTGTGGCCTCAGACAAGTGGTTCGACCTCTCTGGGCCTCACCTAGCACACAGAACCACTATGAGAGGTTATTAATGGGATAATGCGTATGGATCATATGCGAAGTATGCATCAATAAAATCTAACAATTATTAAGAAAACTACTAATATAACCACCAGGCCCAGGGCCCTACTCCCTACGGAGGCTCTCCTGAGAGGTGTGAGTCCCAGAGCTGAGTGCTGAGATCTGAGCCTCCTCACCTGCTCTCTTTCCCAGTGCCTCACTTCCACCCCTACCCCAGGACTTGTTTATTTATTTCCTTCTGAATCCTCAAAGTCCATCAAACTGTGGAGTGGTCGGATGGATTTTTTAATTAATTAATGCAGAATCAATGGCAAAGTGATTGTTTGGGCCCTGACTGGATGGGGAGCCATCTCGACTATGAGAAATAAATGGATGGCTCTGGGCAGCGTGGTGGCGGAGGAGGGGAGGGGACTTCAGTGAACGGGGAGTGCGCTATGGGTACTAAGACCCGGGAGGCTCAGCACCTGCCATGAGAGACAAGACAGAGAGAAAGATGGCCAGCACGCCCGCCAGGGCCAGGGGATGAAGCCCTGTGCTGGGCTCCATGCTCTGTGCCAAGACTGCTTTGTCCCTCCCTCGCCCCCCCCACCCCACATAAATAAATAAATAGAATCTTTTCAGAAAGAAGAAGAAAAATAAGGTATTCTGGGTGCTTGAAAGTGCCTAGCTTCCAGAAAGTACTCGCTCAATATGCATTTTAATTGTGACTACCCTTGCATTTATTCTATTATTAATCATATATTGTAGTCATATTACTATTATTATTCTAAAATCACCAGGATGAAGTGACATATTCATGCAGACTACAAAATATGACCAAAAATTCTTCCTATCCCTACAAGCATGCACACCTTTCCGAAGGGACCTGGGCAGCTTCCTCAAGAGACAGGGTCTATCTCCCACCCCTCGAATCTGGGCTTGGCCACGTGACTCACTTCATTGGACGCCTTTAGCTGTCCATGGCTGCTCCCAGCTTCTAACTTAACCACAAAGGTCATGGCTTAAAACAACACATTTTATTACCTTACATTATTAGAGATCAAAAGTCTGAGGCAAGCCCTAAGGGCAGAAGTCCAGGGGTTGGCAAGGCTTGTTCCAGCAGGAGGTCCTAAAGTGTGGGTCAATGTCTCCTTTTTCAGATTCCAGTGGCCGCCTGGGTTTCTTGGCATGTGGCCTCTCCCTCCATCCTTTAAGGCTATTCCTCTAATCCCTGCTTCCATCATCACCTGACCTTCTTTTCCATAGTACCCCTCAGCTTCCTTCTCATAAAGACCCTTGTGATGATACCACGCCCACCCTGTGCTGTAGGATCATCTCCCCATCTCAAGAGCCTTCACTTAACCACATCTGCAGAGTCCCTTTAGCCATAGAAGGTGACATGTTCATAAAATCCAGAGATGAGGACCTGGGCACCTGAGGAGGGAATGGGAGCATAATTCGGTTTACAGCAACCGATGAGATTTTAGCAAATGTGACCCAGGGAGAGGCTCATGAAGAATTTGCACCATAGGGCTAACTGTGGGGGAGCCTTTCTATCACCAAGCATGCGAGTTCAAACCAGCCTTCTGGAAAATGAGAGACTCGTGGCACCATGACCTCTGTCACCCCAGCCAGCAGCCAAGCAACCCACAATGGCAGAGCCTCCCTGCTATCCCGCAGCACCCAGTTCTAATTGACAACTCATGGGATCCTGAGTTAAATAACCCATTCTTGGTTTAAGCCACTGTGTTTCCTAGCTTGTTACACAGCAAAAGCTCACTGAGTCACCAGACAACTATTGAGAAGGGGAGGAAAGGGAACATTTATTGACCACGTACTGTGTGCGAGGCACATTTCTCATGCGATCTCTTTGGACCCTCATGAATTCCTCGCGTTAGGCTTTCATCGTACCCATATTGCAGACAAGGAAACTGAGCCTCAGACAGGGGAAGCAACTGGCTTAAGACCACATGGCTGGGAGTTTGGGGAATCAGGTGTCAGCCTCAGGCCTGCCTGAGCCCAAAGCCATCAGGCTTCCAATAGCCCCACTCCCTGCTGAGGATGCTGAGTCAACCCGTTAGTCTGTGTGGTTGGTTTGTTCTTCACTCACCCTTCCGACAGCTGCTACCAGCTACCCAGCTCTCTGGTGGTTATTTATGGAGGCAAGAAAGCAAAGCAGTTAAGCATTCATACACTGGTACATCAGAGTCAAATTCCAGCTTGGCCTCTTCCTCGCTGTGTGACCTATAACAAACCCATCCACCTCTCTGAGCCTCTGCTTCCTTGTCAGTCACATGGGGAACAGGATAGAGTACTATCTGCAAGCGAAACAAGGAGAGTCATGGAAAGTACTCAGCGCAGAGACTAGTGTGTAGCAGGTGCCCAGGGAATACTTGTTACAATTCTTGAAATCCAGCCCTGAAACCATCCCTGGGCGGACCAAGAAGATGCCAGGCTCCACCCAACAGGGGGAGAGCCTCCTTCCAATGAATTCCAGAGCGCTGACCATTTCAGGACCCGCTTCCTTCACCTTCTGATCAAAGAGGAAACCTCACAAAGCAATGAAAAGAAGAGGCAATCCTTCCTTAGGACGCCAGGCCCCCAGCTTTCCCCCAAACCCACTCTGTGGGGCCCCTCAGCTTTTCTATCTTGATCACGAGGGGACAAACTTGCAGACCGTTTCTTACCCTCCTGCCATGCTTCAGCTAAGGATCATCAGCATTTTACCCCCCTTCAGGCTAACGGGACGTCAGAATGGGCTTCCCAGCACACACATGCGGTGCCAGGCTGGCTTTGAGAATCTGGGGAATGCTGTTATTTCTTGATGATGTCCACAGACCCCCTTCCGCAGCCCATGATAAATTTGCATTGGGGGCTGGATTCAAAAAGAGAGAGACAGAAAAAAAGAAAGAAAGAAAAAGAAAGAAAGAGGGCTGTCTTTGAAGTGAATGACATGAATTATTTCAACCTAACTTACTAATTAAGACCTCATTAGCAGCCCAAATTTGTGATAGATCAGCAGAGGACTTGGCACAATGGTTTAATTTAATGATTTCTTGCATTACTTTGTTAATCATCTTTAGTCTGATTTAATTTATGCCAATGTGACTGTCCTAATTTCTAATTAAGGCATTGATGGCGGGGACGGCCGCCATAGCATAAGAATTTCAATCAAGGCTGATACAAAAGCAGATATTCGTTTTTAAGGCCTGTGAGGTAGCAATTTGCTAAGCTGGCTGCTTATTGTTTTATTCTCCCCGAAAGGTTGGGGAGGGTCTGGTCTTTGCCTGGGGCAGATGGTTTCTCACTAATCACAGACCTTTACAATCATCGATTTTTTTAAAGGCTGTGAAAAAGACCTTGGAGATTAACTAGACCAGCCTGCTCATTTCACACATGAGGCAACAGAGGCCAGAGAGGGTGAGGGGCTCATTCAAGGTCACACAGCATGGGAGGAGACCCCAGACTCTCCTCCATGGCCACCCACTGGGAGGCCTCAGGCGGCAGGTGGCGGCTTCTGCAGGAGCTGTGATTGCGAGGGATTTGAGTCAGTGAATTGAAGTTGGCATAATAATTCCGATAACTCCCAGTCCTTAAGCACTAGGCTCTGAGCCAGAAATTCCACGTACCTTTTTTCTCAGATCCACAACCCAGCCTACACGTGGGCATTGTAACTCGGGCCCTTCCATTTTATGGCTGAGGAAACAGACTCAGGGAGATAGAATGCATGTCCAGGATCCCAGAGCAAAGAAGTGGGATTTGAACCCAGGTTTGTCTGATCCTCAAGTCTGTTCTCTTACCACTGCTCCAGCTGCCTCTCCAGGTCACGGGTGGGGATTCATAGAATTTGTATTCAGATTCTAGTTCATGTGTTTTTAGGGCTTACCACGTGCCACGCGCAATGCTGAGCATTTCACTTGAGAATCCCATTTGGTCCTCATGACATCCTTGAAGAAGGCATCATTCTTATGTCCAATTAAACTCAGAGAAACTAAGGATCAGAGAGGTTATGTGAACTACCCAAAATTGCACAGCAAGATGACAAATATTAAACCATTCCCACCTGCTTCTTCCTAACTCCAAAACTTTCTACACTTCACCTCTACCCTGAATATTTCTGAGCTTGGTTGAGCTGGAATGTTGGGGCTTTGCCTACCCAGGGCACTTGAATATGCTTCGGGGCTTCTTTCCTAGTGACAAAAGCAGCCCCAAGCCATGGGAGGAGTGGAAAGCCAAGAACCAGGCTTCCCATATCTACATCCTAATTCTGCCACCAATTTATAAATCCTGTCCCCTCCCCCGGGCTTGGTTTCCCCATCTGCAAAATGAGGGGATAGAGAAAGTGGTCCTCCAACATAGCTGCACGTTGGAATCACCAGGGGGTAGCAAAACGAAACCCTCATGGCTGTACCCTGCCCCAGACCTGAAGAATCTCAATCTCTGGGTCCAAGGTCCAGGACTCTCGCTGGCGACCAACATGCCCAGTAATGCTGATCCACCGTTCTTTGGGGGAACAACCAGACTCGATAATTCACACTGGCCCCCACACCCCCTGATATGATGAAAAATACACTCTTGACCGCTTGATGTTGCTACTCAAACCATTCCTTCCTATGTCCTCCTCCCTAGCATTGTAAATGGTACCCAGATGCTCAGATCAAACACTGGAAGCGTCCTTGGTTGCTCTCTCCCTGTCTCTCAGTATCTAATCCATCAGGGTATCCTGTCAGCTCGACCTCCACATACATCCTGAAGCTTCGACTTCTCTCCTCCCTGCTGTCCTGCCCTTAATGACTGCGCCCACAGCCTCCAGCCTGTGTCCCCAGGGCCAGACGTGCCCCCTATAGTCCATTCTCCACCCACCTCCCCTTCGGCACCCTAGTGACCTTGGTAAAATATAAATCTGACCGTCTACCCTCTCCTGAGTCTCACCATCCCAGGGCATTCATCACTCCTAGAATCAGACCCCACACTCCTTCTCTTGTGGATTATGAGATCCTTCCTGAGCTGGGGCCCCCCACTTCCCCATGACCTCCCTCTTAGCACATCAGGCTTCTGCCCCACCAACCTGCACTCTGTCCTTAGAACAAGCCAAGTTCACTCTAACCTCCAGCACTGGCTCCTGCCATTTCCTTCCTTCCGCCTGGAAGTCAGGGCCCCTGCCTGTCTCCTTCCTGCCATTGTCCTGGCTTTACCATCTAAAGGAGCCCTGCCCAGGGCGTCCCCCACCCTGACAGCCTGCCTTGTTCCCTTCGTAGCGTGGATCAGCACCTGAAAATTATCTCATTTTTCTTTCGTCCCGTTGTCTCTCCCTGTGATATGATATAACAAGAAATATATATTTGGTCTTTGTTCCCAGCTCCTGGCACAGAGCTCCTAAAACCCTTGGAATTTCGTGAGTGAGGAAGTGATAGGAGCGTCTTTTGTTATTCATAAGTCCCTTTCAACCAAACCTGAGTTTATGCTAATGAGGTGACTTTTGGAAAGCCCCAGAGAAGGGGGGCTGGTTGCCAGGGGAACCAATCCTGTGATTAGAAGGTTGAAACTTTCAGTCCAACACCCCAGCCTCTGGGGAGAGGAGAGGGGCTGGAGACTGAGTTCAGTCACCAATGGTCAATGATTTAATCAATGGGGCCAGGAGTAATGAAGCCTTCCATGAAAACCCTCCACAATGGTGATCAAAGAGCTTCCAGCTTGCTCCACACAGACTGGGCATGGGAGCTCTGTACCTCTCCTCCTATCCCTGGTCCTAGGTATCTCCTCCATTTGGCTGTTCTTGAGTTGTATCTTGTATTAACAAACAGGTGATAGTAAGTGAAGTGCTTTCCTGAGTTGTGTGAGCTGTTCTAGAAAATTATCGCACTCGAAGAGGGGGTTCACAGGAACCCCAGATTTATACCCAGTCAATCAGAAGTGCAGGTAGCTTGTGATGGGTGTCTGAAATGGGGAACAGTCTTGTAGGACTGAGTCCTTCATCGGTAGGGTCTACACTAACTCCACGTAGTTGATGTCAGAGCTGAATGATAGTGTAAGGACCTATTTTATATTTTTTAGCCAGAGGCTTCCCTGCTCCCCTTCCCCCAGGGGATTTACTTAAAAACAAGTCCCAGAAACCAGCCTCAGGTAACAAAGCCCAGATACAAGGGTGGGTCAGGCCAGGTGGAGACCTCCGATCAGTGGGGGGGATGCATACTGTCTCCCTAGTTACCAAGGAGTATGGGCCCTGCCCTTTGGGAGCCTTTTGGGCTCCAATTCTGACCAAGGTGTGATAGGCTGGTTCAAATGTCTACTAGGGTAAATTGTAATTCAATTGGTCACCTAGCATGACTGTGCAGCTTTCTCTGTGTGTTACAGTTTCATTGGCCACCTGTGCGTGGCCAGGCCCAACTGCATGGCCTTTGCCCTTAAAAGCTAGTCTGTGAAACAGAGAAGGGTTGACCTCTCTTGTAAGAGGTGCATCCCCAAACGTTCGGTTAGATCCTTGATGCTTGGCGCGAAATAAAGCTTTGCCTGACCTTCGCTTTATATCAGTCTCGCTCCTTTAATCATGGACCCATTTTGGGGGCATAACAATAGGACTCCCAGTTGGTATCCAGAAAGAGAATTGGTTGGTGTGAGGGAAAACCCATAAATATATATCAAAGGGGTTGTGAAGGATAGAAAAATAAACAAAAAGAGTTTTTCCTTTCATTGGTATGTGCCATAATGGCAGAGAAAGAGGGTTTGTGGGTATCTTCATTGGTTTTCTTTTTTTCAATTTAGCCCCAGAATGAGGGTGACCAGAATGTCACCTCCATGGAAGCAAGATTGCTACCTTTCTGGTGCACCACAGCGCCCCCCATGGTGCAGCCTGTGACATACAGTGTGCACCCCAGAAATACGCATCAGATGAACAAATGAAGGAAGGATGACATCATGCTCCCAGAAGTGCACAGATCCAAACTCTAGTCCTTGGGGATGTCCTAGAAGTGAAACCCTTAAGGAAGGACATCCTGGGGACCGTTAGTGCACAAGACAGCCTCAGACTAAGATGAGAACTGACCTCAACCGTCAAAGGACTCCTTTGTCCCAGAGAATCCAGACTCCCCCAATGCCCTTGAGCACAATCCCAGAGAATTAAAAAGTTTGAAAGAAAGTGCATCTGCTAATGTGCAACATTTATGTTAGTCAATATAGATTTATTTAATGCAATAAATGACATAATTAGACTTTTATTTCCATAATATATTTTTCCAAGATAACTAATATTTTGAGTACCCGTGGCCTACTGATGTCTCCTGAATGAACATATTTCCTGTATTATTACTCTTGTATAAAACTGACATTTAAACAGTTTAATAAATGAGCAGTTGTTTGACTTGTATCTGTTTCAATACATTCTGGGATATTAATAAAATATATTTCATAAGCCAGCTCAATAGACCATGCCATAAAAATTCAATGATTTATTAGCGATACACTTGCTATTAGTTGGGACAGATACTCAAAATGCCATTAGGGTTAAAATAATAATCAATCAAACTAATTAGACCCTATTTTTCATATGCAAATATAATTAAGCATACATTTCTCTGTAACTTTAAAGAGAATTATTGAAGCTCAGTCTTGTATGAAGAGCCCCTCACTTGAGTTAATGAAATGACAGTCTCAAGTTGGATATGCAAACAAAATTGATGAACCGTTCTAGGCTTTGAGGATCAGAGGGAGGTGGGATAGGAGAGGAAGGGCCAGGAAAGAACTGCCCTGTACACCCCAGTCTATTCTTCCCATCAGTGCTGATCGGAGGAAAGTTTCAAGACTCGATGTGGGTGAGGATGACAGATCCAATATGGCGCCACAGGCAAGAACACGGACTCTGAACTCACACTGTTGTGTTCAAATCTTAGCTTCATCAACAGAATGGATCTTGGGCAAATTAACTTCCCTCTATGCCTCAGTTTCTCTATCTGTAAAATGGGTGTGATGGTAGTGAGAGTAGCAGTATACACCTTGAGGTTTGCTGGAAGGAGGGAGTGTGCCCCTAGCTCATAGCCAGTGCTCAATAAACACTAGCTGTTTTTATCTGGGAAGCAGTTCATTTGCCCCGCAGCTCTGCCTGCAAAACGTCTCAGCCACTCGCTGGCTGGGTGACCCTGGGAAAGTCTACTCTCCTCTCTCTGAACATTCAGGGAGTTAGTCTAGGTGATTCAAAAGGTCAGCGCTAACAGCTGAAAAGGTTGTAGAATGGTTACCCTTAACCATTCTTTTTGTCTTTGGGTCCAACTCACAAAACCTAGTTACTTCAAGGAATGGAGTCAGAATAGTAGAAGAAACCAGAACCAAGTCAGAGCAGAAAACCAGAGCAACCGAGACTGGTCTCTAAAGAGAAACCCATATTGGAGAGCAAGAGAAGAATCTAGACTGTCCCTGGCCCTGGCCAGATGCTTGGGGTATTCATTAAGGCCAGGGTCAACAAACACTTTCTGTAAAGGGCCAGGAAGTAAATATTTTAGACTTTGCAGGCCATACATCTCTGTCCCACCTATTCAACTCAGCTGCTATAGTGTGAAAGTAGCCAGAGACTTTCCAACAGAGATTAGAGTTTGTGTTCCAACAAAACTTAACTTTGCAGACACAGGCAATGAAAGGGTTTGGGCTCAGGGGTTAAGGCAATGTCAGCTGAGGGGAGAAAAAGGCAATGTCAGCCGATGTAACAAACAAACCCAAAAATATGCCATGGTGGGCGTCTATTTCTAGCTCTTGCAAAGTCCAGTGAAGACATTTTCAGTCAGGCAACTCTCCAGGGTAACTTCCCTCCAAGAGGTACTAGAGACCCAGGTTCTTGCCACATCATGGCTCCCTCCACCCTCAATGAGGGAATCTCTAGCTCACATGGTCTGAATTCTATCAGTGGAAAGGAGAGTGCATGAAGGATCACACCTGGGAATGTTGATGGACCAGCTCTGGTTGTGAAACATCACTCCACTCACATTCGACTGGAATTTGGTCTCATGGCCACGCCAACTACAAGGAAGACTGGGAGATGGGCCCAGGCTGCGTGATGGTCTAGGCTATCTGTGCTAGGAGCTAACAATGTCCACCATAGGAGGGAGAAGAACCTCAACTTGCCAGGATGTACCAAGATGCTTTACCTTCCCCATTCTGTCTTTTCACATAAGGTTGGTCATTCTGACAAAGAGCACAATTATTCTCTTGGAGGAAGTTCCCCCGAGACTTGTAGGATTACCTGCCCATCCCCCTTTTTCCACATTCCCTTTTCATCTTTACCCCTAAGAACCTCCTCCCTTCATCTATCTCTCCTCCTAGGCAGGCTCTAGCTCCTCGAGGACACGGTCAAGTCTGTGGCTCACCGCTGCATCTGTCTTCATATTGACCCACATGGGAGATGCTTGATAAAAATTAATTAATGCACAAAGAGATTAATCTAAGATTAGTTATAATGATCAAGCCCATGTAAAGTCGGGTTTAAGAAAATAATTATAAGGAGCAAAGAAATGAATGTGGCATATTCCTGGGAGAAAGTCCATGGAAGTCCAGGCAAAAAGAAAATCTGGAAAGTTCAAGAGAGCCCAGAGCTAAACATAGCCCCCAGCTATGGCTACTCAGCCCTAAAGAATATGAAAAAAAGTGTCCATGTGCATGTGTGTGTGTGTGTGTGTGTGTGTATGCACACGTTGGGTTATGCCAATCTCTTTGTCTGAGACAAGTGCTCATGAGTCAGTCTCTAACTTGGTCTGGTTTTCCAGCCTTTTCTTTCCTCCTCAGGTTAGAACATGTAGGGGGCTCTAGAGAGGAGAAAGGTAATTATGCCCAATGGGTGGAGTGCAAACTCAGCATTTTTCACAAAAAGGCTGTGGGCCCGCCCAAGGGACATCTATGGCCAGAAGTCTGGCTTCAGCCACAAAATGTATTTTCAGCCTTAGTGAGAAAGAGGGGTGAGGTGGTTGGAGCTTCTGCAGCAACAGCCTTTTTTAAGAAATCATTTCAAAATTAAATTAAATGCTATTAAATTAGCAAAAGTGCCAGGGGAGCCTGGGAAGTGAGTCGCTCAGATAAATGGCCCAGGCTGGGCATCTTAAAATCATGGAGCTGTCAGACGCTGGGGCTGGAAGGGGCTCCAGAGGGCCACTCCCTCCCCCCCATTTCCTGGCTCTTAACCATGCCCTGAACCTGGATGACCCAGGGAGTTCTCCCAAAAGCACAGAGCAGGGCACAGCTTTCACAGAGGATCTGGCTCTGTAGGTATATGGAGTAGGACTTTATCTCTTGGGAAAGCGCCAGGAGGTGATTCACACACACACAGAGAGAGAGAGAGAGAGAGAGAGAGAGTTCCAAAGCATGGCTAAAATACAGGACCTTCATTTTAAGTATTTTGCCAACTCATTTTTCCAAGAAGGAAGAGCGGTGACCTGCCAGGTCCTCCCAGGGAGTTATAGCAGGGGGGAGGGGGCAGAGGGAATCAGAGGCTTCTCAGTTCCACATGATGTTCCTTCCGAAGGAAGGAGATCCTGATTCGAGAAGATTCCAAGGAAGGAGAGGGGATGTCTCTGGCAGGGGGGATTTCTCCCGTCTCTGACTCCCACTGACATATTCAGACTGTTCACCATGCACCCCTCTGGTCCAGGGACTTCGCTGGGCACTCGGGACCCAGTGGCAGCCAAGTTGCAGCCCATAATAAGGAAGATGATTTCTGCTACTGATGAATGTCGTGATGGGAATGAAGCAGGTGAATGAGACGGTGGCAAGAGGGAGGTCACTTTAGCGAAGGCGGTCATGATGACTGCTTTGAGGCGGTGACATTTGACTAAAGAGGGGAACAATGAATAAGTAAATCCAAAGATGAGGAACAAGGAGTATCAGGGAATGTCTAATGGGGAGGCGGTGGGTCAGCAACCTTGGAGAGGGGGTCCCCGGGGAAACCTCTCAAAGAAAGCAATCTCCAAGCTAAGTATGGAAGGAGAGGTCAGAGTCCATCAAAGAAAGAAGGGATAGGGAGAGGTTGCATTCATTCATTCATCATTTTAGCAAATCCTGGAACTGAGCAAGGAAGGAATGACAACGACGCTGGATTTCTCAATCTCGCCACTATGGACTTTTAGGGCTGGGCCATTCTTTGTGGTGGGGGCTGTCCTGTGCCTTGTAGGTTTCAGCAGAGGGGCATCTGGGGCCTCATTCTCTAGATGCCAGGGGCACCTCCCAATTTCATCAACCAAAAATGCTTCTAGACATTGCCACATGTTCACTGCCCCGGCAGTGGTTAGAACCACTGTAGTAAAGTGTAAAGTGTAACAAGAAAGAGAATAGTAATAATAATATCATATCATGTCATACATTCTTAAGAGGAGGTGGAGCTTTGGGACAGACCTACCCAAATCCAGACCCTAAAATACTCCCAGCTCAGGAAGGTGCATGGCACATTTCTGCAAGCCCAGTAGACACACCCCAGCCCCTCCCTTTAGCAGGTCCATCTGTGAATACTTAACACAAGGATGGAGAGACCAGGCAGAGAAGTGTGGGATGCAGGGTGGTCGGGGAAGCTGA
The DNA here is from genome assembly GCA_004024625.1 of Mellivora capensis. NCBI lineage: Eukaryota > Metazoa > Chordata > Mammalia > Carnivora > Mustelidae > Mellivora > Mellivora capensis. The sequence goes on along the minus strand of PISX010000010.1, from coordinate 35,458 downwards.
GGAGCATCAGGAAAGTGATCCTCTTTCCTCCCACTGGGGTTTAAAACCTCCTTTCCTAACTGGGTCGCCATGGGTCTTCCCACACAGTTCAGGAAAGGGTTAACCAGAGATGTTTATTTATGAACTTGGCCTATTACTGTAGCATAATTTGAATACAGTGCCTATGAGGTTTTTTATTGCCTGCTATAATTTCATTTTTAAAGCTTTCCCTATGCCATACTTTAAAAATGATATCTCAAACAAGAAATAAATTCTGTTTTGCAGCTGTGTTAACTATATTTTCCCATGGGACACACTATTTTGTCCTTGACACAAACCCCCAGGGATTTCACTGAGAATTGCTTTGGCAGCCTTCTCTCCCTCTCTCCCCACACAGGGAGAGCATTGCTGCTATTCCCTGTGACACCCCACCGAGCCCCAACTGCTGCCCAGAGAGGCCCGGAATGGGGGGGGGGGAGCACAGAGAAGGAGCTGAAGAGCATCTTCTGCCCCTCCATAGCCGGCCGTGGAGACACAGCAGCATCCTGGGCCCTTCCAAGCCTTCGGACTATAAAATTAGGGCATTGGACAGAACACTGTCATCACTGCATACCCGCTCCCTCCTCACCCCTCCTTGGCAACAGCTGGAACCCTGCAGAACATCTCCCCCTTCCTCTCCTGCTCTCCTGGAGTCTGTGATAGAGTTTACATAATTTCTCCGTCTGCAGAGTGATGGCTCAGGATCCTAAGTCGGCTAGCTTCTATAATTTTCATCTTTTTTTTTCCTCAAAGTGAAAAAAATATTGTAGGGCCTGACTGACGGTAACAATAGCTTACATTTATCGAGCGCTAACTCTTTGCCAGGTAACATGCTGAAACCAGATGTAAGCACATCTGATCTGGAGAGCAGCCCTCTGAGCATGTATGACACTCCCCATTTTGCAGGTGAGCAAACTGAGGCTCGGGGAATCAGACAGAGTGTCTGCACAAGTCAGTCCAGAGGGATCAGGAGTAGAGACTGTGAGGGATGCCATCCTCTGCCTAACATGCCAGTGGCCCCCAGTAGCTCACGAGATGAGCTCCTATCCTCAGCAAGTCCAGAAGCAAGGTTGTAATTGAAGAGGGAAAGGTGTGGGCACAGGGCAGGCTGCTGGCTGCAGACAACCCAGTGCAGAAAGGTGATCAGATGAGGAGTCGGAGCTGCTGGGAGGAGGAGAAGAGAGAGGAGTCAGAGGCTGTCAATCCTACACAACACAAAGCAACAATATTTCTCACATTGCAAAAACCCAAAACCCCAGTTTGGGTAGCAGGCAGACCAAAGTTCAAATACCAGTCCTCGGTTCTCAGGTCTTGGTTCTGAAAACCTCTTCTGGCTCTGTGATCTCTGCCACCCTGTTTCCCCCTCCTTAAAATGAGGATGGCACCACCTTAGTTCATAGTACCTATTACTTATTATAATTCACTGAATACTTATTATTTTGACAGACATAGAGGCTCTTTCCAGAAAGACAGAGAGAGAAGGAGAGAGAAAACAAGCAGACCCAGCAGAGGAAGCATCAGATACAAGGCATGTTGGTATGAAGTTAGAAAGCCCTGTGCTCCAATCCTGAGTTCATCTGCTTGTTTGTTATGAAAGCCTGGATGACTTACCTTACTCTAAGTCTGGCTTCCTCATCTATAAAATGAGGATATGAATGCCTACACCCAAAGGTTGTTCTGGGTTAACGTTAACTCGTGCAAAGCCCTTGGCACATAGCAGGTATATAATACACGGTACCCGCTACGGCGATTAGAGGTGGCTTGGGGGATTGCATGCTTGAAAAGAACATGGTCTTTGAAATGTTCTGATTTTAGCTCCACCATTAGTGAATTCTTGTCTCTGAATCTTAGTTTCCCCATTGGGAAAGTGGAGATAATAATTCCCATTTCATAGGAATGTAAAGCAAAAGGTAATTGATTTTGCATGCCTCTGCCACTGCCCGGAGAGGAGCACGCAACCGCAGAGGAGGAGAGAGCCATGGGGACAGAGAACCAAGTGCAGCCACCTCAGAATGCTGTGGCTGTAAATGACTGCTGTCTCAAGCCACCAGGTTTGGAGGCCCTTTTGTTACATAGCATCTCTGAGTCCATAGCTAACTAACACAGGAGACTTCAATGCCTCAAAGCCATGTCTACAAATGCATAGTTATGGCTACTGTTTTTTGAGCACAGCTGTGTGCCAGGCACTGTATTAAACACTTGGCAGTGTTTATTGGATCTCTGCAACAAGCAAAGGAGGGAGGCATATTATTACCACCATTTTACAGACAAAGGAACTGAAGCTCAGAGAGGGGTGGTCACTGGCCCAAGGGCACACAGCCAGGAAAACATTAACTTTGAGTAAGAAACCCAGGTGTGTTTGACTTCAGAGCCTCTGGAGCCACCACTTTGAACAACTGGGTCACAGGAACCTCTAGGCTATCAGGGTTGGAGCCCCATGCCCAGCACTTAGTGGGACATAAATGGATGGTCTCTGTGCCTCAGGAAGGCACAAGGGGCAGACCAGCTGGGTCTGGCCAGCCAGGACCCTAAACACAGGCCAACTCCTCCCTCCTCAGTGCCCCCTGCCAGGGCCTCCCCTCAACAGCAGCCGTTCAAGCTGAATGCCTCCCTTGCAGCCCTCTGGCACCAAACCTATAAATATTAAACCACTGGTAATTAGGGGAAATCAGTCCATCACTGCACTCCCAAGCCCTGCCACGTCTCCCCACCAGGCCCGGGCTGCCTTTGACTGGGAAGCTTTGTTTCTTTTAATTTGGGGACCTCATACGAGGCATGTGTCAGGCACTGGGACATCAAGCTCATCCCCACGTGAGCTGAGGCCCTGCTGGCAGAGCCCCACCCCCTCGGGGCCTTGCAGGTTCTGCCAACAAGCAGCAGAGGGGCTCCATGGAGAAGGTGGGGGTAGAGGGGGGGCACCACAGGGCTCCTGTCAAGGCCTGAGACCCCCAGGGGCTCCACATCATTTTTGTCGATCGTGTGGCATCAGGCACTGGTGTCACGGCTTTGCAGGGCTGATGACACATAACGCATGGTGACAATGTGTCACCTCAGAAAACACAGCTCCACGTGCGCTCAGGTGGGACCACAAGCCCCAGGGGTTCCGAGAAAACCAAAGATAGGGAATCTCCAGCAAAGAAGGGCTGGGGGGACAAGAGGACACAAAGCCTACTCAATACCCTCTCTTGCAGGAGCCAGACCTCCCACCAGGCCTCATGAAGTTAGGGCAAGTGGGAAGATCGCACAATGGCCAAGAGTCTTCCAACCCACACACATTCAGCATCCTGGCTTCTATGGGCCATGTTACTCTCCACATGCCTTTCCATGGGCCTTACATCTCACCGAATTGATCTTGCCCAATCCTGGCAGCATTTTTGCTCAGAAGACGTTAACTTTGGCCCCTTGTACAAATAGGGAAACTGAGGCAGGAAGGCATGGGTGCTGTAGGCATTAGCTCTGACATCACAGAGAACCAGATCTAAATCCTGGTTCAGACAATCCCTGGCTGTGTGACCTTGACCTCTCTGAGCCTCAGATTCCTCATCTGTAAAATGGGTATTTAAAAAAATTACCTACCCCTTAGAGGGTTTCATGGGATCAGACATGAGGAGCGTGTCACACAGAAATGGATATGTCGCCAGCATGAGGCAATCATTGCCATTTGACTATGTTTACCAAAAACCACACAACTCAGAAGGGTTGGAGGTAAAACTGGAAGCCAGCTCGGTTTCATCTGAAACCTATGACTTTTCCCCTGCCTCTCCACTCCCCGACCCTAGCACCTCACTGGCCACCCAATCAGTCCCCAGTACAGTTTCAACAGGGAAGATGGACTCACTCGCCTTGTGCAGCTGGGGAAGCTGAGGCCCAGGAAGGTGAAGGCACTCTCCCACAGCCCACAGTGAAGCAAGGGTCAGACCCACGACTAGACCCCAGGTCTCTCGCTTTTAGCAGAAATGCCTTCAGCCTGTCTAACACCTTCGAGTTCACACAGCCATTGAGCTTGTCGATTTGATCCATTGAATCCTCCCAGGAACACCTAAACTGGAGTAAAGTCTGTTTTCTGCCTGGAGAAACAGAGGCTTGGGCTGGAGACCTGCCCTGCCAGGGATCTCAGGTCCAGTCCGAAGCAGGACAGGGCCTTGAAGCTCGAAGGAGGAAGGAGGGAGGAGGCAGCCCCTGCCTGGGTGTGGTCTGATAGGGCTCCTGAGTGGCCCCCATGAGAGCTGACCCACCAAAGAGTGAGTGTCTTGAAAGCAAAGAACCTGCTTCACCCAGCCTGTGGCCTGGAGGTGTGCACCCAGGGCAGTTGCATGGACCCACCTCCTCCGCGTATCCATAGAGGAAGGAAACCAAACCTCGGGCCCGACAGAGCCCACACGAGTGGCAAGTATTAATTGGTGCAATTAAGGCAGGCCTCTCCCAAGGCCATAGAAGCTGCAGCATCAATAATTAGACTCAGATTGGAATTCCTTTGGCTCTGCGTGTAAACAGGACACTCTTTCTGCAGCTGCGGTAAATGATTTGTTCAAGGGGGGAAACATTTACTGTAATTTGAAAGGAGCAATTGACTGTATTATTAGTGGATGTGAGTGCCCAACTAGTGACAGACTCCACATTTTTCTGTCTTCTGCACAGGCTCCAGGAAAGGAAACTTTGGAGACAGAGTCCCCCAGTCACTAGGGTGGCCTGGCTTTGGATTCAGAAGAACCCAGAACTGGGCTCTGGTCCTCACTCCCCTACTTCTGTGCTGTGTGACCTTAGACAAGTAACACAACATCTCTGAGCCTTCCTTTCCCCATCTGTAAGGTAAGCAGTACATGTCCCATAAGGTTGCAGAGAGGATCAAATGAGCCAAGCACACAGCAGGTACTCAATAAAATGAGCTGCTGTCATTGTTAACTAGGAATAATCATGATCGTTGTCATCTTTGAAGCATCCCTTGGTCCTGGAGGAGCTCACAGTCCCCTACCCACTTGCAAAAGGAATATATCGGGGGCACCTGGGTGGCTCAGTGGGTTAAGCGTCTGCCTTCGGCTCAGGTCATGGTCTCAGGGTCCTGAGATCAAGCTCTGCATCAGGCTCTCTGCTCAGCGGGGAGCCTACTTCCCCCTCTCCCTCTGCCTGCCTCTCTGTCTACTTGTGATCTCTCTCTCTCTCTGTCAAATAAATAAATAAAGTCTTAAAAAAAAAAAGGAATACACCAAAACAAAACAGGCAAAAAAAAAAAAAAAACAAAAAAACTATAATCCACCCAACAGATCATGCCTTTGATTGAGCACTAACTGTTTACAGGATTGAAATCAGAAAAGGACCCTGCTCTCAGGATGCTGAGGTGAAGACAGACCCAGAAACAGCTAATGGCCAAAACCTCCCCTCAAATATCACTTTATAGTTGACAAAAATGTCTACATCCTAAGTCCCCACACCTCTGACCACACTGGAAAGCATGCAAGCATGCCCACTTTATTGATGAAAGATCTGAGGTGTGAAGTCACTTGCCCAGAATCACATGGCTAGGAAGAGGGAGGACTAGGGTTAGAACTCAGATCTGCCTGCCTCGTTGGCCATTACAACCTCCTGGCAAATCCCTTCCATGTAGGAAGGGTGTGGAGACAGATTGGGATCATTCACCTCCTGGAAAGGAGTCTGGGGTGGGACGTTATGAGCAGGCAGAATGTTGGCTAACCCCATGTCCAAGGCCCCTCCAAATGCAGAGATGACCCTGCCGTCTGTCCTCCTCCTTCTTGCCCCGACCCCCATAGCAGCTCTCTTGGGAATGTCAGATATGCCTCATGGGTGCCCACTCTGTGTGCCCATGCTTGAGAGCCTCACCCCTTCTCGGGTCCCTGCATGGGTTCCTGAAGACGGCCCTCTGAGACAGAACAATGAGCCTGAGGTCAGACAGCTGGGTCTCAGTCCTTCATCCACCAAGTCATGGAATGAAGACTTAGTTTCCCTGTCTGTTAACTGGGGATAAAGATGGGCCCATTGTGGGCAAAAATGGGAGCCCCAGGAGGGCGGGGAGCACGTTCTTATCTGTTGCTGCATTCCTGGCATGTAAGAGACACTCAAGAAGGTATGGAAGGAAGGAAAGATGGAAGGAGGGAGGGCAGGGCAGGAGGAGCAGAGGGAGGAGGGACACGGGGTGGTAGGGAGTGAATCTTTCCCATCCTTCAATATCTGATTCTGTAGCCAGCATCTCTGTGAAGCCAACCACCATCTTTCCAAAGTAGGATTGGCCATGGAATAGATAGAACGTTTCAGCTGAGCCTGTGGTCTCCTTACCCATAGCACCCAATCTCCCAGTGGAAAAGTCGCTGCTCTCCCAGCTTGTCCTCCTCATCTGTGGAGGGGGTGGGGCCACAGACCCTCCCTCATCGTGGTCACCATGAAATAAGTCTAGCTGATCTCTAACAACACTTAGCCTCTGACCCCTAAGCAAACCTTGCTTACCTTCTAAAACTCAGTACAGATTTTAAATCATGGGCTCTGAACCCCTGCTTCTCTCATACTAGCTGTAGGAACCTTCCTCTCCCCACTGGGCCTCAGTTTATCCACCCATAAAATGGGTATGCTGGTAGTTCCAACCTCCCAGGGTGGTTGTGTGGTTTGAGCTAGTGAATGTGGATACTCAGCACAGGGTGATAAGGATCCTGGAGCTTCTTTTCTGCTCCTCCTACCACACACATTCCAGGTGGCCCTACTAGGTGCCGGCCCTCTGCTAAGTGCTGGTGATACAGCAGTGGGTAGAACTGGACAGGCCCTGCCTTCCTAGAACTGACACCCTGTCACCCTTTCTGGGACATTTCTCTCCCCAGGGAGCTCAAGGGAGAAAGAAGAAGAAAATTTCCCCCAGAGTTTAAAATTCAGAACTTGGGGAAAGCTGGTCAAAGGATGAACTTCCAGCTTGAGGAAATAGGCAGGGGGTGATGTGTTTCCCATGATCACGGAGATGTGTGGATGGAGGGGTAGGCAGCCAACCGGCCAGGATTCGAACACTGGAACACAAAGTGTTTGGTGGCTATGGGGTCCCCTCTAGTTGGAGGGAGAATGCAGTGGGCCCAGGATGCTGTGAGCAGTCCCTCAGCCCTCCTGTCCTGGCGGGGTTCTGTAGAGACAGTGAAGCCACCACCATGTACCACCTGACCTGGCTTCCCCACCACTGTCCAGGCACACAAGCTCTGTTTACTGCGGGTCTACAGGCTACAGTGGGATTCAGTCCCAGGCACTCCCGCCCAGAATCCAGGCAATTTCCAGCCCCAGGCCGCCTCCCAGGGAGATAGCACAGGAGCCCAGTACCCCTGTGTGCTGGGAGAGCCAGCCATGGGCCTGGGAAGAGGGAGGAGGGAGGAAAGGAAGAGGAGGAAAGATGGGGAAGAGGAGCAGGGAAAGTGGGAGGAAGAGAAAGGGGAGGAGGGAAGAATAGAAGGGAGGGAGAGAGGAAGGAAAGTGGAAGGGGAAAAGAACGGGGAGGAAAAGGGGGGAGAAGAGAAAGAGGAGAAAGGGAAGGTAGGGAAATCGAGGAAGAGGAGGGAGGAGGAAGGAAGGGAGGAGGAGGGAGGGGAGGACAGAAAGAAGAGGGAGGAGGGAAGGAGGAGGGAGGAGGAAGCAGGGAGGGGGCCCGGAGCAGCAGCTGGGAGGATATTTTAGTGCCCCATGAAAACCTGAATAAATAGTGTCTAACCTTTTCTGCTCCCACCGCCTTATCTCAATATCCCATTTAATAGCGCTTTGAGGCCTCACTAAAAGAATACGAGGGCCGTTATATCCGCTCTAAGTCACTGTTACAACGGGCCGGCTGTCGGCGCCGCAAGAGCCATGCTGGGGGATCCGGCTTCCCTGTTCCTCGTGGGCAGGTGCGCGTCCCATTCCTCTGGAGATGCCTGGTGCCCCTTGCCCAAGACCCACAGGGGCATGGGGATGATGCCCTAACCAAGTCCCACAACTGGACAGCTTAAACCACAGAAATGTATCGCCCAAGGTTCTGGAGGACAGAAGTCCAGAATCAAGGTGTCAGGATGGTTGGATCCTTCCAAGGACTGTGGGTGAAGGATCTGCCCCAGGCCTCTCTCCTTGGCTTGTAGATGGCGGGCTTCCCTGTGTCTTCACATTACTTCCCCTCTGTGCACCTAACGGTGATCACAGATACATGACATCTGCTAACCTCTCACAGTTACCCCACACCTCACCTGTCGACCCTGCATCACTTCTTCCCCAGAGCCCCCACGCAGCATCCTGAAGCCGCTGCTGCCCTTTCCCCACCCTGACAAGCCAAGAGGCGAGAAAACCCACCCGAGATCCCACAGCCGGCAGCAAGGATTCAAAAGCAGGCCTGTGCTCTATTCCCCACGCCACCACCCTCGTCAGGATGTGCTCAGGACGTCCGGGCGTGACTGCCTGCTCTGCCACTTTCTGGCCTGCCGACCCCCGGGAAGTCCCTTGTACCATCTGAAACTCAGTTTCCTCATCTAAACGTGGGGATAGAGAAAGCCTGGCCCACGGGAACCAGCAACAAATGAGGTTCTGCTCCGGGACAAAATGGCTTCAGATGCAGAACGTGGCTGCAGACTCGGGAATAACGGAGACATACGAGAAATGCATAGGCCGCACGCGTGTGCCGGTGGCAGAAAGACCCGTGTGTCCCCCGGATACCCGAGTGGGCGCGGCTGTGAGAAGCGGTGTGCACAGAAGGGCACGCGCGTGTGTTCAGCCCGTGTGCGCTCGTGGATCCGGTAGCATCTGCATTGGAAGAACCTCCCGTGTGTGTGTTTCGAGAGCATGTGTGTGTCCCCGCCTGGCTGGGTCTCGGTGAACTGACAGGTGCACACGACTGTGCTGGTGCCTCCGCGTACCTGCGTTCCTGTGTACGTGAGCACCTGTCCGGCGCCCGCGCGTGCGCAGAGAAGCGAGTACAGGGAGGGACGGGCGTGCCTGATGCGCACGCGCGTGCGCATGCGTGAGGGCTACCCGCCTGCACGCGCGCGTCTGAGCCCTGCGCATGTCACTGAAGGCCTGCGGTTTTGTGTGCCTGTGTCTACACCCGTGTGCCAGCCTGGCCGTGCAGCCTCTGTACCCGTGCCTGTGTCTAGCCAGGGCCCGAGATCTGCGTGTGGCGGCACCCACGGGCCTCTGCGAACCACCCACGGGGTGCGTGTGGCCACTGAGTGCGGGGTCCAGCACTGGGGTAAATGAGGCCTTTTCCGCCCCCGGCTGCACCCAGGGCCTGCAGGCGGCTGCGCTAATAAGCCTGCTTTCCCCGAGGCAGTGGCTGCCGGGAGCAAGTCACGGAGTCCAAGCCTTGGGGCTGGGCTCCGAGGCCCCTCGCGGAGGCTGCTTCGTCAGCAGGACGGTGGCCCGCCATGACCCGGTGCCCTCCGGCAGCCCAGGGCCACCACAGCCCCAGAGTGTCCCCTGGGGAGACCTGCCTTCCTCCGGGCTTCAGCTCCCCGTCGTCACTGAGAGACTGCCCCTCAGTCCTGCAGGGCCCCAAGAGGGACCAGGGCCCACCAGCCTTATACCAGACCCCTCTCATCCAGGCTCTGATGGGCCTTGCACATAGCCTGTCCAGGCAAGAAGTCCACCCAAGGCTCAGGCTCTTCCAGAGGGCCCTCTACCGCACAGCTCCTGATAAGGCAGTTGGGTGTGGATGGGGCAGGGGGGAGAGGATCTCATCTCTCGGGGAGATCTTAAGGTGATCCGAAAATGCCCCACAAATGCTAATTACAGTCCGGAACCAGGCTAATGCTCATCCTCATAATAGCGGTGATAATGGCAGTTTACAGCTCTCACTAAGGGCTAGCCAGGTGCTGCGGTGGACACTGCTAGTTGCATTGTTGTCTCTCTGCCACCTTGCTCAGGACCCACAGCTACCCGCCACCACCCCTCTGCACTCCAGGGAGCTGCCTGCTGGAAGCGTGCTCCCCACCTCCTCACCAGGGCTTAATTAGGTCTCTTAAAAGTCAGTGCTGGCTCAGGGCCCGCGGGGAGCTTGGGGCAGAGGAAGCTGCAAAGGAGGGGAGGAGGTGGCTGCAGACAGAGACCTGGGCAGGACCAGGGGTCTCCCCTGCCTTGGGAATGCCCCATCCTATCCCCACACCCCCCGCCACCCACCACCATGGGCCTCACTGCACCAAAGCCTGGGCCAGAGCGAACCTGAACCTCACACGCACATTGCTCTTCAAGCTCATTCTTTAACCCTGAGCAAAAGCGCCACCAAGCCTCATCAGTCCGGATCGTGCTGGGATTAATTCCTCAGAGTCAGGCACACCTGCGTTCCACCCCAGCTCTGCCCCTTCCCGGTTGCTTGACCTCGAGCTACTGGCTTTCGATGTCTGAGACTCTCGTGCCTCGTCTTGAAAATAGGGATGCTAGTTATGCCCTTCCCTTCACAGGTGCTGTGAGGATTGAGTAGTAAAAGGGCCTCATGTGGTGCCTGGCCCACAGTCAATTCACCTTTTGTGTCAGCCTCCTCCTCCTCCTCATATCAGTCAGGACGGGATAGGTGATGCTACATAACAAGTAACCCGCAAATCTTTCCACAGGGGCATCTCATGCTGGCACAAGGAGGGTGGTTCTCATCAGTCACTCAGGGACTCAGGTGGATGGGCTCAGTCTCCATCTTATATGTTATCTGTGGTGGCACAAGAAAGAAAGAAAAATTCTGAGAGTCTCCAACCAGCTATTGAATGTCCCTCCCTAGAAAGGAACATGCCTTCGGCTCTTGGTCTGGAATTTATCGCATGGACCTGCCACCCACAACGGAATCAGAAAGACAAAAATGTGGAGGCAGTATGTAATAACAAGGACCCTAGAATCCTAAAACCTGAGGCCCCTGGTGGCTCAGTTGGTTAAGTGTCTGCCTTTGGTTCAGGTCATGATCCCAGGGTCTTGGAATCGAGTCCCACTTCAGGCTCCCTGCTCAGCAGGAAGGCTGTTCTCTCTGCTTCTCCCCCCTCCTCTCTCTCTCTCGCTCTTTCTCTCTCAAATAAATAAAATCTTTAAAAGAAAAAGAAATCCTAAAACCTCACGCATGGAAAGACCCTTAGAATAATCAGTTGTTTCAGATTGGGAGCTTAGGACCCAGAGAAGGAAAGAGACTTATCCAAGATCACACAGCAAATTGACTTCAGAACCTAGGGACTACAACTCAGGTTCCCCTGGCTTCCTAGCCAGGATGTTCTTGTTCACACCACAGTATCCTTGCCACCCCAGAGGCACCAGCATAGCAACACAATTCTCACCAATGAGAAATCTCCTGGGAGTAATCTGGAGAAAGGTTTTGTCTCTCTTTCAAAAGAGTCTGAGGAGTGGAAGTTTCTCTGCTAGCTTTGGACGCTGCTGTGTGAGGGTGATCTGCAGCAGCCATTTTGTGACCATGAAGAAATAAAACAGAAGCCAGCACTCAGGAAAGCAGAGTGAACATATGGAAGCCTGGAACATATGGAAAGAATTTGGGTCCTTTGGTGAGACCACTGAGGCCCAAATTCACCTACCTCTGCACTTCTTGTTACACAAGATAATAAATCGTCCTATTATTTAAATCGTTTTCCTTTGGGTCTTCAGATGCTGGCAGCCTGGGCCAGCCTCAGAGACAGAGCCATGCACTTCTACCCCATCGCACTCTGCTCTCTTCTTACCCTGAGCAAACTCCTACTTCTAAGCATCCCTCCCTCCTAGCTTCCTGAATCCCCTCCCCTCACACACACCTAGAGCAAGCCCCCCTCACACCCTTTGGAAAACCACATCTCTTTCCCTCAAAGCGCTTTATCCCAGTTTCTAATGAGTCACTCGTTGGTTTGTGTGATTCTTTGACTTACACATTCCTTCTCCACCAGAATTCAAGCCCCGTAGGGGCCAAAGACACATTGTTTGGACCCACTTTAATTATATGTGCTTAGCACAGTGCTGTCCGTAGCTGGCCATCAGTGTTCACTGAATGAGTGAAAGGATTCCTGTGTGCTTACTCATTTGGCCACTCTTTTATCCCAAAATATTCACCAAGTAAGCTTCAGGAATCCAAGAATTATTGTGTTGTTCACTGCTCAGCCCCCAAAACCAGGAATGGTGTCTGCCCCTGGGGTAAGTACCCAAACAGCCAAGTGAATTTGGTAGGTGAATAAGCCCCCGTCTTTGTGCAAGGAGGCAGGCGAGGCTTCCCTGTACATTTGAAGGAAGAAGGCCTGTTGGAGAGAAGAGTGGCATTAAATCAACACTACCTTTCCATGTCCTCGCCTGGAAATAACATGGCCAGTGCTCTGCTGGAAGAAGGCAACTTAAAGCCACAGTCAACGAACGTCACCCCAGACTCCTAGGCTGTGAGCCCTTTGAAGGCAGGGGTGGTTTCCACAAAAGTGTCTCACCCAGGTGGCTGAGCCCCGGGTCCCACGGGGAGCTGAGCTCCCAGCACACCTCACGCCAGATGGCTCTCTCGGGTCCTGCATCTATCATGGCAGTTGGTCTTGGGAACACAGAAGCGATGCTTGAGAGATGGATGTCGTTGGCAAATGGGCTGTGATGATCATGCGTCTCCATTTTCCCCTTAATATACATGATGAATAAACTTAATTACACGGAAAATTGCTGCCATTGAAGAATGTGGTGCGTGTGGCTTTCTTGTGTTGTTAGTGTTTCCCCACTCAGCTGATGGTCCAGGGTTTCTAGGGAGGGAACCAGAGTCCCCATCACTGACTTCAGGATCCATCTTCATGAGAAGAAAGTCACACTTGAGGAGGGGGAGCGCATACTCCTGATGAGGTGACGGCAAGTCAGCACTGAGAAGGCCTGGGATGTAAATTTCATCCAACTACCCATTTTACAGGTGGGGATAATAGAGTCCTGGAGGGATGGATGCATTGGCTTGAATGCGGGCTAGGGAAGAAGCATGGTCTCATCTTCCCCAAGTCCTGTATGTCACTCTGATCCAAAGGAGGCATAAGTCAAATCCTTGTTGGTTTCAATTTCTTCAAAAGCAGATGTTTGGGAAGCGGCTCCATGCCAAGAGCCTACTCCACAATGGTCAAAATTCCGACAAGAATTTTAACTCAGCAAAATCTAGCTGTCACTCATGTTGTTTTTATTGTTAGTGACAAATTTTAAGCACTTAATCAAGTCAGTTTTAGGCTTTCGATGACAAATTTTAAGCATTTAATAAAAGCAGTTCACCTGGAATGGAAGAAAAAAGAAACAGTCAGGACCCAAAAGGCAGGAATTCTATGAGCTGATACAACCTGCTACTAAGTAGCTCTATGCAATTTAGCAAAGCCCACACCTACCCGAGCCTCAGTTTCCCGTCCTGTAAAATGAAAATATGAATCTCTTCTCAGGGCCCAGAGGGTTATTGGAGGCTCAGGCAAGCTAATGAACATCCCGGCTGCACAAACTTGTAAGAGGTTGTATGACAGTTTTAATGGGGAATTTCTGTGCTGTATCACTGCACGGCCATTTACAGAGCATAAGGTCGGGCAAGTGTCCTATGGTCTTCCAGCCCCTGTTGAGATGAAGACAAGCCTGCCTGAAGCCAGGTAGCTGGGGTGAGACAGGGCAGGGAGCCCGAACAGCAGATGTCTGTGTACAATTTTCATCATTATTCAGGGGACATCTGCTCTGGGGTCGTCAGGTGCCAAGAGAGGGACACAAAGGTGAGGAGGACACAGGTTCCGCCCTCAAGGAGCACACAGTCGAGGAGAACAGACAGATGTAGCATCGTTCCATGAGTGTGACAACTAAAATGTAGCCAAAGTAACTACGAAACATCACGTGTAATCAAGAAGGACCCTTGGGAGGCACGTGGCTGTGAATGAATGAATCATGTGCATGCACTCCATGTGTCTAACAGGCTGGAAATAGAGGCAAATAAAACCAATGAGGTGCCTGCTTTCACTGACCCTAAAATCTATGAAATGAGTCTTGTCCAGGCCAGCCAAGGGCAGCAAAAAAGGGCACTTGGAGCAGAGAGAACAGCACAGGCAAAGGCACGGAGGCGTGAAGCAATTTGGCATCACTGAAGCACAAACCACTAGACAGCGGGGGAGGTGGGATGGGAAACCTTTCTTATTTTCCAGTTTGCAAAGAAGCAACAATATCTGATTTCCCACTTGGCACCACCTAACACACCTTCCCTCAAATATGCACCGACCAATAAGTGAATGGATAAAACAATACCGTCTGGCATCCAATGGATTGCCATTCAGCCATCAGAAAGCAGGAAGGTCCTGACACGTATCACAATGTAGATGAATCCTGAGGATGTGATGCTGAGTGACATAAGCCAGGCACAGAAGGACAAACCGTAGGCTTCTGCTTGGATGAGATGTCTAGCGTAGGAAAGCAGACCAGAGGGTATCAGGAGCTGGGGGCGATGAGGGCCGAATGGGGAGTTAGCCCATCATGGGGACAGAGTTTCCCTCTGGGAGGAAAGGAAAAAGTCCTGGGGAAGCATGAATGTATTTAATGATGCTGAATGGGACACTTAGACATGGTGAACACAGCAAATGTTGTGTTATGTATATTTGAACACAATAAAGAAAATTTCGAAAGAAGTGCCCCGTGCTACTCTGAGCTCTGTGTGTATCTTACAAATGCTCAGAAGCTCCTTCCTTCGTCCATTCCACAAACATCTCTGAAGCACCAACAGCATACAGGACACAGTCCCAAGCACTGGGTATAGAGGGAAAAAAGACAAAGACCCCTGCTGGCCCTGAGGTGACAGGAATGCAGGAGCCAGACAGTAAACAAGTAAATGCATTAATAAACAAGATAATTATAGATGGTGAAGAGCTGGTAAGGCTATCAAGAGGGGCGATGTGCTGAGGAGACAGGGAGGGAGCCTTCCTACTTTAGAGAGTACGGTCTAGACTGGGCTCCCTGTGGAGTAGCAGATCCCCTGAGGACTGCCAGCATCTGCCAAGTAGCCAGCTGGGAGGACAGCAAGTCCTAATATGTAACAGACACTGCTGTGTGTCATATATCTGTAGCCCTAACTCCCTCTCTCCCACCCACCCAGACCTTTCTGATCCCAGCCCAGCTCTGGGAGGGTCCTGGGTCCTGGAGATGGAGTTGGACATTGCTAAGATTTAGGGCCCTTACATAAGAATTTTCCAAGCCTCTCCCATCAGAAAGTGCTTTGGGCACCTCTACTGAGTCTTTTTTTTTTTTTTTTTTTTTTAAGATTTTGCTTATTTACTTGACAGAGAGCACAAATAGGCAGAGCAGCAGGCAGAGGGAGAGGGAGAAGCAAGCTCCCCACTGAGCAGGGAGCTTGATGCGAGGCTCGATCACAGGACCTTGGGATCATGACCTGAGTCGAAGGCAGAGCTTAACCGATTGAGCCACCCAGGCGTCCCTCAACTGGGTCTTTAGGGAGACTGAGACTCTTCTTAGGAAGTTGCTCTCATGCTGACCCTCCCAGCCACCACATCCCCTACAATCTCTGACAGTGTCACCTGAGACTCACAGTGGGAGAAAAGAGCCCAGTTACCAAGTAGTTGGTGGTGGTGAGATGCACCAACAAGCTGGGAGCTACAGCTCGTTAGCAGTAATATAATTAAGTCCCAAGCTGGGGCTGGTCCATTAGCGCCTTTAGATCATCCAAAAGCAGTGGTTTCCTTAATGAAAGGTTCTCTATTACAAAATTGGGCTTCCATCCATCTCCATTATGGGGGGCAGTTTACCTGCTAATATACACACCACGCACACTCCCTGGCAGGGGGTGGCAGCCACAGGAAGGTGCAGAATGGCTTTCCAGGCACCAGGATGCTGATGAACGGTCCATCCCTGCTGCCACGGCAGACGGAACATCCAGTCCTCCTGGGGCTGGCTGGCTGTCGATGTCTAGGGGATGAGAGAGAACTCAGACTTCTTGGGATGGGGCAAATTCAGGCCAAGACAGTGGGTAGGTTCACCCAGGACAGCTTGCAGAATGACTTCCAGTGGAGAAATGGAGAGATGGTATTTCCATCCCTGCCTGCTCAGAAGTGCTGGGTGGGCCTGGGCTCCAGCTTTTCCAATCAAGCAATGAGGCGTCTGCAGTTTCCTGTTGCTCACCTGAGACCTTCAGAAGCTCCTATGGATTCCACCTGCAAGAAGCTCCCAGGATCTGACCCTTCTGGTCACCTCCACCTGGTTAATTGTATAGACCGGGAGAGCTTAGCAGGGAGATGGACTCACCACAGGTGAAATCTGGCAAATGCATCATTTCCCCCATTATTTTTACAACCAAACTCCCCGTCCTGGGAGGTGCTCTGAGATGGGAAGGGAAAAATGGTCTCCTTCTCATAGGTCTGGGAAACTTGGAACAATTCTTTTTGCCTGCAGCAAAGATACCTGTTGGAATCCTCACTTCTGTGACACATTTGATCGTGGATCTGAGCTAAGGCAATTTTAGCAAGAAGTTTCTCTTACCTTCAGTCCTAAGTCAAGAAGTCCCTTGTTTGTCTCCTCATGCCCCACGGCAAGGTAGGGAGGTCAGTAGGGAGACCAGCATCCACTGGGAATTTGCCATGGAACAGACACGGGGCTGTGTGCACCTTCTCTCATTGGGTTCTCATGATGTTCCTCTGAGGTATGTACTAAGATGACCCCCATCCATCGTGCAGTAGAGAAAAGTCAGGTTAAGATGGATCAGTAGGGTCTATGTGACCAGAAAAGCCACCTTTCCTGGCTCTAAGCTCAAGCCCTGTGGCTCCAAGGTCCCATGTCCTGCTACCTGAGGACCTGAGTGTACCTCACAGAACCTTCTCCCTCACAGCACCTCCCTCTTGCCCAAATAGTCTTCCTGCTCTCTCACCATCACAGCCTCCTCTGGGAACCAAGGGGTTAACCTCTCCCTCCTATTTGCCCAGATTCAAGTTCATTACGCTGACTAATTGCTTCAAAGTCAGCGATTCCACCATGGCTAATGGAAAATGTATCTGCAAGTAATAGATTAATTGGCCACTTGTGATCAGCCCTCAACTAGAGGATCACCGGCTGCTGGACCCACCCAGCCAGTCCTTCTGGGGACCAGGAAAGGGAACCAGAGGCTGGTCTCTAGGGGGCTCAGGGGACATCTGGAGTTTCACTGACCATCGCCCTGAGAAAAGCCAGCCAGACAGCTGGTTCTGTCCCTAAGGAGACACATTCTGTATCTTTTTCAAATCATTAAAATGCAAGTGTGCTAACTTGAAAAGAATGGAAATCTTATCAGCATAATGAGCCACCAAATATCAGAACAGCAGCACTCCAGCTTCCCCCGACCCCAGAACAAGGGGGGGGGGGCTTTTTTCAGAAGGTTTAAATATTAATTATTACAGTAACAGCAACCAGTTTGCACACCGGCTCTGAGCCGCCTGCTGCATTTACCATTACTCATCTCATTCCAGCAACAGCCCATGAAGCAGATACTATCATTATCCTAGTTTATAGAAGGGAAACAGAGCTCAGAGAGAGGAAGCAGCCGACCCCAGGTCACACAGCAAAAAAGCAGAAGTGGCCTTGGGGAGAGACCTCAGGTCTGTGTGACTCCAAAACTGGATCTTAAAGGATTTTTATTTATTTATTTGACAGAGAGAGATCACAGTAGACAGAGAGGCAGGCAGAGAGAAAGAGGGAAGCAGGCTCCCCGCTGAGCAGAGAGCCCGATGCGGGGCTCGATCCCAGGACCCTGGGATCATGACCTGAGCGGAAGGCAGTGGCTTAACCCACTGAGCCACCCAGGCACCCCATCCAAAACTGGATCTTTTATCCTGTGCTCCAGGGGCAGCAAAATGATAGGCCAAGCAAGGCTGGGTCCCACCCGTGGCCTGCGTTTGTAAATAAAGCTTTATTGGAACATGGCCATGCCCATTGATTTACATATTGTCTTTCCACGGCAACAGATGAGTCAGTAGTTAAGCTCAGATAGCTCACAAAACCTGAAATATCTGTTGTCTGCCTGTTTGCAGGAAAAGTTTGCAGGACCAAGTTACCCACCCCAGCACAAAACTTGTTACCCAGATCATAAGGAAGATCTCTGAGTCTGGGAACTGAGAGAGGAGTATTGTGCTTAGCAGGCACACAGTAGGCACTCAATAAATGCATGGTAGACGAATGAAGAACACAGCTGGAGGTCTCAGAGGTTGAGCTTTGCAGAGTTGACGCCTCTGCCTGCCTCCAAAATGAGGCACTGCTCAAACCCCCAGCTGCCCAGTCCCCTAGGGTTGGGTTTGTGGTCTCTGGTCTGCAGAGTTTTACCGGCTGAATGAGTTGAGGAAGGTTGTAAAAACACGAGAGCTCTTTCCTTTAAGCCTCCCCTGTAAGTCACCCCGAAGCATTTCCCTGATCGATTGGCTCTTCTCCTCCTTGTAGGAGCCCTCCCCAGGGAACTATTTGCAGAAAGGAATAGGCCAGTTTGCATTTAGTCACCTTTATCTGACCCAGGAGATAAATCTCTCTTAGTTTGGTTTTTCCACAGGGGGTTGGGGGGAGGGGTGGGATCCTGGGAGGCCTGTGTGCTGCACCTCACCGATGCTGGAGACCTCGGCTAATGCAGATGCTGATTATTCCAGGTGGAAGCTGATCTGAGGGCGGGAGAGAGCTGACATTCCCTGGGAAAAGCAAGTTTCTTGAGAAAAGAGGGTTTATAAAGGTAGGATGACCAAGGTGCATTTGAGCTTTCAAACCCTCACCCCCCCCCACCCTCCCATTCGAGGGACTCTGGCCCCAATGGGAGCACCGTGGGGGGTCGAGGGGGCAGGGAGTCTGCTGCTGGCGGGGGAGGGGCTTCAAGCTGACCAGAGAAGGGGTGTGTCCACAGCGTCCCCTAGAGGCCACATGTTTGTATCCCAAGCTCTGAGTTCAAATCCCAACTTCTTTCCAACCCAGCAACTGCTTCATCGCTGAGCTGCGGACTGGACACGCTGCTGACCTCATAGATGCTGACCTCGTAAAACGGTCTCGAGGACTCAATACGTTTCCGCATTTAAAGAAAGGGCTTGGCACGGGGCATAATCTCAATAAAGGTCGCCACTCCCGCCCCTGACAGTGTGTTATTTCCATTGTTGCTGTGGTCATCTGACTGAGGCAGAAGAGCAGATGGTGTTACTCATATACCCACCATAGCGGACCCTCTCCCACGAACACGCATAGGTGGTGTGGCCCACCTGTCCGCGGCTTCTGCATCTGCTGGAGAAAGGCGTCCTGCTGAGGGTCAGATCCAGAAGAAACCACTGGCTTCCCAAAGACATGGATTTGGTGCCCCGAGATCCTGAACCCCTTCATTAATAAATTTCCTTTCCCCCACCAGACACCCCCTCCTTGCAAGCTTTCCCTGGGCTCAGGGCAGACTCTTTCAGATGCTGTCAAGTTAGTCTTTTTGAGAAGGATTAAACCTTCTCTCTGCCCTCCCCCACGGGGGACAATAGGCAGGTGGCAATGCTTGACCCACAGAAGCCATCCCAAGGAGACAAGGCAGGTACCACATGTGGCCTTGGCAAGGAGACACGTTCTGGAGGGAGCTAGAATCCTGGTGCCTCTTACCCCACACCAAAGCATAGCAGTTAAGGACCCAACCTCAGTTAAGGACCCAACCTCGGACCCAACCTTCCCCATCCCGGATCTGTCACTTCCTAGCCAGACTGGCAGTTGAATCTCAGGAGGATGGGAATGCTAGTCCCATCAACCTCATGGGATTATAACGAGGTTATAACAGAAATAATACACCACAAAGCCCTTAACTCGAGCCTGGCATGCTGTCTGTACTCTGTAAAGGGTGGATAATATTATCAACAAATTGCTCCTGACTGCAAGTCGGACTCTAGTACTTTCCATCTCAGTTTGGCCACAAACTGACCAATGACCCTGGGCAAGTCCCTGCCCCTCTCTGGGCCTCAGTTTCCCCCCCTGTTGTCCAAAGTCTCCCTCCTCGCTGGAAGCCCACCACACTGTGGCCTGCTTCATCATCACCCTATCTCAGCATCGAGTCTGAGCATCTTTAGTCCAGAATCTCCACAAATTCTCCAAATAGCATAATTGCCCATTCTTTTTTTTTTCCAAGAGTGGAAACCAGGGTTTGCAAGTAGGGGCTCACACCATGTCCTCCATTTCTTTGAAATAGACAGACAGACAGACACACACACACACACACACACACATACACACACACACACCTAGGCAGAATAGTCATCTGCTGCTTCCTTCATCCTCCCGCCCCCATCCCATGTTCATCCCGAAGTCCTTGTTAGAATATCCCCCCCACCCCCCCGCCCAGGACCAGCAGGTGGGAAATGTCATTTTGGAGCCATTACTAGAGGTTTAAGGTGCTTAGAGGCCATCAACACCAATTGTGGCTCCCGTCCAGCTGGGGCGGGTGGCGGGGTGGGTGGCTGGGGCTACTCCTGTCTCAGGCAAGGGGACCTGTGTCGACCACTCCACTCCGTGGGGCACCACCCATCCTGGGGGAAGGCACAAAAGGCTGTCTGGGGGCCAGGGACCCCCGCCACTCTGTGTCCTCAGATTTCCCTGCCACTGGGCTGATTTGAATAATTCAGCAATGCCGCGTCTCCTGGGCACTATTGTCTTCAGTGAAGGCAAATCAGTCGCCCGCTCGGCCTGTTAAGAGGGCCCCTGCCTGCTGCCTTTTTCTGTAAATCAGGATTAATGAGATGGTGAGGGGAAGCACCGAGCCCTGGGCAGAGATGCTGGCAGCCAGCTCTGCAGGAGCAGCGGGCCTCAGAAGCAGCTCCCGCCTCAATGTCCTCGGGCAGTCTTCTGTGGCACTCATCAACCTGTCGATAACTAGCCATCACCCAGCCTGCCAGACCCCTCCTCAACCTGGCCCCTCTCCGGCCCCCATGGCTCCCGGAGAAAGAGAAAGCAAGAGCAAGAAGCTGTCTGCAAGCAACTCGGTCCCCACCCCTTGACATCGCCCTGGCAGGCTAGGGTGGTGCCGGGGGCTGGGCTCCTTCCCGCAGGCGGCACCTAGAAACGCGGCAGGAGGGAGATTCTCCCAGCCCAGAGCTGGAAGACAGCTCATCAGGCCCCGAGACAGCTGGTGCCACGTGCCTGGCTTTTTGACAGCTGTCATTCACATGGGGAACAAGGGACAATGTCCTTGCACCTCTCACTGGTGGCGCCTTCCTCTCCCTCCTCCTGCCTTGTAGTGGCTAAACAGTGGGCTCTGCTTACCCCACTTACATGCTGTGTGACCTTGGGCAAGTCAGTTAGCCTCTCTGGGCCTCAACTGCCTCATCTGGAAAGTGAAGATAAAACCATGTACTCGCCCCATAGGTTGCCAAGGGGATTCCAAGGTACATGGGCTTGTAAGTCCTTACCACCAGCTGCCGTCCTGCCCACAGTTGTGTGACCACATTGTAGTCTTACCTTTATCATGGTTAACTCCAGAATCCCACTACTGTGGGTCCGCAGCCCAGCCCGTGTCAGGTCGCAAACTGATTGTCACCCGTTCACAGTGTGATACACAGAAAAAGAGTAAGTTTTTAGAAACTTTTGTAGTAGTTTTGACAGACAGCAATTTTATATCTGTCAAATATAATGATAAAAATGCAGAGCTTGGAATTTGTATGCATTTTATTTTTTATTTAATTTTCCTATTAAAAGTCATTTTGTACTGTATTTTACAAAAGCATCATTCTGCAATGAAATGGGATTTAAGAAAAATATATGAGGCCCTCCATGCAGGTAACTTAGAAAGTAATGTTCTAGACAAACATTAACATCTCATCAAACTCCAAATCCCCGGGAGATCTTGTTAAAAATGTGGATTCTGAATCAGTAGGTTGGGGTGGGACCTGAGAGTCTGCGTTTTCAGTAAGGGCTGGGTGGATGCCGATGAGCTGGTCCAGGGGCCACACTGGCAAAGGGAGAGTGTGGAGCAACCCGGGTGATGACCCAATTTCATTCCCTGTAGCACCCCTATACTCAAAGATGCTGCCTCCTACTCTTCCCCTGGCTCAGTACTCACTGAGGCTAAAGTGCACACACCAGCACTAAATCGGAGACCTCAGTCAAGGGGCCCAGCCGCTGTAGCATCCAACAGTTAATGTGCATGGAGCAGGTACTATGAGCCAGCACCAAGCATACCAGCTGTTGCTCTTCTGTCTGCAAGTCTTGGAGATAACATGTCAATCTTGAACATGGGGCCAGACAGTCAGCACTCAGCTGATGGCTGCTATTGTAGCGATCATCCTTTCTCCCAGTCACGACTCCTTGAGAGGTGTATCTGTTAGCTGTGGCTGTGTAACAAACAATCCCAAACCCTAGCAACTTCAACCAATGTGAATTTATCCATTGTTGCCCATGAGTTTATGAGTCTGTTGGCTCTTCTGCTTTTCTGGGTCTGTCCTGGAGGATATCACCTGGGTGCCAGGTGTTTTAGAATGGCCTCAGTGGGGACAACCCATGTCTGTTGCATGGGGCATCTCATTTATCAGCAGGCTTGCCTGAGCTTCTCCTTATGGGGATCAGAGGACAGAGTGAACAAAGCCTCTTGAGATCCGGGCTTAGGACTGGCATATCCTCTCTCCCCCCATGTTCTATCAACCAAAATAAGTCAAATGGACAGCCCAGGACCAAGAGATGTGGGGAAAAAAAAACTCCACCTCAAAATGGGTAGAGATGTGAAATCACACTGCAAAGGACATAAATACAAAGTCAGGGAAGATTGCAGCCCATTTTTATAAAGTTTGTAAAGTCCATTTTTATAAAGTCCACTTGATTCCTCTTTCTAGATGAGGAAACTGAGGGTCAGAGAGGTTCAGAGACTTGCCTGAGGTCAGACAGCAGCTATAAAGAGACAGAGCTGAGCTCTCCCTGACTCTGAGAACTGTGCTCTTAACCCCTCTCCCAGATTCTACTCTGTGTGAAAAAAAAGGGGGGAAATATATATTTTGGTAACTCAATTCACCAAAGAAAGAGGATTTTCAAATATTTTGACATCTCCAGTGGACGTTTTTGCCTGTCCTGGCTCCTGGGCCACCCCCTGCCCTGTAATCACAGGCCTGTTTTCCATCACCTGCTCTCCCCTTTCCTCCTGGGCCTTGAAGCTTCAGGCAATTTATCTTGCCCTCTTTTTTTAATGGTCTCTTTAACACAAGGGTTTTCTAACGAGACAAATTGAAGGTCTTGTGTGTCAAGCCGAACTCATGTGTGCTCACAGGAGGGGATGCAGTGAGGAGAAAAGGGCTCAGAGGAGACACAAACACAGGCTGACTGGCCCCCAAATCTCAGAACTGGGGGGATTCTCTTTATGATCCTATTCACCTATTTAGGGAAAAAAAGACATCCCTGTCCCTAAGATCAGGTGTTGCTTATTCTGGCTTCTCCAGACTCCCACAGTCCTGAAAAGACCCATGGAAGTCCTTTGGAATGAGTTGCAGCTATACGGGTAAATTTGAGAACTCAGGTAGTGTACTTTTCTGCAGTTGAGTTTGATTTTTATCCAAGACTGTGTTGTGTCAGGTGGCAGAAAGGCAAGCATTATCCAGTTAGGGTCATCAGCCCCCTTTCTCTGGAATTGTGTCTAAATTCCAGAGAGATTATGGTATGCCAGCTTGGATGCATCAGTTACAAATTGCTGCATAACAAATCCCCCCCAAATGTAGTGGTTTAAAAGGATAATAAACATTTCATATGTCATGTGGTTGGAAATTCATGAGCTAGGTGGTCAAGCTCCAGGTCTCTCATGAGGGTACAGTCAGGTATAAGGTGGGGCTGCATGCTCATCTGAAGGCTTACCTGGGGCTGGAGGTTCCAATTCCAAGGGAGCTCGCTCATGTGGCTTACATGTTGGTGCTGGCTGTTAGCAGGGGGCCTCCCATATTTCTCTATGGGCCTCTCCACAGAGCTGTGCAGGGTCCTCCTGATGCGGCTTCTCTCAAAGCTGAGATCCGAGAGAATGAGGTGGAAGATGCCAAGCCCTTTATGACTTCACCTCAGAAGTCACTTCTCCTGCATAATACTGATCACACAGACAGTCCTGATTTAATGAAGAAGGAAACTGCATGAGGTGAGACTCACTAGGGCCCATCTTGGAATCCAGCCACCCCAAGGATGTCAGGAATGAGGGTCATCTGGTTCTTGATAGTGTAATTACTGCACCAGCTTCTTCAGAGATGCCTTTGTTCATGTGTGGCCCATGGCACCTTACAGACACCCTAGTTCATTCCCCACTGACCTCAAGTCCCCTCTGTCCTTTCTTAAGACATGTGTATGTTCCCTTCACTCCCCACCTAAGTCTGTCCCACAGCCCAGAGAGTCTTTCTTAGTTTTAGATACAGGATTGCTTCTCTTTTACATTCTTCCAAATTCTTTGTCATATGCCCAGTCCTTGGCTGGCTTTTAAAATTCAAAAGCCAAGAATTCAACTCCTTCCTTATCTGCGTTCTGCTGTGTCATCCTTTCCCAGAGGCAATGAATGTTGCATGGCCTGGCTGTTGCCTGAATGAGGATACTGGCCACAGGACATAAATAAATGCAAAGAATTTTAAAAAGAGAAGAGAGAGAGACAGACAGAGAGAAACTTCAGTTAATATTTCAAAATATTTTCCTGCCATTCCATAAAGCACGGTGTTAATGGAAGTTGTCTGTGGTGTCTCTGTTGATTCTCACTGATGACCCTGGAAGAAATATCTGATATATCTCCAGTTTCTAGATGAAGAAAAAAGGATCAGAGAGTTTGGATGGCTTGCTCGACCCATATCCAAGGTCTGCTGGCATGTGAGACTCAACCCCAAGTCAATGCTCTTGCTATAACTGCACCACTCCCCTGTGTCCCCTGTGTCCTGTGTTCCTTCTTTACCCCTCTGAAATCTGCTTTTTTCAAAAATTTTCCCCCACCACTGAAAAGGTGTGATAACGTGGCACAGTTCCCTTTCTCATGCATCTTGGCAAGAGAAAAGGGTCCTCTTAAGCGAAAGAGCAGGTCCTTGAATGGCGGGATCTTAGGCACAAGTGAGAGAAGAACTGAAGGGTTGTTGGACCAATCAAATGCTCCTGAAATTATACACCAGGAGATCTCATGCTTCATCCACAAGTCAGTTTGACCTTTTGAATGAGGAGTTTCAAATCCAGGGCAGGGAGAGAAACAAATGGACTTACAGACAGAGCAGCAGGAAAAAAAAAAAAAAATCCAACTGATCCAATCCATCCTCTTGCAACAAAGAACCTCTCCAAGGAGTGTCAGCTTCTGAATTTGATACCGACTCTAGAAGGTTATTAAGTTTGAACTCCTAATGAAGAACAGATGGGAAATGGAAGAAAATCAAAGATCAAAATATGCTTTTCATATTTCACGCCTAAGTGAAAAAAATTGTCAGGAGCCATTGATTGTCTTTTGCGAGGTGTCACATCCATGTTGTGGGTTTCTAAGTCAGCAAAAGGTGTTTCTTCTCCATTGGATCCAGGTGCCATGGGCAGACCAGGCAGTGGTGTGTATGCTGTCCCTTGAGGGTGAAGGTAGTCACCTCACCAGTTCCCCTGGTGTCTGAAGGTCTGTCACATGAGCAGTAAAAGACACAGATGTCAGATGCATGCAAACCTGGGTTTAAATTCTGGATCTGCCATTATTTTTGTAATTGTAGGCTAGTTATTCAACCTCTTTGGGCCTCAGTTTCCCCATCTATAAGGATCTCTAATGATTTCAATAAACCAATTCAATAAATTAATGTAAGGTAATGATCTTATAGTCATTACTAAAAAAGAAGACAAGATAGATGCTACAGAAATAGTATTATGTGTTCACCAAATGCTCTTCCATATTCTTCCTTCCAACTCACATGGAAAACTACCATGACTGGTTCTGTGAGTGGAGCTGATGAGCATCCTTCCCAAGCTGAGACAGTTCAGGAAGGGACCTCACATTGAAATGCAGAAGCTGAGATGTAAGGAGCCTGGATCACTGAGTCACTGAATGGAGCACAGTTGCCCAGAGCCACAGTAGGCATTACAGGTGTGAACAATAAATTTGCTCTTGATTTTTCACTACAGCAGACCAGCTTCCCCTGACTCATTCAGCTTCTCCTGAATCATTATTATTGTGTTATGTCTAAAATACCCCCCATCCAAATTCAAATAGAAGTGTTAACTGACTAACTGACCACATAGAATATGTGGATTGCTTTGTCTGGATCCCAGGTAGGGAGCAGGTGATGCTGTGGCAGGTTGATTTAGAGGGGAAAGGGGACAGAAATGGTTTATCACAGAAAACCATAGCATCTGGCCAAACCCAATAGTGTCAGAGAATCCTTGTCTTCTCCTAATCAAAGGGTTGATGGTTGTTTCATTTCCATCATTTCTCACCTCCATTTCCATCTTTCATACACCCAACTCTTAATCACTTGGCATCATCTCCCTCCCCTGGTGACACAGTGGTCCCTCAGACCTGATGGCCGGTATGGATGCTATGGTTTTGACCTGGGACATGAGACAACATCTCAGGCCACATCTCCTCCATCATACTCCCAACACTGGTGCCCCGCCTTGGGATGGACCAGTGTCTCACAGGAGGGACTTGGACACATTGACTCAGAAAACTCCATCCTTGGAACAATTGAGCCAGAAAGTCCACATCCCAGGATCATCATGTCTAAAATGAAAGAAATGCAAAATCAAACCCTACAGATGTTGAGGCTGAGTGCTAAAGCATCAAAGAATATTAAAAATCAGTGTATCGTGAAAAAACCACAGAACTATAGATCCCAGCTGAGCCTAAGCAGAAATTTGGTATGTTGGGTCTGCTCTACCCTCAGGCAGTGATTTGCATAAGTTGCTAAGCATGAGTGCTGTGGGCTAGAGGAGGACTAAGTTCTGTGCTTGGGATCCAAAAAGGTGGAAGATAAGGCAAGGTGCTCTCTGACTTCTCTGGTTGCTATCACTCCAGCAGAGGGTCTCCACAATCCTCTTCATGAAGACACACTTACTCTTGACAAAGTGTCTCTACTTAACCAAGCTCTAGTTGGGCTTCTCTGAGCCCTCTTCTCAACTACACTTTGACCTTGGTCTCCATTCTTGCTTGGCCTGCATAGTCCAGTTGCAGTTAGAATCCTGCTAAGTCAGTTTAGATAGGCTTCTTCACCTTCGCTCTCAGATCACCCTGGCCTGCCTACAGCAAGAATCCTGTCAGGTCAGGGCACCTGGGTGGCTTAATCAGTTAAGCATCCAACTCTTATTTTTGGCTCAGGTCATGATCTTGGGGTTATGAGATTGAATCCTGTGTCAGCCTCCACTGGGTGTGGAGCCCACTTGAGATTCTCTGTCTCCCTCTTTCTCCATCCCTCCCACCCCTCACTTCTGTCTGTCTGTCTCTCTTTTAAAAAAAAATCCTGTTAGGTCAACAGCAAGAATCCCCCCTACTCTTGATATCTTAGTAATTGTTCCCCTCCAGCCACTAACCTTAACCTGCTCCTTGGCTAAAAAAATCTCAATGCATTCCTGTTGTATTCAGAGTTCGTCTCTCTCCCCCACCTTCATAGTCATGAATAAAGTCTTGCTTACCATTTTAACAAGTGTCAGAATAAGTTTTTTCTTTGGCAGTGGTGCACTATGATACAGTGAGAGTCAAAATTAGTGCATGTGGCATGTTTTTTCAAATAAAACCATATAAGTGAGAGGGGCAGAGTGGCTCAGTGCAAGAGTAGGAAGCGAGCTTGAAGTCCTTCTGCATACCTTGTAGTGAGCCCCCTCCTTGGTAGACCTCACATTCCTTGGAGTCCCCAAGCATAGCTGGGAAACCACTGGGAAGGTGGAACGACCATCAGACAGTGAGCCAGGAGCTGGCATCTCAGCTCTGAGACCACTCCCTCCACACTCCCTGCATCACAGGGACTGGAAGCCAAGAGACTGTATTCTCCCTACTTCCTTGGCAGCAGAGACCCAGTTCAGGTTACCCACCATGGGAATGTGTTCACATGAGATTTGTAAGCCAGGAGAGGAGAAAGTATGCTTGTTCTACCAACAAGTGAGCAAATGCATGGACTTTGGCAAAAGGGAAACATGAGGTATTTTTTGCAGTGTCTTCTGGGTAACCTCTGATAAGCCATCAGAGGCAGATGAGACCATCAGTAATGCCCTGGGATGGCTTTACACTCTGCTGTCCCAAACACCACACCAGCTCCCTGACCTCCTAACCTATGCATCAAGTTCCTATGCATCAAGTACCCTGTATTAAAACGCTTCCTGCTTGAAATACCTAGAAGGGGTTCTGACTTCCTAATGCATTAAAACAGAGAAAGGAAAGTGAGAAAGGAGAGAGGGAGAGGGAGAGAGGGAAGGAAGGATTATCCCCCACTTTATTTTTAGTTAAAATACTAGACAGACATGAAGAGAGAGTCTGTGACAATGGGGTCATCTTTCCTTCCCCCCCTTTAAAAAAATTCCCACTTTCTGCAGAGAGGCAAACCCTTCAGCTTTCTGCCCATGGCCTCCCATCTCTGATCTGTAAAACGGGTGCATAGCAACTGCCCTCCTTACTTTGGTAAAGACCCTTGACTGTGACCTTCATCCATGACCTTTCCACTTTCAAGCTGTGGCAAGGTCATAGGCACAGGCACAATGCAGTTCACTTCTCCAAGCCTCAGTCTTTTCACCTATAAGAAGGACATCATGCTCCTTCCCTCTTGAGGACATGAAATAGGCACAGAGGAGGCAAAAGTTCTTCGCATCAGGCTGTGCTTTTGTGAGGAATGCCTCTCCCATGATTCTGGATGCTCTTCCTCTGGGGATTCATGCTAAATCCAAAGTACCCCCAAGCTTGGTTCTCCCCTTATCCTCCTAATACTCCTTCTAAGGTAGCCATTATTCTCTGCATGCTTGCAGTTCAAACTAGGCTCCAGACTTGGCATCATCATCCCCTGGTAGGCAACTGCTCTCCCCACTCTGAGCCTCAGTTTTCCTCATCTGTAAAATGGGGCCCAATCATCTCTCTCCTACGGAGTTGTCACATTGTGGTTGCTGGCACATAGTAGGTGCTCATGTAATATCTTCTTATCTCCCTAGGACGGTGAGGGGGCAGGGAGGGGGCTGAAGTCTTGCCCAAGAGTACATAAAACTTTAGTGAGGCCCCTCAGTCTAAATCCCAGGGCTTCCAAAGCTCAACCCCAGGCTCTGACCACAGAAGGTATTGCCCTGCATTCTTGCTGGGTGTCTCTGGGAGATACTTGCACTATAATTCCTTGGGATAGAGGCAAATATTAAAATTGCTGACAGCTTGCTTGCCACAGTGCCGATTTGTAATATTGATGAATCAGGAGCCAGGCCCGGTGCTGGCTGTGGGTACAAATGCCCAGAATATTCATGAGCTCTGTGGCCATTCCCCGATGACATCCCTTCCCCTTTATAGTGTGATAATTCTATCGCATGGCACTTGTTCCACCATGATTTTTGGATGCTACCCACATGTCCCAAGCCCGGGCACGTGCCCCTCCTCCCTAGAACTAGACTCCGGGCCCCAGTGGGCTGTCATCAGTGCATAGGGATGCCATGGGACAATTAAGGAACCTGCACTCCCTCTAACACCTTCATTCTCCACCTGGAGCCCCAGTCAGAGGCAAGCAGCTTCTCACTGAAGCCAATTGAACAAAGCAACATTTTGCTAACCCCCACCCCCGAGACCTGACCTGGACATTTGGGGAACCAGGGACACATTTCTCGATAAATATCCTTTACCCC
Organism: Mellivora capensis; assembly: GCA_004024625.1. Classification (NCBI taxonomy): domain Eukaryota; kingdom Metazoa; phylum Chordata; class Mammalia; order Carnivora; family Mustelidae; genus Mellivora; species Mellivora capensis. The sequence continues at coordinate 5,803 of PISX010000010.1, read as the reverse complement.
GAGAGACAGCCTGCCTGTCCTTGCGCCCCTGGAAAAGCTCGTCCATCGGATGATCTGAGTTGCTGTGTGCTTTTCTGGTTAAACATTTATACGGCAGCTTTGTGGATAAATAGATCCATACATATGTCTGCATGATTAGGATTAAATATTAAGAAGATGCAAGGCAGGGATCTGGTCGGCCTGGATGAAATGAAACCTGGAGCACAAAGGTCGAATCTGAGTGGGACTGAAGGACCAGTAATTGAGAGCATAGAGGGTGACCCGTGGCCAGTGGGGTCCCAGACTGCCCTCGCAGAAAGCAGCCCTAAGGATGCTGCCTAGACTTGATCATCTTTTCTCTTGTGCCGTCCTTTTGTTTCTTTCCTCCTGTTCCCCCCACCCACCTTCTTTCTCCTCCCTCGCAGGCAAAGCTGACTCGGGCAGCCTCCTCTTCTTGTCTCCACTGCACCACTCCAGATCTGACTGCATTTAAAAATTTTATTTGATGAGGTTTTACAAGCCGACGTGCTCGACGTGGTGCAAGCCGTGGAATATGTCAGGAGGCTGGCAGAGACTTGAATCGAAATGATTCTAATTACGTGTGATAATTTTGGCATTCCAACATAAAACAATGTTATCCCCAAAAATCCCATTACAATGGTTAAAAGACAAATCATGTATCAAGTCCCTTTCTTTATTACTTTATTAGACAATTTACAAGGCAACATTTTGAACGGCTGGGATCGGGCGATGGCCCAAGGCTATCCAACTGTAGGCTGCACTAAGGAAAGGGAGTTCATCTCTTGTCATTAGTCAGAAAGTCAAATGCAATCATGGGGACTCCAATTGGCTTGTCAAATTAGCCACTGTTTCAAATCGTTAGCATGGCAGAGCACGGCCGATGTGAAGACGGGGGTCCCCAGCTCTGGAAAGAAGCATTTAACTGCCACCCAAGACGTTTTAGATGGCCTCCTCCAGGCAGCATCCAGATATCCCAGATCCCTTTCCCCAACAGGATTCTACCATCCCATTCCATTCCCGTTGGCCTTGGTCACATGACTTGTTCTGGCCAACGAGAGGAGAGCAGACATGATCTTGCCTCCTGGGGCTTCTCTGAATTTCTTTTTCTCTGACCCCAGACCAGCCACGTGCCAGACAGAGGTGGCTCCAGTGACCTGAGTCACAGGCAAAAACCATTTGAAGCAGGAGCCGCAACCAATGTGGAAAGTGATGTACACAATGGTGGTGTAAATGATGGACGCATAATGTGAGTGAAAAATTCACCTTTCTTTTCTTTATTAAAGATTTTATTTTTTATTTGTTTTTAAAGATTTTATTTATTTATGACAGAGAGAGAGAGCGAGAGAGGGAACACAAGCAGGGGGAACTGGAGAGGGAGAAGCAGGCTTCCCACTGAGCAGGTAGCCTGAAGCAGGGCCGGATCCCAGGATGCCAGGAGCATGACCTCAGCCGAAGGCAGATGCTTCATGACTGAGCCACCCAGGTGCCCCTAAAGACAGAGGGAGAGGGAGAAGCAGGACAAAAAGGTAGGAGAAGAGCAAATTCCCTCTCTCTGCTTGAGCTGGGATATCCATCTTCTCATGCCCTTAGGCATCAGCACTTACGGTTCTCAGGCCTTTGGACTCCGACCAGGACTTACACCATTGGCTCCCCTGGTTCTCAGTCCCTTGGGTTTGCATTTTGCATTGGAACTGCCCTGCTGACTTGTGGGACTTCCCAGCTTTAAAAAAAAAAATAAATATATATATATATATATATATATATATATATATACACACACACACACATACATACACACACACACACACACACATATCCACATATCTCCTGTTGGTTCTGTTTCTCTGCAAAACATTGACCAATATACTAACTATGCTGATTACTGGCAGTGCTCTCTTGGGCAAGAATCACAGGTCCATCCCCAGCAAGCAGACCCTGAGACAGAACTGAACATGTGGAATGTTCTGTAGGACATGCTCTTGGGACCAAAATCCATGGAAGAGAGAAGGAAGCAACAATGGGAACAGGTAGATGCTGAGCCACATGAAGGTCCAACAAAGGTCTCAGCAGACCCCATGGGGCACTTGGGAGCTTGGGTGGCACTTCAAGTTAGGACAAGGTCCTTATCCTTCCGCACCTATCAAGCATCAGATGCTGGCTATTCCCAGAAGGTAGTGGCCCTGGGTGTGGCAGCCCCCAAAGAAGGCACCACTCTGGGCAGTAAAGAAAGAAGTCATTCTTTTCGAAAAGTGGATCTGGGCTGTGCATCAAGGAATCCATTAAGGCCCGTTGTGTAAAGTCTGAACCTTTGTGGTCAACTGCAAAATGGGCCATCAGTACACATAGAGTCCTGATACTATGTAAATAATCTGTTGATACCTAATGATACACCAGGCTCTGAGGGTAAGTGTGTTGATGAACACTTCAGCTCACAAGGATGCTTGAGAGTGGACTGAGTTAAAACATGTAAATGCTTAGAACAGTGCCTGGTACACAATACATGATATGTAGTCATGATGATTATCCCTAATTAAATATCCCACACTTCCATACTGCCTTCATCTCTTTATTAGTCTCTGTGTTTATGTTCCCACCTGTCCCTCTCATGACAACCAGAAGGATCTCTCCAGAAAGGCCAATACTGCTAGGTTACTCATCCGTTCTAAAGTCTTCCATAGATCCCTATTACCTTCTACATAAAACCCGAGCTTCTTCCCATGACTTCCAAGGATTTTGCTTACCTCTCCTCTCTGCTCCCTGTACTCCTCCAGCCCCATGGTCATGCACTTAATGGTTCCCTATAAAACCCTTATGCTTCTGAGCCTTTGCACAGGCCACTCTCCCTGCCTGGAATGCCCACCTGTTCCTCTCTCCCATTTGGTAAATTTCAACTTCTTTCTTAAGACTCAGCTCCCTCATCACCTCCTTCAGGAAGCCCTCCTTGCCCCCTCCAGGCAGGTCAGACACTCCCCCACTTAAGCCCTTCACTAACCCCTAGGCTTGCTCCAGTTGTGCTACCTGGATTCCAATTATCCAATCTGTCCACTGTTAACACTGAGTAGTCCCATGAGCCTGAAGCAACAAGAGTATTTTTGGATTTCAAAAGAACTTTTCTTTTTTAAACCTCTGAATTCCCACCCTGGATTGGGGAGGGGAAGGAGCTGGCACACAGTAGGTAGTCAGTAAATACTCACTAGATGAATAAATATTCAGCCCAGCCCCTTCTAGGATAATGTGGGAACTAAGAATCATTTCTCTGTGTCTCAATGGAACCTACCTAGAAATTCAATTTGAAACCCCTGAAAATTGGCTGCAAATTTACTAACCCCTGGAGATGGAGATGAGCGAAACCAGGCAAATGGCTTCTATTGTCATCGGTAACGGCTGTTGTGTTTTGAATAAGCATTTTCATAACTGCACACTGGGATGTGTGCACCACAGACTTGGAAGCAAGAAGATCCACCTTCCAGGGTTGCTTCCGGTCCCTGCTGGCTGGATGACCCTGGCAGAGTCACTACCCTGTTCGGGACCTTAGATTCTTTCCCTGTGGACACGGAGGTCAGCTGGGCTCCTAAACCCAGACTTTTCTGCTCCAAACAAACAAAATACGCATTTTTTTCTCCGGCTCTTGAGTTCACCCATCGGACATTCCTGTTCACCCCGAGAAGGTCTTAGGGGTTCAATTACCAACTCAGGCACCTGACACCATCAGCTACGCTTTCTAGGCTCAACCCCCAGGTCGCCCCCTGCAGGCCCAGAGACAGATCTCACCTCCTACCATGCTCCCTCCACACCCCTTGGGGCCCCCTGCTTCTAGAAATTAGTTCTCCGCCCGCCCCCACCTGATTTCCCTCCCTCACTCGCAGGGCACCACAGGCCAGCTATAGAGTCAGTGCTCAAAAAACACTGCACAATATATATTCTGCTACAGGCCAGTTCTGGATGGCATCTGTCCCCCGAAATATGTGGAAATCGCAGTGCTTGGTACCTGCCAGTGGGATCTTATCTGGAAGTAGGGTCTGTGCAGATGATCAAGGTAAGATGAGGTCATTCAGGTTGGCCCCTAAGCCAGTGTGACCATGGCTTTATCAAAGGGGGACTTTGGACACAGAGGCAGGTGTACATGGCAGGAAGGGGAACGTGAAGACACAAGGGGGCCGTCTATAAGCCAAGGAATCCCCAAGGCCCCCAGAAGGCAGGAGAGCAATGGGCCAGATCTCACTGGGCAGATGACAGCAACCCACCCAGCCATCACAGAGGGGATGAAGGAGCACTAGATCGGGGCCCGGGCCTGGCTCTGCATGAACTAGCTGTGTGTCCTTGGATAAGTCCCTCTCCCTCAGCCTCAGTGTCCCTGTTATCGACTGAATGTTTGTATGTCTGTGTCCTCTGAAAATGTATAGACCAAAGCCCTCATCCCCAACGTAATGGTATTTGGAGTTGGAGCTTCTGGGAGTTGATGAGGTCATGAGCGCTGAGCCCCCATGAATGGGATTAGTTAAAATCCTTCCAAGAAGTCATTAGAGAGATGACCGTTCTCTCCACCATGTGTAAGGACCCAGCAAGAAGGCGGCCCATGCTAAGCTAGGGGGTGGGCCCTCATGTGACCCCAAATCCACAGGCACCTTGATCTTGGACTTCCCAACCTCTAGGACCGTGAGAAACAAATGTGTGCTGTTTAAGGCACCCATTCTACAGTACTTGTTAGAGCTGCCTAGGCTAAGACCGTCAGCATCTGCAAAGCGGGCGAGGTGCACTCCAGCGCTCCATCCGGCCCTGCTCGGGGGACAGAGCAATTCTCCTGCACGTGTGCTTGCTGTGTACAAGACCCTTGGTGAGGGGATGCAGAGGGGGAAGGAAGACAGGCACTCATTTACCTAGTTAGTGGTTCCCCAAGAACCTGCTTTGTACCAGGCACTGAGCCTGGTGAGGGAGAAGATGCTCCCCAAGACAGAAGAAGCCCCTGTCTAGGGGGCACTCACAATCCGGGGGTTCACAGAGGGGCACCCTGCCTTTGCATCACCAGATGTCAGAGGGATGGGCAGGGATGAACTCACAACCCGGGGAGCTAAGCAGGCTGGCCCGGTGCTTAACCAAAGGAAGACACAGAGGTCTGTCGTGAAGATTCCTGGCTTGCAAGTCCAAGGCCAGGTAGTATGTAGGCCATTTCCTGGTAGTGTGACCTCAGTTTCCATAGCTGGAGAATGTATTCATCACTATTCCTATGTCATGGGGTCGGTGAGCATGACCTGGGACTAACACAAGTGTGGGCCCTGAGATCAGGGCCCTGCACATGGCAGGTGTTCAGTAAGTGGCACCCATGCTTTTCCAGCTCCGTGGCCAAGGAAACAGACTAAGGCCAAGGGCTGATCCCATGAGGCAGCTCCGGCCCGTGGGCTTGAGTGACTCAGCTGCCTCCTGTCCCCATGCCAATTTTTGTTCCGCTCCTTCATTGACCCACATGGAAACTGAGGCAAGAGGACAGAACAACTTGCCCAAAGTTACTGAATGAGTTGGGGGCACAAATGGAACTGGATTCTAGGGATCCTTCCCAGAGTGCAACCCCCCCACCTCACTGGATGACTCCATTCCTCTCTCCTCTTTTCTCTCCCCTTTCCCCTCCTCCACCTTCCCTCTGCCCCTACTTCCTCTCCCCCTCCACTTTATTTCCCCCTCGACCTTCTCTGCTCCCTCCACTTCCTCTTCCCCCTCCTCCTTCCCTCTTCCCACTACCATCCCTCCTCCTTCCACTTCCTGTGCCCCCTCCACTTCCTCTCCCCTCTCCTCTTTCATCTCCCCCCCC